>JAODUO010000022.1:107500-110000 GCA_025642075.2 Ridgeia piscesae | reverse complement strand
GCAAAGCCTGCTTTCTTTGTAGACACTGGACCAATTGAAACAAGAAACCGGCCGAAACGGTGACTACCTGTCGACCGACTGTGCCGTCGGTGTGTACATGGAAGTGCTCTTCAAAGACATCTACGGGTTTAAATCGACTGCTGAGTTCACCTCTGGGTTCAACATAAACGGCGCAGTGCCAGGTGGGAAAGCCAGTGTGGTCTAAGTTGACAATGAATCATGCACGAGCGCTCAACACGTACACATAAGCACCACTACTCTCTCACACACTGCTTGTGGATAATGATTAACATTAGAATTACGTCATACAGCGGCAATTAACCACAACAACATCTATGCGAAAATGTACTGTCGTGCAGCTTCTTAGAGATTACTCTTAGGCAACGGCAGAGTAAATTAACAGGGATTAACTTTGTACTGTTATAAGTAAATATAAATAAACACACTTATCTAAAATCTGATAGGTACAAACCTTATTTTACATTTAAAAATAAATGTAGTAAACTAACAACCAAAGCATAATACAACTAAAGACACAAATCAAGCACCATGTGGCTCTTGTGACTTTGAGATAGCCCTGTTACTTGTGGGAAACCCTTGTGGCAGCCTTACCTTAGTACCATCTGCGCTATCCATCACAATGGCTACCAAAAAGATAAACAATATATGTTACTCTAATAGTGTTGATAAACTAAACAATAAGTTAAAATTTGATCATTGCTAAAGGCAAGGGTTACATCTTCTGTGAGAACGTCAATACGGTCAATATCCGTTCCACTGCGACCATCTCAGCCACGCGTGTTTGTAGTAGAATTGGTATGTCATTGTTCATCTGTCTCCGAATATGTATGTCGCAATGTAAACACTTATTTATAATAATAATAATACTAATAATAATAATAATAATAATAATAATAATAATAATAATCATATCGTTATCATAAACGGGGAAATGCAAAAATCCTCATTAGAGCATAGAACCGCTAATCATTTATGGTGGCAATGCAATTTCATACGAATATTTGTTGAGGTTTTTTTTATGAAAGGTGGCTATAGTTTGAGAAGATTTAATTAGAATAGACAGTTTATTCGAGTGTGTTGACGCAGTTACACAGAAAGCACGTTTGCCAATGTTGAGCTTAGTTTTATAAACAACAAACATATTTATTTGGAAACGGATTATCTAAGGGAGTAGTATAGTAGGGTCCGATCAACACGCACTTGGAGCGGAGCAGGGCGGTGGAATTCCATCGGTGGAAGGACAAAAGTCAAGGTCAAAGGTCACGCGACAAGGTCAGATATCAAATGGAGCCCCCTAACGGATAGTAGGTGAACAGGTGGTGCCCCTTAGCGGACATGTCATGAACTAGTACGGTGTAAATTGGTGTGTCTTATTTTAAAAACGAGGTCAAATGGAGTTATGGGTCATGTAGCGTGACTTGACATATAGTGGCTTTCGGGAAGAAAGAATTTGTCGATTTATTGATTGTATGTTTGTAGTTGACAACCTAACTACCAAGCGAATGGGGCATGGAAAGGCCCAATGGGCCTACGTGCAGAACGTGAAAATGATGATTGACCTATTAGCCCACTGTTATATAAAATATACAGAAAACAATAACATTGCACATGCGCTATGACGTGTAGGTGGCCTACATGAGGAAATGAAAAAAGTGACCAAGGGCCTACGTGCAGAACGTGATGATGATAATTGACCTTAGCGTTGACCTTTGTTTTTTGACCTTCTACCCTTCGTCCGTAACAGCCAATCAAAACACTTCTTCATCCGCAACAGCCAATCAAAACGCTCGCCAGGATCGCCTCTTGACTATTTTTTAAAGTAGTTTAAAAATAAGACACGTATTTTGGGGGTATTAGTTCAGACCTATCCGTCAGGTGAAGTCAAATTTTCTTTAACCTGGTTTGTAGTTCGTCACATACCGCTAGTGGCGCTATAAGACCACTAACCAAATTTGACCTATTTTTAAATAAGACGCACAAATTTGGACCTGTCCGCTAGGGAGCACCACCAGTTTATCTACTATCCGCTAGGGGCGCTATTTGACCTTTGACCTTCACGTATGCCCTTTGACCTTCCTCCTATTATGCTACTTAAGGGTCCTAGGGATATCAGAGAAATGTAGCAGATTAATTGAGTATGTCGGTTGTTGTGTAGAAATAGTACGGTATATAAGAGTAGCAAATTCAAATTCAATTCGATATACAATTGGATGTTAATGCAACTGCTTAAGTAGCGGTACTGATCTTCAGAAACAGGGGTCTTTAGTACCACGCGTGCTAAATAATTCTGTTTGTTTAATATATACAAAATATAAGCATGCTGTTGTATGACGTAAGTGGAAATCCCAGTTCTAAGTATATTACTTACACGGCTTAGAGCTAATGAACGAATATGAACGCGGGAGACATGACAAAACTGACAAAACGATTCCAGTAAGCGTGACACCCCTCCATAAATGCGTGACCAACCGATTGACCC
>JAODUO010000022.1:100000-102500 GCA_025642075.2 Ridgeia piscesae | reverse complement strand
TGTTCTGACATGCACCTGTGGCTGCCGTGACTCGTCTTACGCTACCTTGTGTTCACATGTACCATGGACGGATATACGACACAAATAGCCTGTGTGTTTAAACATTTCAATATAGTTTGTTCCATCAGCGGATCAGCTGCCTGGCTCTAGCCCGCCTAGTACTAGTAGGGAGGACGTTTATATTTTGTCTTATGTTGTTATAATGTCAGTCCATGATTCTGTGCAGCTAGCTGAATTTTTGGTGGTGTTTAAGAGCGGTTAATGATTTGTTCCTCTCGGTGTCGTGTTTTGGTTTTCATGCTTATACCTGCGGCCATATTGGATCACGCTGACAGGCCCCTAGACTCGGTTACCCAGGATCCGTGAGGTGGCAGCACTTTTAATCCCCTGAACTCTGCTTGGGGATTATTGGGCTGCAGTTGTAACCGCCAGGGCGGCTCTTCCCCAGATTAGGGTAGAGACGCTGATTGGTTATCAGGCCCCATTTGGAATAACAAATTAAATAACGATACATTTTTTATCAAGTAATGCTGTACTATCATAAAAAACTATTCAAAATTTAACTTATACTAACGCAAAAATAAATAGAAATACAAATTTGCTGTTGTTTATCAAATCGAAATTACGGCAGGATTACCCAGTGTCCATGAGGTGGCATGATATGAGTAATATATATATATATATATATATATATATATATATATATATATATATATATATATATATATATATATATATATTATATATATATATATATATATATATATATATATATATATACTTATTTTATATAAATTTGATTTCATAAAATTGCTGTTTCCTTAATATTTCATATACGTACATGAAATATGCGCCATTGCACTTCAGTTAGTGATTATGACCAAGGAAAAAATGTAATGTGTGGTTTATAAGCAAAATTACAAAAACGTCATGAAATATGTTATTTTATACCTCTGTAGTTTGCTTAATATTTCACTTTAAGACATGAAACAACTACCATTATACTTCTTTTAGTGACTACTATCAGGGAACATAGTGTCCGAGAGCATGTGAGGACAACACAAGCCACACGCTGTCTGTATTAGGGATCGTCTGTAAATGATAAGGTGGACGAGTAACAGTGATGTGTACAAGGTGGGTCTAGATTATTGCGTACTGTAGACTGTATGCAAGCAAGGCACGTCGACCGTGAATGACAGGTCAGATCTGAGACGGTAACACAGGAATGACAATGGCGAGGGAATTTGTGGAGAATGGACTGCTTCCATTCTCCGCCGTTAGGTGTCGTGGCGCCATCTGTAAACCTGCCTGCATCGCCTTTCCTTGACACTGGGAGCTAATCATATTTCCAGCCGGCAAACAAACAGTAACTATAAAATTCCATCCTTCCATAAATATTAGGGAAATCATGAGGGCTCAGTCTCCTGATTCCGACTCCTATGAAGTGTGACCAATGAATAATAATAATAATAAATAAAAGCTTTATTTACCATTTTTAACTTACACGTACATTTCTTGTGAAATAGGAATGTGTTCTCGCGCTGAGTTACGTCGTGTCTACATAAAATAAAATGAAATATGAAAAATATATAATACTATGTAACATGTTTTTAACATGATAAATATATTTTTATTTTTACTTAATAAATAAATATCTTGCTGATCTCCCAGAGATACACGACGCAACATGTCGAAAGACGACCGAGTTTGTCACCAGCTCTCCTCGTTGCCGACCAAACACACGTTCAGCGGCGACAGGGTCCTCCTGGTGGACAACCTCAGTGAGGACGACATCCCGGCGCTGTACGCCGCCGTAAGGGGGCGCTGCGAGGACGCTAGCGAGTCGAGGCAGCCATTCGGAGAGGACGAGTTCTTGGACGAGGATTCGTTCAGCGACTTCCTGAGGCACGCCTACGTCATCGTGCTGCGAGACGCAGAGCAGAAGGTACTCGTTTCTGAATTCGTCAACAGTATATGACTAAACTGTTTACGAAAACCATTCACTGGAAACTTTGCCCAACAAGAAGGTTTTGTGGGCACACCATGTTGTCAACCGGAGCTGTCGTTGTAGAGATAGTTATTTGAAATCACGTGTTGACAGGATCGAACTAAGCGTAAAACAGTGTTCAAGGCGCCGACTGTATTGGTAGCAAAATACATGTTTTCTTGTCATAATGAGCAAGATATGAATTGCGAAATATTACCATGTTGTCGTCATGTGATGCAGCCGCGCATATGCATATTATATTCTTTTCTAGAAGTGGCACACAAGCTAGCAAGCAGCTACTCTTACAGGTGACGTTTCCAAATTCAACACAACAGTGTCCAGTCTTTCCCCGCGGTTCGTCTTCAATATTATACAGTCTGCCCATTTGGACTTCCCTTCTCGGGTCCTCTTCATCATTATTGCTGTTCTTTCTGCTGGATCCACGCTGGAGCCATCTCGATCTACTTTTTTTCAGGACGTTCCAACATACGGCTTCATCTCAGCCGCCGGGAT
>JAODUO010000022.1:80000-82500 GCA_025642075.2 Ridgeia piscesae | reverse complement strand
ACGCACTGGTCAAAGCGCTATTGTTTATGTAAAGATTACTCAGAAGTCTTCGACATCTGGTAAATCGAAAGCGGCCCCAGGTTTCTCCCAGTATATGATGCAATACTGCGGCGTCAAACAGAACACGACTTTCTCCCATCAGATAGAGCGCAGTGGCACCGTGGCTAGAGCACCAGACTCTCAGTCGACGGAACCGAGTTCGAATCAGATTCATTCATCCTATTTTGTTTTCGCTCATTCGGCAATACGAGTTCTAAACATTAATATATTTGTGCATTCGAACAGTCAGCGCATAATTGCAGCGTGGCTACATTTTCTCAGAGATGTCAAAAAACGTGTTAGATTGAACAAGTCGGCCATGACCTAAGCAGACCTTTGAGCAGCCACAATGACTGGATTATGTACTGTAATATATGAACTCAGCTTGTTTAACACATACATGCAAGACGCACACGAAACGATAAAAATAGCTTTGAAAAAAATAATACTCGCGAAAACGTCAAAGTCCTCTTAATTGTGTCATTTCCATGGATAGCAAAATCGTCCTATTAATTTGCACTTACACTGAACTACTTATGCTACCTCCCATCGTGTAGGAATGACAAATTGAAGCACTTAACACACTTCACGTCTCTTCGTTGTGATACTAGTAGCCCCTACTCCCAAGGTCAGCGATTTAGTAGGTAAATGAGTGTGTCGATGACACTTGCGGTGTTGTATCGGACGCTCACGTTTTACACAGTTAAATTGCGGTAGACCTACGTAAAATAAGTGTCGCTCAATTATGTTTCAAATAAACAGATTTATATGTTAATAACGCTTTGCAGTGTCAGTTTGATGCATCTATCGTATTTTATAACAAAGCACTTAAATTGTCTTGGCTTCGACCCAAACTAAAGTCGAAGGACACATTTTGCAATGCACGTCTTAGCACGAATAAATAACTCAACACGTCCTTGTGAAAATATGTTACGGTGAATATGTTTAAGTAGATGCGATGCAGTTTTACGAAGCCTGGACGAAAACCATTACGGGAGAGATATCAACGCTGCTGAAAGCTTAACGACGACATGATCAGAGTTCGTTATCAGCAACGGCTTATGACGTGCATAATAATAACGACGGAGACATCCACTTGTTCCTAACCAAACGTCGTTAAATCGGTAAGGTGGTACACAGTCCCTGAAACTGTTGCGCGTCGCTTGTCCGCATTGAACATGTAGCGTCACTGCAGTAAGTGCTTCTAGGTGTCATGTTCTGTAAGCCGAACAGTCTCAGTGACAGACGCCCGACTGGTTCACTCCGTCTAGAGTCTAGACAACTTACCAAGCCGCACACGTCCAGTTCCCACACAAGTTCACCGACTGACAGGATGAGAAGATGGGGAAGTCACATTGTAGAGACTTTTGCGTCCGCACTTTGTAAGAGGTCTTGTTAATTGAAATAAGTTATTTACAAGTAATGTTTTGGACATAGCCGTTCTTAAAGGTTATAGTTATATTAAACATTTATTACTTCTGGTATACCAGTAGATTTAGGCTGAAATGTCAACTACATGACACAGCGTTACTGTGTCCCGGCGTCCCAGGACAAGTTCTCAATTAAATCAATGTTACTTTAAGATTGTTTCAAGATGCAGGACTGATTCAAATGTGTCCTGTTCCACTAAGTAGTGTATTTACTTTAATACAAAACAACTTGCAATTTTTTCTTCTTCTATACACACACACACACACACACACACACACACACACACACACACACACACACACACACACACACACACACACACACACACACACACACACCACACACACACACACACACACACACCACACACACACACACACACACACACACACACACACACACACACACAACACACACACACACACACACAATACACACACACACACACACACACACACACACACACACACACACACACACACACACACACACACACACACACACACACACACACACCGAAATAGCAGTAACGCGCCCGACGAGACGAGAAGAGCAATACAGCACTACAAGTGTTTGTGATTAGTAATCAAAAATAACCCACTTGCACTGGCCGTATCAATAGGGTGTCGCTGTCCTAGATCACATCCACACTACTTGAGCGGGCCACGTAAGGCGCGTGTATGTTTGGGTAAGTGATACGGAGGCGACGTGTAAACTGATAAGTAATTAATTAGCAAGGACTTTCGCAAGCAGTCTTATCTTAATGATTCGTCGTGTCAGGTATATGTATTTATCAAGAGACGATAACACGGTCTATTAGCACGAACAGAGGCATGGCAAGCGTGAAGTAAAAACATTGCATTCGACCGAGTCGACGGCAGTTCAGTTGTCAGGATCCCTCGTGGGCAGCGTCCGCAACATGGGTTCATTTCCTCTCATCCCTGAGGGGATTTACAACAAGTCTGTTCTAGCCTCTCGACGGTTTCCCAAGTTACGCAATGTCTCACTTTGCGGCCGCGTCTTTCTACCG
>JAODUO010000022.1:47500-75000 GCA_025642075.2 Ridgeia piscesae | reverse complement strand
ATTATTATTATTATTATTATTATTATTATTATTATTATTATAAATTATCATGTTTGTGTTGGTATGCGTTATGTGTAATTCTCCATGGAATGTTTATTATTTAATCATTTATTAAACATCGCAAGAATTCGCACATCTTTAAGCGGTAATTGTCACATAATCGCCTCATTTGTGAGGGAGGAGATGACTGATCTAAGGTCATGTTGAGTGTTACACGACACTTGTGATGTCCGCAGGAGTGCATATGGCTGATTCAAACTCGATTATCACATTATCATCGTCATCAGCATCCTGCTCAACATTACAATCATCGACGTCGACGTCGTCGTCGTCATAATTAAAATATCATCATCATCATCGTCATAATCATTAACATGACTATAATCATCGTGATCACATTATCGTCGACGTCGTCGTCGTCATAGCCACCATCATTGTATTACATCATCATATACAACGATCATCATCATCATCATTATTGTTATCATCATCATCATCATCATCATCATCATCATTATCATCATCAGCAGCATCATCATCATCATCATCATCAGCAGCATCAGCAGCAGCAGCAGCATCATCATCATCATCATCATCATCATCATCATCATAGTTATCATCGTCGCTACCATATCATCATCATTCCATCACATCATCACGTCTATCAATGTCTGCTCATATCATCTGTTGATGCGGATATCGATCTCACTGACATCGTCATCATCGACATCGTTGTCTAATGTCGATCACAACACTAGTGCGGTCAATGTCCAGACATGTCACCAAAGACAAGCTATCGTCAATTCCGGCAGGGTCCAGGAGGTCACCAAAGGACAAGGCTAGCGGCACTCCTCCCCACGAGTTGCCTGGGTGGGGCCGTGGAACTGCCTCCCCCGGCGTAAGGGAGAACGCCCTATATTATTCATGTGTTTTCCTTCGCTCGGGGCATTTCCACAAATATCACCTGACAAGGGGAAATGGTGTCATTTCCCATTAAATCCCGACCGCGTGTTTGGGCGAGGTGAAGATTGCGTTTCAGCTGCGTGAAAAAACGCCGGCGAATATGAATTTATGTCGACGGATATATGGATTTGCGGGGACTCGGAAGTGATAATTTTACACGATGCGTCCACAGCTGCGAACCTTCACCGGCTCAAGCATAACATTGTATTTCGATTGTAACCAAGTCCCAGCGATCGCACTGAGGCTTTCTTTAAAGGAAACCGTGATTTTAGAGACGACGTATTCTTGGGTATACGTAGTTAGCCAACTCGTACACATGTACACACGCACGTACTCACGCATGTGCACACCTGTATAGGCACGGGCATACGTACACACCAACACTTGTGGACGAATAGCAAGCCATAAAGATAGGAAACCGTTTCTCAGATATGTTGCCCATTTCGTGTGGTGTCCCCCAGGGTTCTGTTTTGGGGTCATTGTTTTCACTCTCTCCACAACGCCACTTAGCTCTGTTACCAAAAGTCACAACTTGGATCATCACCTTTATGCAAATGACACACAAATCTATATTTCTTTGGCCACACCTGATACCTGTCGCTCCCTGAATCAGCTTAGGGACTGTCTGCAAGACGTCTCCCTTTGGATGAAAAAACAGTAAATTAAAGCTTATAAATAAGATAAGATTGAATTTCTCGTCATTGGTACCCCAACACAGTGTAGAAAACTTGATGGCTTTTCCCCACATACATTTTGAGTCAGAGTACCACACGAGCCACCTCATTGTTAAATCTTGGAGTAACGTTTGATGAAAACTTCAATTCGCATTCGCTGCTGTTTTTACCATATCCGCGATCTTCGCCGTAGCCAAAACCGTTGCAACAGCTCTAGTAAGCAGCAATCTTAACTACTGCAATTCCCTCCTTTACAACACTGCAAACAAGGACATAGCAACACTTCGACGTGTTCTCGTCGTTTTTCTCGCTCAGTGCCACTTCTGAAATCATTGTGCACTATCGTGCTATTTTCAAGAGTTGTACAATAACCTATCAAGCCCTCTCATCAACACAGCTGGCATATCTGAATTCGATCCGGAACCAGAGTTTAAAAACTTATCTCTTTAAAGCGGCCTATCCTTAGATTCTTAGCACATTCATTCATCTGTCGGCGACTCGCGCATTGTTACACGATCACGCGATTCCTTAATTCCGTGGTTTTGTCGCACCACTGAGCTCAATATTCGAGGATATTGGCGCATAAGAAGTCGTCATCATTTTTGTTATTATTAATAAATATCCCTACAGCTATGCACACTAAATGCGTTATATGTGATATATGAGACAACTGTGTAACAATGCCTTTGGCCGCGGATACTGATTGTGTCGTTCTTTGAACATTACGTGTGTATTACGTAGAGGAAACCCGGGCGATATGGATGAGTTCACGTTCCGCTGTTCGTCGCACCCACATTTTGCGCATTAGGGTAACAGTTTGTTGTGTATCGGCCAAACACACCAAAACATAACAAGGCTATAAATACGGACTATCCCGTTTTACCCGCACAATTCCCATTTTACCCGCATATACGGGTAAAATGGGATTTTGATCCGGGAAATATGGGATGCATATTTAGTTGTGTCATTCGCTAATGTGACGTGGTCCTACATATTCAGAATAGTTATTTTAAGTAACGGATGTATTAAAACCAGTAAACTACAACAAGAATAGCCAAGATATGCGATATGGTAAGTTCGTATAAGCAAAATGTCATACTTCTTTATGAATTTGATTGCTGTACCCTGGGCGGATTACTATTCCTGTATAATTATGTAATCCACAGACCTCACATCTTTATATAACTTAGGGAGCTCCTAGTTAAATTAAGAAATCTACAGAAACAGGTTTAATAAAACTGTGATACACTAATTATCGCTCACTCTCACGAAAAACTATTATATGCTGAAACACTCATAAATTAATATTACATCCTCACGACATTCGAAGTTGAAATATGACAAGTTGTTACTTAGCAAACCTAGATGGATCGTCAAACAAATAATTTAGCAAGGGATCAAAGCTAAGGATTACTAACGATTGTTTCAATTCGCGCGAAGACTTGCATACCAATTGGTTTGTATAGTAGTCAGCATATGCTGTTACGCTAGTTGGAAGCGAAAATACGCTTTGTGGCAGCACTATTCTTTGCATATAGCGATTTCCCATATTACCCGAGTGTCCCGGTTTACCCGGGTTTCCCCTATATAGGCGGAAGGCAACACATCTGCGTTTATTCAGAGGTAACCTATTTATAACGAGGTGTGATAATTTTGACAGCATAACAGACGTATCGGTGCGTGCGTGGGACGATTCGGCAACGATTCGCAGCAATGCTATAAAGATACTTTGACATTACTTTTTGAGCTAATAGCACGATAGTTATACTGCGTTCCAGCGACAACCCAGAAGAGGACCATGGTGCAACAAAATGGCGCCAAAGACAACACAAAAAACGGTGGCAGAAACCCAGTAAAGGCAACGATCCTATTGTATACAATTACGACCAAACGTGCAACAATAGCGACATCGATGGACTCTGAATAGTCGTGACTAACTACAACTGTTTCTGCTGCATATGTCAACTTCCGGTACGACCGCGTCCTTCAAGTATTCCAGTGTTGTCGAATGACGTACATATCGCTATTGACATAAGCAATGCAATGACATAGCGATCCTTCGCCAGTTGTACGTTGGACCTGTGACGAATTGTTGACACAATGTTTGTGCTCCAACATCTTGGGCGAGGCGGTGTTTTCGGGTCAGACGACACGTCTAAGTCACTTTCTACTTGTGGTAGACTTACACCTCGATAGGAATGTCAATGACTTCTTATTTGTCATCTCAAACGTCAGTGATTTCTTGTTTACCCGTTCAAACATGTACTTATGTACGGATGAGTTGGCAATGTTTGAATAAAGGAATTACTCATAAGGATATTTCAATATGCCTTAGATTCCATCGTTCAACCAATACATGTACATCTGTATGTTGACTGCACACACGTACGGTAGGCCTATTGATTTATGTACGAACGACGTACTAATTAAACGACGTGTTAAATTAATTACAACCGCGATCAGACACTGCACTGACGTGTACCAATGAGTGTGATGAACGCGTCTTGGTAGAAAAACGCACGCAGCAACTGCAAGACACGCTTCAATGAACGGCGAGAAATTGGTGAATTATTCAAATTTGTGAATAACTAGTGGGTCGTGTTTATTTTCACGTTCGCCTATTTCTAGAGTAATCGCAGCGTAACAAAACATAGCTTGTCCGAAAAATAGAGTCGTGTGTGCTGATGCACAGCGTTAGAGGCGGTTTATCGGGAAATGAGACACTGGTAGGTCGGGCAACGACCGAGGCAAGGTAAATACGATAGATGCACGAGACGAACTTACTGCGTGGGGTCTGTCGAACGTGGTCGAACCACTGGGACGTCTAAAAGTTGAGAGTTGAAATTCGCGAGTAACTTTAGACGAGTACTGGAGCGTGTGTGTGTGTGTGTGTGTGTGTGTGTGTGTGTGTGTGTGTGTGTGTGTGTGTGTGTGTGTGTGTGTGTGTGTGTGTGTGTGTGTGTGTGTGTGTGTGTGTGTGTGTGTGTGTGTGTGTGTGTGTGTGTGTGTGTGTGTGTGTGTGTGTGTGTGTGTGTGTGTGTGTGTGTGTGTGTGTGTGTGTGTGTGTGTGTGTGTGTGTGTGTGTGTGTGTGTGTGTGTGTGTGTGTGTGTGTGTGTGTGTGTGTGTGTGTGTGTGTGTGTGTGTGTGTGTGTGTGTGTGTGTGTGTGTGTGTGTGTGTGTGTGTGGTGGTGGTGTGTGTGTGTGTGTGTGTGTGTGTGTGTGTGTGTGTGGTGTGTGCGTGTGTGTGGTTGGTGTGTGTGTGTGTGTGTGCGTGCGCGTGCGTGTGTGTGTGTGTGCGTGCTGCGTGTTGTCTGGTGCGTCGTCTGTGCTGTCGTGCGCACGTGTGTGCACGTATGTGTTAGAAAGACAGTTTGTATGTTTGCATGTGTATGCACTCATACTTCCCACACTCCCATATATATATATATATATATATATATATATATATATATATATATAATATATATATATATATATCATATATATATACATATATATGTATATATATATATATATATATATATATATATATAATATATATATATATATATATACATACATACATGCAGCGGTGTATGAGTGAGTGTGTGCGCATGAGTGAGTGTTCTCGGTGCTTATGCCTGTGTGAACGTGCTGGTAAGCGTGCGTGTGCGTATACGTGTATGCCTGCATGTACAAGCATGTGCAATATGTGTGTATGTATGTGTTCGTGCGAGCGTGCGTGCGTGCGTGCGTGTGTGTGTGTGTGCGTGCGTGCATGATTGGTGAATGTGCATATATGCGTGTGTGTGCGAGTGCTTCACTGCATAATATGCATCTGGCTGCACATCGACAATGCAGATCCACGCCAGCGGGGGACGCATTTACTCCTAGAAACCTTCACCCACGCTAAAATTGTGTAGTTATCAACACTTCGCTAATGGCGTGTAACTGACGTAGGTAGACAGGCGAGGTTGTGGAAACGCGTGAGATAGTGGCTGAGGCCCGGATGCCGACCTTACCACAAGTAATCCGAACACCTATGAGTCGCATGGTTCATACAAATAATATCGTGATATTGTTTACGACGAAGTGCACCAGGAAATCTTCGGATTGAGTGATAGTTGCAGCTAGAAGATTCACCCCCATAAACGATACCGCAGGCGTGCTTTGCGATAGATCGTTTAGAGATCACGGAATCGCGGAGATCTCATTAGGACAATGAAACATACATGGTTGTCTGTTACGCTACACACCGCGGAAGTTGCTAAGACCAATAGCGAAACGATGTTTGCTATTCCGACCGACCGGCCACGCAACGATCGCTTCCGGAAATGCAATACACGGAAAGTAACAGAACGACATTGAGTAGACGTTTGTACTTACCTGCCGTTGCCAAGAGATATATCGGTGTATCGGCTACGCTCCTCTTCGGGACGAATTTCTTGGCGCGTAAGATGAGGTCATGCACGTGCGACTTGAGGCCATTGAGGTTTTTCGCGTAACTCGAGATGCCCGGTTTCACTTTGTAATTGAGCGTCAGGTTGAATCGCGGAAGTTTATACGTGGAAGAAGCTCGTTCGTGCCACGAATAGACGCGCACCCGACTGCCTGTGCTGCCGGCGTCAATGATGACCGCGTATTCGAGGTAGGATCGCTTCGCCGTCACTCCCGAGATGACGACGAGACAGCATCCGATGAAGGCGTAGAGCAGGAGAGGCATAGTCGGCGAATTGATGCGGCGTGCAGCGTATCCAGAAGTCGGGCGGTTGTCGGCCGCCTTCACGATGCCCCCATCGTAAGCTGTCTGTTCTCTAAGGTGCTCGCGTGATGCATTGTCACGCAACCGTGTCGCTCCCGCGGTCATATATATACCCAGTCACGCTCACAGGCGCGTGATTCGGTGTCACGAGTACAATAGATGACTAGATCCGTGAATGGGTGTAACGGAACTGTCCGCGACGAGCGCGCTCCAGTTGTATTCGGAGATGTGGTACACCACAAATGACGTCGTTCTCTGCCCGTATATCGACGTTATTCGCCCCAAAAACGTCACTCTTCCGTTCTCGCCGCGGTATCGCACCAAACTCCGATATGTATTCGTAGTTGGCCTCTTTCCAGAGAACAACCGCGGATATCCATGATATCACGTTAATCGCAAAGACCTACACCATTCTCGGTGTTATATAATAACGACATATCCGTGCCGGAGTAGATATAAACTCCACAGACGCGCAGTTTCAAATCGCCGACACACGTGCCGTGCCGTTGGATACACAACGGCTACGCGATCGGTGAACGTGTTGGCACGTGCGCGTGCGTGCGTGCGGTTACTCGCTACCAATCCAGGAGAGAAACACGGAGAGTGAGTATGTGGTCAACGCGGCGTTGAAGCGTCGACGATGTCCATGTGTGTGCGTGCGTGGGACGGTCCGCCTCTTCGTTTGTTTGCCCGCTACTCGGCCCGTCGCCACGCTGGCGCCGCAGGACGAAACTAAATCCACCAGAGTCGCTCGGTCGAGTTGTCGCGTGTCGTTCTCTCGAGATACGCAAACGGAACTACCGGTGGTTAAGAAACACAAACGATTCGAGCATGAATGCGAACCTCGACGGCCCGCGTCGTGCATCGTTCTGGGTTGTGGGGGTGGGGGGGGGCATGATAGATTAGGCGGCGGGTTGCGGGTGGGTTGCGTTGGGACGAAATGAGGGCGTTGTTTACAAAAAGCACGTGTAAACACATCAGAACCGCGGGCAGGTTGTTTACGCAGGCGAAGTCAAAAAAATAAACTAGACTAAAAATCCTACGCGAAACGGCGCAGTGGGCGTAACTGAGATGACTCCGTCAATGCACGAACGCACCCGGCCGCCGGGGCTGGTGTGGAGTGAGGTGAAAGGGTATACTGGCGACACTCGTCACGTTGTCGAATGACGGTCGCATTGTCAAAGCAGTAGCAACTTATTGTATGGATGTCTAGAGAGGTGGTTAGTATATTGACATGGTTACGTAGAATCAGACACACAAATACACACTGACACACAGACACACAGACACACAGACACACAGACACACAGACACACACACACACACAACACACACACACACAACACACAACACACAACACACAGCACACAACACACAGACACACACACACACACAGACACACAGACACACAGACACACAGACACACAGACACACAGACACACAGACACACAGACACACAGACACACAGACACACAGACACACACAGACACACACAGACACACACAGACAACACAGACACACAACACACACAGACACACACAGACACACACAGACACACACAGACACAACAGACACACACAGACACACACAGACACAAACAGACACACAAGACACACAGACACACACAGACACACACGACACACACAGACACACACAGACACACACAGACACACACAGACACACACAGACACACACAGACACACACAGAACACACAGACACACACAGACACACACAGACACACACAGACACACACAGACACACACAGACACACACAGACACACACAGACACACACAGACACACACAGACACACACAGACACACACAGACAACACAGACACACACAGACACACACAGACACACACAGACACACACAGACACACACAGACACACACAGACACACACAGACACACACAGACACACACAGACACACACAGACACCACAACCCCACACACACACACAGACACACACAGACACACACGCACACACAGACACACACGACACACACAGCACACACGCACACACGCACACACGCACACACAGCACACACGACACACACACACACACGCACACACGCACACACGCACACACGCACACACGCACACACGCACACACGCACACGCGCACACCCACACACGCACACCGCACACGCGCACACCGCACACCGCACACGCGCACACGCGCACACGCCACACGCCACACGCACACGCGACAGCGCACACAGCACACCCACGACACGCGCACACGCGCACACGCAGCACACGCCACACGCGCACACGCGCACACGCGCACACGCGCACACGCGCACACGCGCACACGCGCACACGCGCACACGCGCACACGCGCACACCGCACGCACGCACGCGCACACGCACACACGCACACACGCACACACGCACACACGCACACACGCACACACGCACACACGCACACACGCACACACGCACACACGCACACACGCACACACGCACACACGCACACACGCACACACGCACACACGCACACACGACCACACACGCACACACAGCACACACGCACACACGCACACACGCACACACGCACACACGCACACACGCACACACCGCACACACGCACACACGCACACACGCACACGCACACGCACACACACGCACACACGCACACACGCACACACGCACACACGCACACACAATACATATAATACACACATATATACACGCAGGCATGTACGCTCACGCACTAGTCATACCGGAAATGTGTTTCTGCGAGTGAAGTGAAAGGGTATATTGGCGACACGTTCGAATGACGGTGCATTGTCAAAGCAGTAGCAACTTATAGTATGGATGTCACATGACATTGTCTACACAGTAACTTTCACATTCTTTGCCAACGCAGGCAACCTGTCATTTGGCTTTAAAATAATAAAAAGCAAATATGGGTCTGGATGTAATTTGAGTTGTCTGGATTATAATACACGCGCATTATAATTATGTTTGTTATCCTCGAATTATATAACGATTTACTTATTGAGACCTGCATCTGAAAAGCAGTAGAAGGCGACACAGTTCACACAGAGAGAGACCTGTCAATAATTGTTTCGGCAGTCAAAATAACGACGTGACATCGACCCTACTTCCATGTCAACGAGAACACAGCGATAAGACAGACAGAATCTTGACGTCGACAGAACTTGTAAGAGCATGGCCGGACATGTAGAGACCAAGTATTGTCACATAGGTCTCGAGACAGGGTGAATGTGTGCCGAGACGAACAACATCAAGATAACCTTCGGGCGACACAGTTTGGTGACATCTTTGTGTGTGTGGGAAATTCAACATAAAGTTTTAGTTGTGATCGTAAGGTCATTTAGTCAACGACTGATATCGCACACATTTAGCATATCAACATCTTATATAAATAGTGTGTGTGTATTTGTTTAACAATACTGATTAGTTCGCACGGTGCACCGAATTCGGGTCAAGCCTGTTTTAGTTCGGCACGTGATCTGTAATTATGCATTCCTTGGCTTATCAACGGATGCCGCTGAGTGAAGTATTTTATATAATAACGTACAAAGACAGCAGCGTCTTTCCGTAGGGATTCATTGAGATTATATAACTCGTTGTAATGTACCAACTTTTTAATTATTATAACTACTTCATGTAACCCTATACACTTCCTGACAACACTAAATAAGTAGAACACGTTATTACATGTCGTCGTCACATGAAAACCTATCTGTTTAATCTCACCTATCCCCCCAGCGTCTTAGCGCACTCATCCAGTTGTTGATGACCTTTGCCTGCCCTTGACTATGAGAATGCTTAATCCACTTATGTTTGTTGCACAACGGAGGTCAGATTCTGTTGGTATTGATGCCATAGAAGCTACTTACTTATTACTTATTATTAGTATGCATTTTATTAGTCGCCAATGACACTGATACTATAGAACAATTATCCATTTCATGTCCAAAATACCTCTGCGTATGCGAAGTTTCTAGTTTTGACTCGATATTAAAGAAGCGTTTTTCATTATAATTTTGGACTCGAAAGAATCGCTTTTGGGATTCTTTGAAAGGTTTCGTTAACTTGTTATGTTTCTCGGAATATAACAAGTTATCATGGACTGTTTTTTCAGTTACTGTCTTCCTGTAGTGTTTCTTCTGTCGTCCACAAACCAAACAAACCGCTTGTTGAACTTGCGTACAAGACACGTGTGCCAAAGTGTACCATTGCTCTACCGACTCCTGATGATATGAACAGGAACAACTCTGAAACGTCCTTCCGGTCTACACAATCCACACCTGTCTGTACAAGCGTAATCGTATCCTGATCACGTACCACCCCGGTCAACACCACTCATACTTGATCGGTTCACATGAACCGGGAAGTCGTGTCATGACGTGTCCCTGGGTGTTTTCTCTGCCTGTTCTGATTGGACATCATCCAGGAAGGGTCATTGTTTAGGCGAGCATGTCACGCGCGATCTCGTGCAGTTGTGCGGTAGTGTTGCTGAATCACGACCCGTGAGGATTCACACTATCTGTCACTGGGTGCAGGCATTGTTGATTATTGTGCCAAATGCGTGCCGAAAGCTGTTTACATCGAACAATCACGAGATGTTTTGATCGTTAGAATTGATATCGGACGCGTTGTCAGTCGTAATCAGGGACACTCCAAAGTCTTGTGTTCTCTCCGCCAAAGCATGTTTCTGCTTAATAATCAGAGAGTCATTCGCTCACTCACTGACTCACCGACTCGCCGACTCACTGGCTCACTGACTCACTGACTCACTGACTCACTGACTCACTGACTCACTGACTCACTGACTCACTGACTCACTGACTCACTGACTCACTGACTCACTGACTCACTGACTCACTGACTCACGACTCACGACTCACGACTCACGACTCACGACTCACGACTCACGACTCACGACTCACGACTCACGACTCACGACTCACCGACTCACCGACTCACTGACTCACCGACTCACTGACTCACGACTCACTGACTCACTGACTCACCGACCACCGACCACGACTCACGACTCACCGACTCACCGACTCACGACCACGACTCACTGACTCACTGACTCACTGACTCACGACTCACTGACTCACGACTCACGACTACGACTCACTGACTCACGACTCACCGACTCACTGACTCACCGACTCACTGACTCACTGACTCACGACTCACGACTCACTGACTCACTGACTCACGACCACTGACTCACTGACTCACCGACCACCGACTCACTGACTCACGACTCACTGACTCACCGACTCACTGACTCACTGACTCACTGACTCACGACTCACCGACTCACCGACCACTGACTCACTGACCACGACCACTGACTCACGACTCACCGACTCACTGACTCACTGACTCACGACCACTGACCACCGACTCACTGACCACGACTCACCGACTCACTGACTCACTGACTCACTGACTCACTGACTCACTCGACAATCACTGACTCACTGACTCACTGACTCACTGACTCACTGACTCACTGACTCACTGACTCACTGACTCACTGACTCACGGACTCACTGACTCACTGACTCACTGACTCACTGACTCACTGACTCACTGACTCACTGACTCACTGACTCACTGACTCACTGATCACTGACTCACTGACTCACTGACTCACTGACTCACTGACTCACTGACTCACTGACTCACTGACTCACTGACTCACTGACTCACTGACTCACTGACTCACTGACTCACTGACTCACTGACTCACTGACTCACTGACTCACTGACTCACTGACTCACGACTCACTGACTCACTGACTCACTGACTCACTGACTCACTGACTCACTGACTCACTGACTCACTGACTCACGACTCACTGACTCACTGACTCACTGACTCACTGACTCACGACTCACGACTCACTGACTCACTGACTCGCTGCTCCTCTCTCTCTCTCCTCCTCACTCACTCACTCACTCACTCACTCACTCACTCACTCACTCACTCACTCACTCACTCACACTCACTCACTCACACCTCACTCACTCACTCACTCACTCACGCCTTAAGCTACTTAATTAGTTAAGAAGGGGAATTGAATTGAACTCTGCACGAGTTTAAAACACGCAGTACTTTTATGTCAACGACATTTAACCTTTTTGACATCGATGTCCCTTGTCGATAAAACCATACGGACCCTCCATTTTACTTATCGCTAAACATAAAATAAACTGTTTATAAATAGCGTAACGTATACTTGTTATTACACAGCAAGAACAGTTGACCCAAATTTGAGGTTTAAATGCAAGAACTTCAAAGGGTATTCATAAATCGTGGCTGATTATCACCTTCGTATCGCGTAAATACTTGACTGATTGTCTACGCCTTTCGTGAACGGTGTTTGACCCACAAACAACATAATGGCACATAACATTTGTATTCAATCAGCTATAAACGGCTACCATCATCGCTACACTATATATCAATGGGCAATATAATTAGTCTGTGAATATAAACGTTTTTTATTTTTTATTTTTGTGCATGGATTTCATGGTACAGTTTAACATCACCTTTTCCCTGTGCATCATAAGTGTGATATCTCTGTGAATTAACAGTTCATGTCGCTGTGTCTGCTTTTTGTCGATGGTATATACGCTATATGAAAGACATGAACCACCAAGCTGGTGTTTGCTGGACGGCACAATGCGAAGCAGCCGATGTAGAACGAGCACAAGGATTCCCTAAGAACTTCCATTAGCCTGTTAAATGTTGCATAGAAAACAAACACCGTCCACTTCGAAACAAACCGCAGTAGTTCTCGCTAGCCGGGACTACAGTGCGTTCTCGCAACGCGACGCGACGCGACGCGACGCGACGCGACGCGACGCGACGCGACGCGACGCGACGCGACGCGACGCGACGCGACGCGACGCGACGCGACGCGACGCGACGCGACGCGACGCGACGCGACGCGACGCGACGCGACGCGACGCGACGCGACGCGACGCGACGACGCGACGCGACGCGACGCGACGCGACGCGACGCGACGCGACGCGACGCGACGCGACGCGACGCGACGCGACGCGACGCGACGCGACGCGACGCGACGCGACGCGACGCGACGCGACGCGACGCGACGCGTCAGTCGACCACCGAAACCATTTCACTACGTGCACCACCGTGGGTGACGAGCGAAAGAGGTCATCCAGGGTTTTAACGTGAATGAGGTGTCACGCAACTGTTCACCTGCTCACACTGGATGTCAACTGGGTTGACTCCATTTACGCTCAACCACCCTCGACGTCTTCACGGGGCGGAACGCGTGTCTCCATGCACCGTGCGAACTTCGACAGCGCACAAAGACCAGAGTGCGATAGCGTAAGAGAAAAACTACTTGAGCGGAACAAACTGGAATTACGTTTCACAGAAATAAAACCTACAAGGCTCTTAGCTGAAACCGTCGCAAATGTCACAGAAAGCCCCTCGCGTGATGGACTACTGATTAAAGTTGACGTAACATAGTCAATCAACCCACCAGAATTCAAAGGCTCAAATAAGACCAAGGCATCCACAAATAACGTCACCCAAAAGCAGTGAGAGAAAAGGGAGTGAACCTGACAACTGGTCCAAAGAAATATAGTGCGCTACAACGTTTGGTGGACCACCCAGATATGTGGATCATTACTCTGACGTTTCGTTACATCAAGCCACACACCTGACTGCTCTGTGCGCTGATACATCACCCACTCGTGGTCTAATCAATCACAGTCCCTTGTATTCCGTCATAGAACTGGGTTTCTTGATCCACGAAAGGGAACGTAATCTATAGAAACCGAACTTAGAATGACAAATGTGTCACATTGTATCCCTGGTCGACACTGGTCGTCAGCACGTCCACATAGTGGTCCAACTGATAGTCCAACTGACGGCCGGCGTATCCCAGTTTTGTTCAGTTTTGAAAAACGTGTATGAGTGCAAACTTGGCATTCCATTTATTGCACACAGAAATCATAGGCATGGCATGCCGAACAGACCTTATGTGGGAGTGGCAATCACAATTGGTTATAGATGACATCACAGGGGCATAAATTCAAAGTTGCTTATCCATAAACATACATGTACAGACAGAAAGGTTGGGGCACTCGATTCCCAAGAAAATATTGTACACTGTAAAAATTGTACTAAACCGGAGGCAATGGTGAACTAACAGTATTCAAATGAACACGGCAACCCACACCTAACGAAATAGTGTTGCTGTATATACACACATGCCAAAAATGCCAACTACCGATGACCTGATGGGCTAATCAACTCAACATCAGTGAACAAACCATAATAAATTAATGGTAACATAATACAGAGTAAAAGCTACTCTATACACACATACATAGCAAATACTACTAACACATATTTAAGGTTATTTATTTGTTTGTATGTATGCATATATGTATGTATGATGTATGAATGTATGTATTACGACTGTATGTATCATATACTAATATATATATATATATATATATATATATATATGTATATATATATATATATATATATATATATATATATATATATATATATATATATATAGAGTGACATTCTGCATTCTTTTCCTCATTCTGCATCTTCTTCCTCTTTTACTCTTTCTTCTTCTTCTTCTTCTTCTTTTCTTCTTTTCTTCTCTTCTCGCCTTCGCCTTCGCCTTCGCCTTCGCCTTCGCCTTCGCCTTCGCCTTCGCCTTCGCCTTCGCCTCCCCTCGCCTTCGCCTTCGCCTTCGCCCTGCCCCTCGCCTTCGCCTTCGCCCCCCCCCTCCTCCCGCCTTCGCCCGCCCGCCCTGCCCGCCCTCCCCGCCCCGCCCCGCCGCCCGCCCGCCCGCCCCGCCCGCCTCGCCTGCTCGCCTGCTCGCCTCGCCTCGCCTCGCCTCGCCTCGCCTCGCCTGTCGCCTCGCCTCGCCTCGCCTCGCCTTCGCCTTCGCCTTCGCCTTCGCCTTCGCCTTCGCCTTCGCCTTCGCCTTCGCCTTCGCCTTCGCCTTCGCCTACGCCTACGCCTACGCCTACGCCTACGCCTTCGCCTTACGCCTTACGCCTACGCCTTCGCCTTCGCCTTCGCCTCGCCTCGCCTACGCCTTCGCCTACGCCTACGCCTACGTCTACGTCTTTCCTCCAAATGTTTTAGCGCATAAGTCATTTGCGCTAAGGATGACTAGACCACGCGACATGGCCAGTGAGGCAGCTACGTTAAGGACAGCAATCGACTTTGCTTGTGCTATTTACTTTGACTATTTTGTTTACTACGGCTTTGTCACGACACCAATTTCGTGTTAGGTTTCACCTCATCGATCCGTTGTGTGAATATTTGCAAAGAATAACAAATGTTGACACATCAGTTGGTTGGCTGCTGCACAACACGACATGTGTACCTTGTGACTGGTTCGCACTAAAGTAAATACTTTTCACTGTGTAGACGCACTTATATGAGATGCACATATTTTTACATGGTGTGTTATTGCAATTCTGTTAGTTAGTCAGCACAGAATAAACAGCAATATTGTGAAAAGGACGCTGGCATGCGCGTGGTATACCCTGCTTACTTCTTGTAGCGTGTCATGTGTATCGTGGAGATAATAAGTTTATGATGTCTTCATATTATACATTAAGTAAGGTATGTTAATGTAATGATACGTTTGTGTTTACAAGGTATTTCACTATATTTATTCCAGCATTAAGTTCGTCGTCGTGGCCGTTCGTTCGTTCGTTCGTTCGTTCGTTCGTTCGTTCGTTCGTTCGTTCGTTCGTTCGTTCGTTCGTTCGTTCGTTCGTTCGTTCGTTCGTTCGTTCGTTCGTTCGTTCGTTCGTTCGTTCGTTCGTTCGTTCGTTCGTTCGTTCGTTCGTTCGTTCGTTCGTTCGTTCGTTCGTTCGTTCGTTCGATAGTTCGTTCGTTCGTTCGTTCGTTGTTCGTTCGTCGTTACGTCGTTCGTTCGTTCGTTCGTTCGTCTTTCGTTCGTTCGTTCTTTCGTTCGTTCGACGTTCGTTCGTTCGTTCGTTCGTTCGTTCGTTCGTTCGTTCGTTCGTTCGTTCGTTCGTTCGTTCGTTCAGTCGTTCGTTCGTTCGTTCGTTCGTTCGTTCGTTCGTTCGTTCGTTCGTTCGTTCGTTCGTTCGTTCGTTCTTTCGTTCGTTCGTTCGTTCGTTCGTTCGTTCGTTCGTTCGTTCGTTCGTTCGTTCGTTCGTTCGTTCGTTCGTTCGTTCGTTCGTTCGTTCGTTCGTTCGTTCGTTCGTTCGTTCGTTCGTTCGTTCGTTCGTTCGTTCGTTCGTTCGTTCGTTCGTTCGTTCGTTCGTTCGTTCGTTCGTTCGTTCGTTCGTTCGTTCGTTCGTTCGTTCGTTCGTTCGTTCGTTCGTTCGTTCGTTCGTTCGTTCGTTCGTTCGTTCGTTCGTTCGTTCGTTCGTTCGTTCGTTCGTTCGTTCGTTCGTTCGTTCGTTCGTTCGTTCGTTCGTTCGTTCGTTCGTTCGTTCGTTCGTTCGTTCGTTCGTTCGTTCGTTCGTTCGTTCGTTCGTTCGTTCGTTCGTTAACAATATAAACGTTATAAATAATTGCAAACGTCATTACACTGATGTTTACTCCCTTACATCGACACACGGCCCACACAACGCTAATTTACACTCGTTTTCCGTCTCGTCACAGGACAACTTAAAATCAACATACAACATAAGATGGCAATCTTATGTAATGATACGTCTATGTTTACAAGGTGTATTTATTTCAGTACGTTCGTCGTTGAGGGCAGGTAGAATGAAATAAAATTAACGTAAGCTATTATTACCAATTGTGTTACTTCGTTAATGTCATATGTCTTAAAAAGCTATGAAAAAGCTACATCATATTTTATTTTACTAATATTTTACCACTTGTCTCGAAATTTGTGTTATTAATTGCAAGCACTTTATTAAAAAATACTACTGCATATAAAAATACTTACAATTGGGTTTTATTCTGGAACATATAAATGTTGTCGTATATGTCTATAGAAGTCGCATTTATGACTGCATACCCCTTATAATTGCAAACTTATTTATTGTTCTTTCTTATGCAACTGCCTACGTCTACTTAATGTGACAGGGCACCAGTTGTTGTGTACAGTGATGCCACCTGGAGAATGAATGACTAACAACAACATTTGTTCACTGCAATACGTACATAAACATACATCTGCAACAAATACAATGCATTCTAATAGTAGACGTTTCCACCTGTGTGCGTGCGTGCGTGCGTGCGTGTGTATTTGCGCACGTATTTGCGCGTGTACGTGTTGGCGTATATGTGTGTAAGTATAGGCCTGTGCGCGTGCGTGTGCGCGGGGGTAATCTTTGTCAGGTCTGTGTCTTTTCCCGTATATCTTTGTCTATGTCTCCGCTGCCCCTTTTACAAAGAGTATATCTTTGTCTAGGTCTCCGCTGCCCCTTTTACAAAGAGTATATCTTTGTCTAGGTCTCCGCTGCCCCATTTACTAACAGTATATCTTTGTCTAGGTCTCCGCTGCCCCTTTTACTAAGAGTATATCTTTGTCTAGGTCTCCGCTGCCGCTTTTACAAAGAGTATATATTTGTCTATGTCTCTGCTGCCCCTTTTACAAAGAGTATATCTTTGTCTAGGTCTCCACTGCCCCTTTTACAAAGAGTATACACGGACTTATATGCACTGGACTGCTGTCTCCGGGTTCAAGGCCGCTAGAGTAGCGCAGCAAGGTCAACCTAGCACAAGATGTATAAGTTACTTCCGGCTGTCTGCTGGTTGCCGGCAATTTCGCAGTTGACCGCAGGAAAACATCGTTTTAATAAGACATTTGGATAAACTCTTACATGACACGTATGTTTAATAAAATCCCATTCAAGATGTATTTTCAAAAGTTGTTTGGTGGATTACTCTAGACTAAATCATAAAATGAAGAGCTTTCATAACAACACAACAGAAAAGTTATGTGAACAATAAAGCCAGAAAAGACACAAATTCTATCACAACATATTACCTGTACAGCCCTATCTGGAAAACTATCGCACAACTCAAATGTCTCAAATCCAATAGTTCCACTGGTCTACTGATCACCCCACCACCATATAAACCCAAGTCAAACAAGACGCAACAAAATTCACTGTTCTTTTATGCATAATACTCTCAGGAGACATCCAGCTAAACCCAGGCCCCTCTAAATGTAATTCATGTAAGAAATCATTAAAGTCCAATTCACTCACCCTAACTTGTAACGACTGCAACAAATCAGTTCACATAAAATGCGCTGGAATATCCAGGCATGAATTTAATAGCACTTACCGAAACCTTGACACATGGCATTGTTCAGATTGTCTGCACCCTGTGGCATTTCCCAAAGGGACGTCCTTAATAACCACAAAGCAATCCATGTGACCACTGCCAAAAATGGATACACACACAATGCTGTGCCATAGATGACAATGCATACAAACAATTAATACACTCGTCATTTTTTGGGCTTGCCCTGACTGCAATAACTTCAACTTCACAAATTCTTTCTTCGAAGATAGTGAAATCCAGACGGAAAACCCTTTTGCCCCCCTGAATGGCAACAATCATAACTCAAACGAAACAACTACAATAGTAACAACACAACCAATAACAAGAAAACCTATAAACAAAAGAAAGACCAAACTTCCGGTGCATCCTCATAAACTGCCAAAGCATTAAGAATAAAGCAGCAACATGAAGTACTAAACAACCTACATAACCCAGACATAATCAGTGCAACAGAGTCATGGTTAGACCCTCAGTTAAAAACGGAGAAATTTTCCCAGAACACTTTAATGTTTTTAGAAAAGACAGGGAAACAAGCACCACTGGAGGGGGGACCCCCCCCAAATTCCCCCAAACTAAATTCATAAAAAAACAAAAAGCAGAAGCCTTAGGCAATCAGTTCAAAAGTGTCTTCACATATGAAGGAAATTCCAAGCTGCCAAATCTGAATGACAGCCCACATGGAAAAAATACCAAAAAAAATTAAAAAATTTCACTTAAAGGAGTACATGACCAACTATCAAAAATTAACACCTCTAAATCGCAAGGACCAGATGGCATTCCACCATGGTTTCTAAACAGATATGCCTCCACCTAACACCAATAATACATGATATCTTCCAATCATCAGTTGACTCTGGTCAAGCCCCCAAACCGGGAAGAAGCAAACATAACAGCAATTTTCAAAAAGGAAACAGGGCAGAAACTTCAAACTACAGACCAATACCCTTAACACCTGTGATTTCTAAACTTCTTGAACACATAATTCATAGCCACATCATGAAACACCTTGAACAACATCACACCCTAACTGACCACCAACATGGTTTTCGTGCAAAAAGATCAACAGAAACTCAATTAATTCAAACTGTCCATGACATAAGCAAATATCTAGATGAAAAGAAATCTTAGACATGGCCATTCTAGACTTCACTAAAGCATTCGACAAAGTTCCACATAAAAGACTAATCCACAAACTAAAATACTATGGGATCACAGGCCCAATATCGTCATGGATAGAAAGCTTCCTTGCAGAAAGAACTCAACAGGTTGTAATAAATGGATCAGCATCCAAACCAATTAAAGTCCCCTCAGGGGTACCACAGGGAACCGTACGGGGGCCCTTACTTTTCTTACTTTACATAAATGATCTCCCAACAATCTCACTTCAAACGTTCCCCTTTTTTCAGATGACTGCCTACTATATCAACCAATTAAATCAGACAATGACATTTCTCTCCTCCAAAATGATCTAATCAAACTTGAGGAATGGCAAAACCCCGGGCTTAGAAATTCAATCCCACCAAATGCTTCACAATGACATTAGCCTCAAGAAAACCGACACCAAATATTTACACCTTCTGTGGCCAACAACTTAAATCTGTTCAATCACATTGTTATCTTGGTGTACAAATATCAAATACATTAAATTGGACAGACAATCAACTCGTCGCTGGGAAAGCCAACAGACTCTAGGGTCATTAGGAGAAATCTAAATCAATCCCAACCCACATTAAGTCAATAGCCTACACCCCCTTTTCCGCCCAATACTTGAATATGCATCACATCAGGGGACCAACTCCAAACTTTTAAAATTGGGAAAAAATAAAAAAAGTCCATTTTTTGAAAAATTTATTCGGAACCCAAACAAAAATTTTTTAAAACCCCGGGGCCCCCAAAAAAGGAAAAAAAAAGACTTAGATAATATACAAAATGGAACATAACCTTATAGATATCCCGCTAGATCACTATATCCAACACAACACTAGAACCTCACGTAAACATGACAGTCAGTTCTTGCAAATTAGATACTCTGCAAACATATTTGGAAGCAGCTTCTTCCCAACAACAATTAAGGAATGGAATTCTCTCCCCTCAAACACTGTCTCAAGTAAATCACTAAAATCATTTCAGAATAGTTTAATCCAACATTTTAACAATTAAGCCAGATGACCCACCATGCGCACTGGCGTGATGTGTCCCTAGGACATTTTGCCAGTTAAGATACAGATACAGAGAAATACATTGTTTGGAAAGTTGTTTTGAGTGAAATATTGACGATTTTAAACGGCTAAAATGCGTTGCCGCGAAAAAATCATCGACCCAACTTGGCAACTACGATCGAAGTACTAGTCCGTGTTGCAATTTATCAGTAAATGAAAACGTGGCTGCTTCGGTGGTTGGGGCAAACCCAGACTAGGGAAGGAAACAATTCATCAGTTTTAATCAAAATGAATGACTTGGGATTTAGTTACAGCCACGAGATGGACTTTAGGACCAGGGCCAACAGTATACAGATGGTCCCGAGACAACCCTCCCCTCCACACCCCAAAGTTCAAAAAAGTAGGTAGCCCTGCTGTAGGCACTTCCAAAAAAATTACCACAGGATTTAGGCTTAAATGAAAGGTAATAAGTTACAGATCACGTAACTGTTAATTTTATTACGATACCTTTATTAGATCCAAAATTATTGCAATTTAAAAACGAAAAAATTGCGCTAAATTTGTGTTTTCTTATAAGGTAAAATAAGCTCATTTTTGTTTCTGTTGATAAATATTCGAAAAATGATTTAAAATGGCATAACGTTGTAATTTATAGAACTATTAAAATATTGTTTGCAACATTTAAAAAAACATTGAATGGAGTGATAAATTTTCAATACTGATGTTTTTTTATACTAATTAATCCAGTTAATTAGCTAATATTAGTTAAGTAGTGCACCAAGTTAACAAAAATTTTAATTTAAAAGGATCCAAAATATAAGAAATTTTTTTAAAAATTAAATTAGCTTGCATCCCCTTTTTTCGGTAAAATTCTTTAAAAAAATTGTTTTGTTTGGGGTAAATTTATATTCTATCGTAAAAAAAATTGTTAAAAGGTGTAATTGAGGAATCAAAACAGAAAATTTTTTGAAAATGCCACAATTTCCCCGAATATGTTTATATTTTATAAACATGAAATTTTAAAACCACCTTTCTTATGGTAAGAGATATAAATTAAAAAATTATGTAATAAAAAACATTAATAATAAATTAATGAATAAATCAATATATAATTAGGCCTACTTTGTATATACACATGAATAAACGGGCCCTAATGTCCATAATTATTAAGAATGTCCACATTAATTACGGTAGTAAATATACATTACCAGAAATTTCATATTAACACCAACTTATTAATAAGTTAAAAATTTGGGTAATGTTGCATGCTAACTCGGCAAAGGGTTATGTTTTGATGAAACCAGCAGTAAATAATTATGAAGTAAATATAATTTATGCAATTTTAAAAATATGAAACATTATATCAACCATCAATAAAACATGTCATTAAATAATAACTTTATTAATAAATATTATCTAAATAACAAACTCAACAGATTAATGCATGACAATGAAGCACAGTTGTCATACTTCACTTGTTTATGGGTGACCGTGTGTTTACAGGTTGGACAAATACTGCAGGGTCAGTAGAGACCAGTAATAAATGTTTACCATTTCATAATATTCTGCATTTCAACATGAACTTGATGAAGTAATGTTTATAAATGTTAACAGTGTTTCGTCACCGACTCCAACATCTTGTGCCAAATGCTGCTTTCTGGGTTACCCTCCATAGGGGTAAAGTGCACGGTGAAGAAGCTGCTCACATTACCCACCTCACAAATCTTTTTTCAATATTCACAATATTCTGCAAGATCTACGCAGGAATGTTCATAATCCAGTGTGTCCTGTTCTACAGAAACCATCTAATTCCATGCTTTGTAATTAAGTTGTAAAGTGATGTCTGTATTATTCAATGTGTATTATGTGTCACATTCAGCGAATAAATTTTGTAAAATTTTTTGTTTTATTAATTTTACGTTTTAGGGATGTACCCTTTTCCTTCCTTAACTGACAATAGTTTTGTTCAGGCAAACAATAATGCTGTGTTCTTGTCTATTAAAACTGCAGTGTATATGTCATGTTCACAGGGACTGTATCTTTAGACAGGTAATATGTTGCTGTGTCATCTTCACCAGATGAAGCTTGTAATCATGCATACACGTAATGTGTGTAACTTTCAGGTGCGAGATTTCTGAAATAAAAAATTCAAAGTGCATGTAATAACTACAATAATTAATCAAACACATAGAATTATTGTATATCCATGCCAAACATTTAAATACATAATAGAAATAACAAATAACAATTCTTAGTAATGCTTAAATTTCTAGAAGTAAAAAGTTTTTATTAATTATAATTAGGAATAGTTGTAGTGATATTTTATTCACAATAATAAAACAGGATCAGAATAAATAAATTGCACATGAACAATCATCAAAATATAAATAACACAAATCAATAATAAATACAAGCGAATGGCAGAAATATTGAAAACGTTATCAATGCCTAACTGGGCTTGGGCCTAGGCCAAGCAAGGGCTGGTATAAACTGACAGCACAGAATGACAGATCGGTTAAATGATCGGCTGTTGTTAAACTGGCTTGAGATTAACAAATTATTATGAATATTTAAACATTACATATAATTCCAATCTATGAACTTACACCCATAGCAAGACTAGTTAAAACTTGCGTCACTTGCCCAAGAAAAAAGTTAGCCTTGCCTTCGGTATTGTTTACGCCATTACGCCGACACCCCGATGCATATTATACGTCATGTACGACGAAAATAGAATTAAATAAACCATTTAGAACTACACTGGAGATAGCCACAACATTTACCAAACTAGGTACAGTCATCGTTTAGGAAAATTATCACTATTATTGAATTAAACAGTTATATTCACCGCAAGAATCCTGTCGATGTTTGGCATCTCCATCGCAGTGGCTAGTAGACCGGAAGTGGGGAGTACATCTTGTGCGCTCGTGACCTTTGCAGCCAACTCCGCCGCTCGCGAAGCGCCGCGAGCGGCGGAGACAGCAGTCCAGTGCATATAAGTCCGTGGAGTATATATATTTGTCTATGTCTCTGATGCCCCTTTTACAAAGAGTATATATTTGTCTAGGTCTCCGCTGCCCCTTTTACAAAGAGTATATCTTTGTCTAGGTCTCCGCTGCCCCTTTTACAAAGAGTATATGTTTATCTAGGTCTCCACTGCCCCTTTTACAAAGAGTATATATTTGTCTAGGTCTCCGCTGCCCCTTTTACAAAGAGTATATATTTGTTTATGTCTCTGCTGCCCCTTTTACAAAGAGTATATCTTTGTCTAGGTCTCCGCTGCCCCTTTTACAAAGAGTATATCTTTGTCTAGGTGTCCGCTGCCCCTTTTACAAAGAAAGCCCCCTTTTTGCATCCTCAGTGAAAATTCAGTCATAATGTGCTCGGTAGTCATAATGTTCTTGAGGTAAATGTCGATGTCATTTTTAAACACGTCATGATACTATTACATCACGGGCACCAATAAATACTTTGTGCAATATAAACTTTGTCAATCGAAATGTTTATGTAGACGCCAACTGTACCTGTTTCACGCATTCTGTGTAACACCTAACGGTAATGTAATTACAAGAGATATCCTTAAGTGTTCGACTAAACATTGATTACATGCCTATATTATGTATTTCGTACAATAGCCTGAACTATTTTGATCTTTTTGACTGGCGTCCATTCATGAACGAGTTTTCTACTTGTATTTTGTGTTCTCATTTTTATCTCATCTCAGCGTTTTGAAATAAATATGTATCTCCGTCCGTTTCAATACAAACATGTTGAGATTAGCTCAAGGCAAAGCAAAACATAAGGGAATGAATAATTCATTAATAATGTTACGTTTCCTTAATACTTATCAAATAGTAATTCCAAATTTATTTTGAGCATCTAAAATGGAAAACAATAGTTAGTTTCAAATTGCTTACATTAAACCTCACATCAACACGTAATTGTATATTCGGGCATTTTCGAGTTTAACAGAAGGATATTTTAGTATGAAAAAAAGGTAAGTTATAATTTTAGATATCTATAGCGCAGTTGCCAATCCTCAGGATTGATCAAAGCGCTTTCCATTTGACCTGTTCAACCGGATTCCATCGCGACTTCACTGGGAAGAATCCAGCCACGTTGCAATTAATGCGCGAAGACAAATATTCACCACTGTCTATAGCCAGGTACTCATTCATAAAGCTGAGAGGATTGGGATAATGTAGAGTGAATAGTTTAGAGTCGGAAGCTCTGGCTACTGCGGCGCTAGGCTACTATAATAATAGTGATTTATATCGTGTGAACCGTAATACACCAGACGTATACGTTGTTAATGAACCGTAAAGCTAAGCAATGTCCCTTCGTAGGACGTAGTTGACATTTGCAGCGTGTATCTCGTGCATTGGCTTACATTTAGCATCGCCACATCGTTGACATTGGCATATATTCAACGTTATCAGTAATCACGAGACGGAAATACACGTACTTGACGTCTCACCAGAAAGATAAGATAAATTACCCGTCATTGGTTACGGGTGACATTTTCCAAACACCTTACGCAGAATCATATAAGTCTACAGATATTAATATACATCCATGCGGCATGTTCGCAGGTGATGTATGGTGAAAACAGCAAAGCAATAACTAGACCAACTCATGGTTTCTGGTTTAGTTTATCAATTCACAATAAGACCCTAAAAGTGTATATTCAATTTCCGGTGTTCTAGTTATTATGATTACTCTTCCTATAGTTATACTCTTCCTAGAGTTTATATACGTCTAGGCGTGTTGTTTCCCCACATGGCATCTTACACTCCCCCAACCCTCCCACTCATTCCGTCGTTCAACGAACTCGTACGGCTAAGAAAGGTCCGTGTTAATCTGAAACGCATCGGTAATTTTAACGAGGACAAGGACAAGGACGAGGACGAGGACGAGGACGAGGACGAGGACGAGGACGAGGACGAGGACGAGGACGAGGACGAGGACGAGGACGAGGACGAGGACGAGGACGAGGACGAGGACGAGGACGAGGACGAGGACGAGGACGAGGACGAGGACGAGGACGAGGACGAGGACGAGGACGAGGACGAGGACGAGGACAAGGACAAGGACAAGGACAAGGACAAGGACAAGGACAAGGACAAGGACAAGGACAAGGACAAGGACAAGGACAAGGACAAGGACAAGGACAAGGACAAGGACAAGGACAAGGACAAGGACAAGGACAAGGACAAGGACAAGGACAAGGACAAGGACAAGGACAAGGACAAGGACAAGGACAAGGACAAGGACAAGGACAAGGACAAGGACAAGGACAAGGACAAGGACAAGGACAAGGACAAGGACAAGGACAAGGACAAGGACAAGGACAAGGACAAGGACAAGGACAAGAACAAGAACAAGAACAAGAACAAGAACAAGAACAAGAACAAGAACAAGAACAAGAACAAGAACAAGAACAAGAACAAGAACAAGAACAAGAACAAGAACAAGAAGAACAAGAACAAGAACAAGAACAAGAACAAGAACAAGAACAAGAACAAGAACAAGAACAAGAACAAGAACAAGAACAGGGAACAAAAAACCCCAAAAACGTGGTAGATGTTGCTGATGAGTCTATGTCTATGTCATAATTGGCAAACACGAAGGTCATTACGCCAATGTGGGTGGGGATGGGTCATGTTTAGAAGTAGTACATTAAATTTAAATGTGGGCTCAGTCTTGATTTAAAAGTGTCCACCGTGGAGGTAGACACAACTGTTTCGGATAGCCCGTTCCAATTCTTTACAGTTATCTTAACAAATTATTCGCATATACCTGGGTTCTAGCCGGTACCTGAATAAATCGTTTACTATGGCCTCGCGTGTTGTTTACTGAATGAACAAGGTGGTTCGGAAAAGGAATGTCAAATAATGTTAGATGGCTGACCTCTGTGTTGTTTTCTGCAATAGCAGCTTACTTGTTGTGGCTGTGCAACTTCCTCAGCTGAAGAAACCAGAAACGCTTCAGACGTCGTCGCTTCTTACTGCGGGAATTAGATGAAGCACTCGCAGATGAAACGTCTACAGAACCCACTTGCATTGAAGAAAACTGTGGCATCTACATTCGTAGATCTTGGCATGCTTTATGTTTGTCAGCTCACAGCCCAGGGGACACCAACGGTCAAGAAACGATGCCAACGCTGCCTTAGCATTGCTGATAGGAATTTCCGGATCAGCGACAATCGGTGCTGCGCATATCATTCTACTTTCAATATCTAATGTGATGAGTATCTAGATACATACATTCGCTAGTGTTGAACTCTAGTGTTGAATTCTTGAGAATTTAACATTTCCTGTCAAATTCTGACTATAATTTATTCAATTAGAGAATCATTATTATTACTGACGTTGCTGTAGTACCGTCTGGTCCAGTTGGACTCCCCATTGTTTAATCTCGTATTTGAGGTATCTTCTCGGATATAACATGTTTCGCTTCAAATATCATCGGTGTAAATGCATGGTGTGTGTGTGTGTGTGTGTGTGTGTGTGTGTGTGTGTGTGTGTGTGTGTGTGTGTGTGTGTGTGTGTGTGTGTGTGTGTGTGTGTGTGTGTGTGTGTGTGTGTGTGTGTGTGTGTGTGTGTGTGTGTGTGTGTGTGTGTGTGTGTGTGTGTGTGTGTGTGTGTGTGTGTGTGTGT
>JAODUO010000022.1:0-40000 GCA_025642075.2 Ridgeia piscesae | reverse complement strand
GACAATGGAAACAAGTGCAAGAATGCTACGTGTAATACTTACATATGGTGGACACTAGCTGTACTAATATTTTATGTTCGTGTTTACAGTTTTGTGTATTGAATAAATTCATCACAATCATGGTTGTCATAATAATCTAATTTATTTTTCATAAGATATAATGCAAATCAACAACATTCAGTAATAGTACTAACATGTGAGTCACTAAATACTGTTTTAATAATTGTGATAACCAATAATATAAATCTCCTGCATTTGATGTTCTGTTGCACGAGATAACGGATGCTCGATGGGAGCCGAGCCCGAGGCGAGGATGACTGTCAAAATGGGAAATCTTAGGGTAGGTTGGGGCATGGAGCCCCTTAAGGTTCAATGGGCGTAGTTATTCGTGAACTTATAATTTGACGTCCTGTTACTCTCATGCGATTGTCATATGGTTATGCTATATGATACCAAGGCATTTGTGACTTTTGACAACAATAACGATTATATAGTTATTAATTAAAAGTATTGTCCAAAGGGGGCCTCTTGCCCCATACCTGGGAGCAAGACGCCCTCTTGTGTGGGGCATGAGGCCCCCGGGGGCTCCTTGCCCCATAGACAGGTTCATTGTATAACATACGAATACCGAAATGAAACAAATGTCGTGATCAACATGAAAATGTTCTGTGTGTAGTATCTTATGCAATACAATAATTGAATCTACTTAATCATGACAGTCCTTAACTGGCAGATAAAATAACTTTGCCGGTGTACAACATATGAATACCGAAATACTCGATATCAACCGGAAAATGGCTTATAGGTATTATCTTGTCCAACATAGTTACCTAACCACCATAATTACGACAGTCCTTCACTTTTAAGTAACCTAACATCTAAGTTGTCATGTAATACAGTCGAATGACTGTCTTCATCGGTTCTCCAAAGCTAAGAATGCAGCTTTCAGAATGTCGTAGCCATATGCACCCCGTTTCGTGTTGCGCTTGTATGTGCGAACCATATGTAAAACATATTGCCCACTAAGCAAATAATCATAACATACAGGTCTGCAAATATTACATCTATATAAATTATGAATGCCATTCTGCACTGAAACGTCTGAGCGGAACTTTTACAGATATTGCCAATTGTTAACGTAATAACTGAGCTTTACTGCGTACTTTGGAATCAGTTTTACCAACTATACAAAACAATACATTTTTTTGACCTACTCACGATTATAGACTGTTGCCGAATTATGTGGCGGAAGACGCCCCGGGGCGTAAATATAACAACACTTGCACGAGGCTAAGTTTAGTCTTGTTGCTATAGTAAAACATTACAAACGCACAACTATTACATCAAAACATGTAACAAAGCATTAAACGCAAAATATTTACTTACCGCGTTTTTTTGCCAGCGTCTGTTTTCCGTCAGAGTAGTCAATAGGTGGCAGCATTGTATTTGTCCACCAGACACATATATCAAACACGTAAAACTGACATAATACAAGGGGGGCTTGTTACCCCACGGGGGCTCCATGCCCCACCCTACCCTACAAGTTATCCGCATCGACTAGGCCCATAATGTAGACATTCGCTAGTTGCAGTTCTCGTTGAATTAACCTTAGACCAATCGCTATTGTTGCTAATTGCGATAATACAATTAATAGTATGCACTTCGTAGCATGGTCATTTTGTAAAGAAACTAGACCATCAATGTCAAGACGTGTGCTAGAGAAATGGCGGTTTCGTTCTGCACATTCCGTTGCTATGCAACGGCAACAGGTTAACAACAGAGTTGTCAAATAGGAGCTGTCCCCCCACCGATATGACCAAACGCACACAGATCTCGCTCAATATCGAACGTCTCGTCGTTTAGTTCGGTATCTGTTTTATGTTTTGATGTCATCCACTTGAGGGCGTTGTGTGTTGAAGAGCCTCAGCTCGGATATATTAGCTCTGTCAATAGCGTACTAACCTTATGTATTCGGAACAAATAGAACACGAATGCCTCGTTTGGCCGTCACATTCCGATCCGGATCACGATCTCCGTCTATGAATAATGAACTAAATAATATACAGTATAAAACATGGCCAAGATCATCTGCGGTAGTGATAGCGACAAATCAATTTTTTAATGTCGCTGCTGTTGTTATCATATCCGCTATCTTCGCCGTATTCGCCGGTATATCTCACTTTCCGTTGCTAAAACCATTGCAACAGCTCAAGTAAGCAGTAGGCTTGACTACTGCAATTCCCATCCCCTCCTTTACAATACTGCAAATAAGGATATAGCAAAACATCAAGGTCTCCAAAATTGTTTGTGGGTCACGCGTTCTCCTTGTTTTTCTCGCTCAGTGCCGCTTCTGAAATCATTGCTTTGGCTCCCTGTGCACTGCCGCATTATTTTCAAGATGTGTACAATAACCTATTAAGCCCTCTCATCAACACAAACAGCATATCGGAATTCGATGCTTGCTCTAGCATGACATTCCAGACAGCTACATCAATCAGTAGTAACCCTCTTTACATTCCTCGGGTGAAAACAGAAGCTGGAACCCAATATTTCTCTGTTGCCGCATCAATTCTGTGGAATTTGCTTCCTGCCAGTGTTAAATTAGAAGGAAATAAAGTTTCATTTCGCCGGCGACTAAAAACCTTCCGTTAGCAACTCGTACATTGTTATACGATTACGAGTTTGCTTAATCACTTGGTTTTGTTGCGCCACTGAGCTCGATCTTCGAGGATGTTGGCCCAAAAGAAGTCATCATCATCATTATTATTATCAAACTTCGGAGTAGGATCGCGATCGCGACCGAGGTGAGCCGTGTAGAGAGAAAGAGAACTAGCAATGTCTGCTTATAATTCGTTTTGTTGATATAGTTGAATTAGTTTTCGGCTGGTTGGCCACTCACTACACACTTGGCTTTTTAATAATCCAAGATGGCCGCCATACGGCACCAAAATCTAGATTTAATCATAATTTATATTCTAAGTACAGTAGAATTATGATATCAACATCTATGTGTATGCTTTTGAGGGCTGCGAATACGAATCGGAAGTAAATCCAAGGTGGCCGCAAGAAAAACGTTTATAATATGTTGTCAATATAGTAGAATGATAGTGTTAGCATCAATAAGTATGTTTTCAATGTGGAGGAGTACAAGTTTGAACTTAGTTTACCATAAATACGTCACTGCAAAACGCTTATAAACGGTCTTGATTTGTATTTTCGCCATGAATTGGTAGCGACCATTGAAATTGATGCGTACGTAGACACGATTGGCAAACGGGCCGAAGCCATTATTTAGGTAAGTAGTAGTAGTAGTAGTAGTAGTAGTAGTAGTAGTAGTAGTAGTAGTAGTAGTAGTAGTAGTAGTAGTAGTAGTAGTAGTAGTAGTAGTAGTAGTAGTTGTTGTTGTTGTTGTTGTTGTTGTTGTTGTTGTTGTTGTTGTTGGTGTTGGTGGTGTTGTTGTTGTTGTTGTTGTTGTTGTTGTTGTTGTTGTTGGTGTTGGTGGTGTTGTTGTTGTTGTTGTTGTTGTTGTTGTAGTAGAGTAATAGTTGTTGTTGTAGTTGTATCATCAAACGGAAAGAAGACTATAATTTGGTAAAACGTGGTAGGCATATTATAAAATTATTATTCTAAATTCCCGACGTCTATTCTTGCGCCCTTCTAAGTATAATAAAATCAATTTTGAATCCGCAACAAATCTACCAGTTTAGTATGAAGTCATTGACTTTATTTGTAAATAAGCTATAAACCAAGTATGTTTCGATAGAGTATTATTATGAAAAGAGGCAACAACGTCAAGTAAAGACTGCCACAGGCCCAGTACTTACTGTTGGTTGCGTCTTCGACCATGTCCACTGTTTTCGGAAAATCAGATATCTGTACACAAATACATTTAAATGTTATCCGCCTGTAAAATTGGATAGACGAGGCAAATACGTCCTAAGAATCTTGGGGAACACTGAACTATGACATCGTGTGTTAATGATGTCGTTAGCATGTGCTCTCCACAACGGCATTCACAATTATTGAGTTATTCATGTTCCGCCGTCATTTACATCTTTGTTTCCATCCACAGTTTCCTGCCAAATCAATCCGTCAGCTGACAATTGATATAAGGCTATCGGTGTCTATAATTACCTTCCGTGTTGTCTTGCTGCGCCCCTGAGTTTGGTTCCAACAGTTTAGGCGTAGCAGAAGTTACTTTATTATTATTATTATTATTTTATTATTTTTTTTATTTTTTTATTATTATTATTATTATTATTATTATTATTATTATTATTATTATTATTATTATTATTATTATTATTATTATTATTTTTTATTTTTATTTTTTTTAATTTTTTATTATTATTATTATTATTATTATTATTATTATTATTATTATTATTATTATTATTATTATTATTATTATTATTATTATTATTATTATTACGTTTTATATTTCGAATTTGGGCGATAAATATCTTTGAGAGTGTATAACATGTAATATTATTTTATAAAAAGCAAAGGTCCCACAGTCCACTGCGATACGCTAGTTCGTTTGTATAACGTTTTACATGATGTTTTGCTAAATTCACCGTATAAATGTCCACCATCCTAAAGTAATATTAAACGATTCTTCAAATTGGAATCTTCATACGAATCTGGATGTCTTTCAGTGATGACGTTGATGATTGTTATTGCTGTACCCGATCGTTGTGACGGACAACATATAAATAGTTGTTCTGATACATTACTTACTGAACATTCAGCGGTTTCTAGTGACCGGCATCGACTCGATACATTGCCAGCGTCGATGCTTCAGCGTGATCGCGATGTCATCACCCAGCTCGTAAACAAAACCTTCTCGTACATCCCAACGGCCATACACAATGGCGCTGTAGTTGACCGCCAGATTGCTTAGTTGCATCGGGAGCAATTACGGCTTACGGGTCCCGTGCAAGTTCACTCCATTCCGCCCTGTGAACCGCCCTCTGCGCCACCTCTGCCTGTGATTTCCACCCAAATGCATATTTCTCTATTTCACCATTCACCGCCACGTCTCTCCTGATGTCGTTGCTATTAAGTGTGAAATTATCTCCCACTAACTAGCGTGTGTACGTGAAAGTTTTTCAACCTACAACTACTGTATGAGGGACAGTAAATTTGATATGAGAATGGTAGTTGACTAAAAAGCCCTGCTGATACAATGAGTACGCACTGCATCATCGCGGCACATCATTGTTAACAATTGACGATCTCTCACTGGTTTTCAACGTTTTGCATCACACAAGATAATCGCGTAATAGCTTAGAAACCTGACACAAGATATGCGTGTGTGTGTGTGTGTGTGTGTGTGTGTGTGTGTGTGTGTGTGTGTGTGTGTGTGTGTGTGTGTGTGTGTGTGTGTGTGTGTGTGTGTGTGTGTGTGTGTGTGTGTGTGTGTGTGTGTGTGTGTGTGTGTGTGTGTGTGTGTGTGTGTGTTGTGTGTGTGTGTGTGTGTGTGTGTGTGTGTGTGTGTGTGTGTGTGTGTGTGTGTGTGTGTGTGTGTGTGTGTGTGTGACTGTGTGTGCGGCGTGCGTGCGTGCGTGCGTGCGTTCGGGCGCGTGTGTGTGGTGCGTCTTGGTGGTGTTTAGTATATGTTTTTGTTTGTTTGTATGTGTTTGTGTGTGTGCGTGTGATGTGTATGCACGTGTGCCCCTGTGTGTACACATGTTTATACCAGTATACGTATATATTTATGTGTGTATGGTTATGGATTTTTAAGAGCATACTTTAAATATAACAACCGTCAAAGTTGCCTGTATTTATCGACGCTGTATATATGTTGTAGTCCAACAGAATAGTAAATAAAACGAAAATAAATGAGTAATGTCATTGTCAGATCAGATTTATTTGTGTCGATGCATTCGTCAATCTTGTATCAGTTGTAGGGACGAGAGACAACGTTGCCAGTTGTATTTGTGAAATTACCACGGCAGAATTGTCTCAACTATCACAATCACTTAATTAACCTTTTGTCAAGTATGCTGCCTTAGTTATTGATCTCCACTATTTTCACAATGATCTGTGACAACGGTAATCGGTTGGTTGTTTTCATTACTGGTGATATTCTACATATCTCTCAGGGCACATAACAGTATTCTTTTGGCGGATATGTCCAATCGTCCACACGGTTGAGTTCGTGTGTTCCGCCACCACTGTTTTAACAATTCACTCTATCCGAGAACGGAGAAGCGTCCATGGCATTTATACTGAAACAAATTGAAAATAAATCGGTCGAACACAATGCAGTTACCTAAACATGTTATTAAAACACTGTAGAGGCCACCGGTTGGCCAACACCGAAGACAACATACATTACTCCGCCGTTCCAGCGTTGGGCATCTCCTGCTTCCAAGATGCTACAACTGCTATGTCTAAACCAAAATAAATTACCTTCATGCAATCAACGTTCCTTTGCTTAATTGAGATCGAAAACGTTAACATTGTCACGAGGTACAGTACATGTGAAAAGTGCACCAAACAATAAAAATGCGCCAAACAGATCTACGGAGTTTCATCAAGTAATCCAACCGATACACTGCGTTGTAAGCGTCGTATTATGTCGATCGAACCATCCTCTCACACCAGAGGTCGCTGCGGCTGATTACGTCACTGCCAGTTCTTCTCTACCCCGGCACATCCCTATCAAAAACTCTTCTTTTACGTCAGCCAATGAAATTGCCCACAAGGAGTGTGGTCGGCCTCCGATCACGTGATATCATGTATAGCCATATCCTGCTCGTGTTACATGCAGTGTTTGGGATGTACAAACAATTATTTGAATACACACAACTGTTCAGCTGATCGTGCGATTGGGGAGACAGGGCGGTTCGTTTTACTGAAATTCCCAGAAATTGTGTACCCGTCTTCAAGTTGGGGCGGGTGTTAGCGCTGTTCTCACGGGTGAAGCGTCACGACTGGCAAAGTCAATAAACGAGTTCAACTCGACTAAATTAAGCGCGTCTCATTGGGGATCTGTCGGGGTAGTTTGCATGGCAAACACACCTGGTTTAAGGAGATGGATCGAACTGCAATCCCTGTAGTAGTCCACGCCATTGTGGCGTCACATTGCCGGTCCTGAATAAAATTCATCGAAAACGCTTACGCTGAACTAGTATACGCTGATCTGTATCAGTTTGAAGCGACATGCGTCATTGGTGTACTGGAGTAAGTGTGTCAGCGGTCTGTAGATCGCAGACCAGCAGCGATCGTCCCTGCGCTTGTACTGAAGTGTCACTGGGCGTGTCATGGCCGCCGCTCAGCTGGGGATCTCGGATGTAGATGATGGCTTCCTCCACGCCCGTGTAACAGCAGCTGCCAACGAAAACAACGAGATATCATTAACTAACCACGTTGCCATTAACTGGTGATGGATTATTGCCACCGCCACTAGAGCCCTTTTTGGTTGTTCTTATGTGGACAAAGGTTTAGGGTAAGTTTAGGATTCGGTTTACGGTTAGGTTGAAGGTACTTTGGGCACTGTTTACATAGCGTGTTTACATGCATCAGATCAGTGGCAAAAGGGCGTGCAAGTCTCGCGCGCGAAAACGAGGCTGGGGGCAGTTGGGGGCAGGAGGTCCATATACTCCATGTTAACATATAGGACTTTGTTTTGTTTTGGTCGTAATAATCGAACTGTCCCGAAATAGCGTATTTCAGTTATATTGTCCGAAGGATTATTACAAGCAGAAGCAGTGGAACATTTTGCCGGTGACAATGATCACGGAAATCATGAATTTTAATCGATTATTATGGTGGTTGCCATGGCAATAGCGGCAAGTACTTGTGTTTGGCGATCTTGACTAATAATGAAGAGTGCCAGTTTTCGCGCAGTACAACCTGTTTGGGCCAAACGTATACATGTGTTATGATTATGTGCATTTAGACAACTTGTCAGATATAAGTGCTTATCGAAACCACAACGTACAGCAATGTAAAACGCAAATCCCGTAAGACACATACAGCTTAGCATCGTGTCGATTATCTGCACTACGTAAATCGCTATGTGCCTATGATAGTGTGGTAAACTCAATATTAAATCGGACATTTAAGATAAGAAACGTGTAACACGAGATATTTATGAACTGATTTTCCTAATATTCATCAGTCGGAAGCTATAACTGTCATCCATCGTTAGAATATTATTCTTGTGTCCAGTCCCCAATTAGTCTCGCTTAGTCCCCAATAAGCTTTCAGGCCCTAATGGAGAATCGACAATACTGACAATAATATACATAGGCATAATGCAAAGGAGTTGACTATGTTCGCGGCAAGGACCTCTCTGTATCACCAACATAACTGTATTCATCATTGATGGTAGTATAGAGGGTGCTGCTATGGCGTTCATGGTCATTACGGTGGTGTTAGCGTAATATCGCCCAGCTGCGTGACTTCGTCGGGAAGATAGTCTGGGCCAGAAGCCGCCTTTGTTACTCGATAGATGGCGTCACTGGTATACTTATGAATTGCCGCGTCAAAGTTTTCATTATTCTTCCGCTGTTGCCAACGTTTACGATTTATTAACTGTATTATCCAAAATTAAGGTTGTACCTACCAACATTTATGTACGTGCCACCCATTTAAAGGATATGTATATGGCCCACAAATAGAAAACTGGGCAACTTACAGTCAACTCCTAAACAAGTTTGCGGAACCTTGTAATTTGAATACATCAGCATGTATAATCACGGTAATATTAGAAGGAAAATATTATAATAAATATTCACAGTAACATTATTTTATTTCATCTGCTGTTGCATCAAACATTAACTGTACGAACACATTTGCAGAGTGTGGTTCTATTAACACTTAAAACAGTTGTGATAGTTAAGCTTAAACACATTTGTGGTGATTCAGTCGATACACCGTATGGCTTCGGACTGCAGTCGCCATCTATCGGCTAGTTCCACTATACATCTTTTAGTGCTGAGTGTTAGGTGATATATGTGCCATATTTGTTTCGTTTTTTATGTCATGCTCTGTCTCTATTAATTAAACAAACACACATGTTTCACGCAAGGGCAGTTTAGGTTATTTGTGAACAGCATATGTTCGACAATTCTACCGAATGCTTAAGCGGCACTGAGTTCAAAATCAAACGCGACCTATAAAAGTACGCTGGTGGGAACAATATCACTACCATAATTATCACACTATGCTTAATTGTCAATCCTAAAGAGAGGGCGTCAGCTCCTATGTTTTTTTCTCCATTTAGCATTAACTTCTTATGACTACAACGTTGAGGGATTACTGCCTGCCAATTTGTGTTTAGTTACTTTATTAAGCTCGAAACAATGTTCACAATTTGAACGATTCCGCCAGCAACACGTTCCAATGGTAAATAAAACATCCAGTTTCAAAACAAAACTGATTGGCAATAATGCCGAGGCGAGCAGAGTTTACCACAAAACCATATGCTGATGTTTAACTTTACCACGTTCCAGACAGCAACTTCCCATTACAAATTACTGCTCGGCCAATTCTGGCTGGGCAGAGGAGTTGGCGCCGTCCCTTTAATATACGAAATAAAGCTGCTATGATGCACATGCAACCACACGGGCAGGCGCGCTCGCGTGTGTGCGTGTGTGTATGCAGCGTGCGTACGTGGGTGTCTAACTCGCGCGCGTGCGCCTGCATTTGTACGCGTGGCTGCATGTGACTATTGGCTCTTCTCTGAGCGCTCACCTTCACCCAATTCGGAAATACGTTCACGCTAGTTCTAATTCATCTGTGTGAAATATTAGTCAGTTGCCATCGTGGTCTGTCCGCAGCATGTGTTGATGACGTTTATCAGTGACCTTCATATGATTCCGTCGCGTTAATGGACACTGCCTCGGCCGACAAAACCGTCTGCTCCGGAAACGAGTTGCGGAGGGACATCCACACAACAGATACATCACTAATCAGTTCGGGCCCAGTCACCTTTTTCACACCATCTAATCACAGCAATTACCGCACTGATGATGTAATGCGACCTGACGACGCTGTTTCAGTTTCTGTCAGTAGACTGCAATGTCAGTGTGAATTGATATACACGTATTCTACTGTCTACACCCTCGCATAGCTATTTGATATGTGTGTATGTATGTAGGCGTGTATGTATGTAGGCGTGCATGTATGTATATAATAAATAAATAAATAAATAAATAAATAAATAAATAAATAAATAAATAAATAAATAAATAAATAAATAAATAAATAAATAAATAAATAAATAAATAAATAAATAAATAAATAAATAAATAAATAAATAAATAAATAAATAAATAAATAAATAAATAAATAAATAAATAAATAAATAAATAAATAAATAAATAAATAAATAAATAAATAAATAAATATATATATATATATATATATATATATATAATATATATAAGACACACACAAACACACACACACACACACACACACACACACACACTCACACACACACACACACACACACACACACACACACACACACACACACACACACACACACACACACACACACACACACAGCCTGCCCGCCTGCCTGCCTGCCCGCCTGCCCGCCCGTGCTTTTCCGTAGCTGCGCCAACAACCTGGAATCAACTCCCTATCACGATTATATTTTCTGAAACTATAGCGAATTTTCGTAATAAACTCAAAACATATTTGTTTAAAATTGCACTTCCACCGAAACCAATCGGCGGTTCCATGCTCCAATTACAACTCTTACCTGTCCCTGTTTATGATTACGACTAATAATGTTATTTGTTTCCCCTCTGAGAATTATTTCAAGGACGCATGCGCTATAGAAGCGTTACAATGACTTACTTTTCTTACTTACAAGTAAATGCAATTAAATTAGGGTCTACCTGCGTATAATATAATATAAGAGCGCCACCTAGCGTGCATTGTCTGTCAAGACATCTGCTCCAGTTCAGGTGTCGTAGAAGTAACACCACTCGCGTGTCGTGTCTCCATTAACGCCACCAGTGACGGCTGCGTGTCGCCCACTGGTAGTATGACGATGATCTGTGCACTTCGCCTCCCAGTCGCAAATAGCGTTCTCTCTTTCGATCCATGATTAGTCTCCGTCGCGCACCGAAGAACAATATTCGAGACACCCCAGTCAATCTTGTTTTATAGTCTCGTCGACTGTGTCGCGCGTATTTCAAGTTTATGCCAAATCATTCCCGACAATAACAATGCAATCACGCCGTGCTGCCGGACGTTCTGGCTCCGTGACCTTCCGGTCTAGCCCACGTAATGCTATTGACAGACTTCACGTGCACCTTAGGCCTCGGATTTGTCTTTTCTGGACATGTACTTCTGTGTTCTAGTTCTTCTAGTTCTGGGTCTCTATGGATTGTAGCGATTGTGGTACGGTTCTACTCTCCACTCTTGGGAAGTAGTCCATTGTAGCACAATCGCTACAATCCATAGACACCCAGAACTAGAAGTCTACATATATACGGTACTCGGAGTGTCTTTGGTGTTCAGCATGTCATTGCCATTTATTGTCATTTCCTTGGTGATGTTGAACGCTGGCTAATTTCCCCCATAACAATGCTTATGTTTTCTCCACAGCTTTAAGATTGGCATTTCTAACTAGCTCGTGTACATCGTTGGTCAATTCTCTACTCGTAATATCGTATTTTTCCAAATGTATTCTTATATAAAATATTTTATCTGCGTTACGACACGCAAGCAGTAACGAGCATAATAATGAATGCACTGTGTGGGTAAATATACATCATCATTAGTTTGATATTCGATAACTAGTATACCCGTCGTAATCCTAATCGCGAGCCTAGTCTAGCTGCCTGATTAGCTATTTGCATTGTGATACTTCTGGTAATGCGTGGGCATGTTATTACTATAACAGCGGGAACATAACATTGGTTTCGGTAAGGAACTAAACAAAATATATTAGTCGACTTATGCAGGTAATATTATTAGATATGTCTAAATAGAATTGCTACATTTACATAAAACACATAAATCAATATTAAATTAAAAAAATAGTGTCGACAGGGAATACATGTTATTATGACAGTGGCATGTTTAAGGTTTTGCTTCAATAAGTCATTTATGCATTATATGGAAATAGGTAATCATCACAATCCACAGTTAAACACCACCACGTGAACCAATTTCAAATATAGTGCAATACACGTATCATCCGTATTCAGCAAACTTTGATGCGAGAGCGTATTTCGACTACTAATATTTTTCTGCAGGCATAAATCGGAGTTCGGACATTTGACCAGTCACTTGCAGGCAATGTAGCTGCGTTGACTTCAGACTTATTTAAACAGATTTTCTCCGTACGAGACCTGTAGCAAATCATAATTTTGCGGTATCAACACGTGATTGTCAAACGTAAATTGTCTTCAACAGACCTGTCAGGGTTTTATCAGGGCAAGTGGACATGTTGCATGTGTGGACACGGATGTTTGAACAGACGCAGGTGTGATGATCGTGTACACGATTGTTTGCTCTGAATAGATCTCTACAGGAAGCTGGGGCTTGTCCGTGCATGATATTGTATATTACCATGGCAGTGGTGTATCTTACGTTGTGTGGTCAACGCATGGATCATCCCACCCCGACCGATCTGTGCCACATCTGGTTAAATACTAGATCATATGACATTTCGAATATTGTGTTCGTCCACCCCCGGCCATCTGGTTGGTACGTGCTCGCGATGGGAGGGGAACTGAGTTTGCAGTGAGACGTATTATATATAATATATACGAATCTGGTAGCAATATTGACCCTATTGACCGATTTATATATATATATATATATATATATATATATTATGTGTGTGTGTGTGTGTGTGTGTGTGTGTGTGTGTGTGTGTGTGTGTGTGTGTGTGTGTGTGTGTGTTGTGTGTGTGTGTGTGTGTGTGTGTGTGTGTGTGTGTGTGTGTGTGTGTGTGTGTGTGTGTGTGTGTGTGTGTGTGTGTGTGTGTGTGTGTGTGTGTGTGTGTGTGTGTGTGTGTGTGTGTGTGTGTGTGTGTATGTGTAGTATGATACTGTGTATGTATACAGTACTGCCAGAAAGTAACTGGTACATTCACTGTGAAATCCAATTTTGTACATTATTGTCTATCTTTTTTCAATCACGTTCCGCTCTCTAAAGGATTACATTACCCTTAAATATGAACTGATATATAGCTTTTCTCAAAATTTGATTAAACATGACGACAAAGAGACAGTACACGGAAAACTGAGGTAATTGTCCATTTACTGTTATGTTTTTATTTGCTGAAACTATATCTTTTTTCTTACATTTGAGGTTGTACAATTGCTATAGTGAATGATAGTACTAATTAGACACTTCTTTTAAAATGTCGTGAATCATATACATTTTTGTATTTTAACCCTATATTAAAAATAACGAAAAATAAATATAAAATTAAGCAACATTGATAAAAAGATAACAAATATTGCGTTCAATTATCTGAATTTGAAGATATTTACATTTTATCATTTACTTGCAACATATTTATGATTAATACATCATTTGTAGACAATAAAATCTGTCACGTTACGTTACCAAACAGACGAGTTTGGAGACCCAAACCCGAGCCAATATAACAGGGGTTCTGTTCACAGGAAGTGAACATGCAGTTAGGCTTTAATGTGAATGTTGTGTATGCACTAATGAAGATGCATCAGGAGAATGGATCATTCGAGGAGGAATCAAGAAGTGGTCGCCAAAGAAGTCAGCGACGGGGCTGGGTGGTATTCTGGGTCACACCCGTCTTGCTGATCGTCACCTCACGTCTCCGGACACAGACTCTTTTGCAGCCACACAACCACGTAATCCTGCTGAATGATACTGACATTTCTGACCTCTTTTCAGCGTAGCTCTTTGTTCGGGGGATGTGTGGTGGCGATTAGCAAGACAGGTCTGAACAGAAATATGATCCAACCTCATTGTTGTTTTCTTTTAACCACCGTTTCTCGATTCGTCCTCAACTGATCCTGTCTCCTGGTGCTTCTTTAGCCGTGCACACATTTTCGTTATATCAAAGCCAAGTTACATGCTCATTTCATATCAACTGAACCCCTGCTCCTAGTAACGGCCTGGGTTCGCATCTCCAAGCCACTTTTTGATGATATAACACGGCTACAATTAATCTTAACGAATGTTTTAATAGGATTTATTTTATATTAAGGTTATAGTTATTATAAATATTTTAAAAATGAATAATAAAATATAGAAATCAAATAAAATTCAAAAGATTGAATAGGCTATTTATGATCTCTTACCATTGTTGTTTAATTGTATTGTTATTTATTACTATTTTTAATATGGCGTTACAAACATTAAACGTAAGAGTTTCTACGATACGTAATGCTTATATAGAAATATCTTGGTAATATTATATATATATATATATATATATATATATATATATATATATATATATATAATATCATGAGTGTGTATTTTACAGCTTATTAGTGTATAATTTGTATGTATATATGTATGTATGATGTTGTATGTATTCGTATTTTTATATATATATATATATATATATATATATATATATATATATATATATATATATACAATTAGTTGTCTTAGTTTGTCGATTAGATACAAGTAATTGCGGTCAAGGGGTCAATTTATATATATGGTACGCCATATCTGTGCGCAAACGTGCGTATACTAATAAGTTCTAATAACACACACTCATATATATCATCATCACCATCATCATCATCATCATCATAGTGTCCCGTGGTTGGGCGAAGACGTCAGCATGCTGCTTCCACATCTGCCTATCTATCTATCTATCTATCTATCTATTATATATATATATATATATATATATATATATATATATATATGTTGTGTGTGTGTGTATGTGAGTGTGTGTTATTAGAACTTATTAGTATACGCATGTTTGCGCAAGGTATAATTAACGTCCTTCGAACAGCAAATTACGTTGCCCTGAAGGAATAAGCTATACCATTGCGAACCGTATATAGAATTGACCCCTTGACCGCAATTACTTGTATCTAATCGACAAACTAAGACAACTAATTGTCACCTAGGTGATTATTCGATATAATCTCATGGAGTGCGAGAGCACTGTCCCTACGATGTTTGATTGAAGAGTCAGCGAGTAATGTGTACAAAGCTTTGGGTAATTGGACCGAACTCTGCGCTATAACAACGTCACGTTACCTTTACTGAAGAGTTGTATTATGGATAATAATAACAACAATAATTAAATACTTATATAGAGCCCGATCAATAAAAAATTGCTCTCTGGCGCTTTACAAACAATATGTATAGCCTCATCCCGGTTTGAATTTCTACAAATCTTGGGTTCCTTTGTTATATGTTTTATATTGTCTTACGCATGTGTTGATCTAAGTCTGATGTGTTTCTCTCTTTTCGTGGCTTACAAAACGTATACTACGATACACATTTGCTTAGAGGAATTGCTCATACATTCACCCATTCACTCATTCATTCATCCACTTATTCATTCACTCACTCACAGTAACCCACGCACTCACTCACTCACACTCACTCACTTACTCACAGCCACCCACTCACTTGCCAATTCACTCACTCATTTCTGCTATTGGGTCGAACTCTAAACTCTATATCGGCTATCATAACTCCACTACGTAAGTCTTTCTCCCAGTATAAATATATACCAGTATAAATTCTTTATTTCAGTATAAATTCCTTGGGTAACAACTATACTTAACAGATCGCCGAATTGCCACTGCCCTGCGATGCAGCAGTGACATCCACCCTGACAGGTGTGCTAGAGAGGTTTGAGCTGACCGATGGTACATAGTTCCTAACTGATCAAGCACGCTAAAACTCACGGCAAGAATGCGGAGAAGGTGTGTGCATGTGAACAGCTGGCTCGGACGATGAATGTCATGAAATGCAAGAAGCTGACGCAGAAAACAGAAGCACATTTGGTAGACGTAATTACGCTTGCAAGCGCGCACCCAGATGCTACGCACCACTCAGATGTAGATGTACAACAAATAACTGCTGTTGGTTTTCCGTTTTTCCGTTTTTCCGTTTTTCCGTTTTTCCGTTTTTCCGTTTTTCCGTTTTTCCGTTTTTCCCGTTTTTTCCCGGGTTTTTTTTTCCGGTTTTCCGGTTTTCCGTTTTTCCGTTTTTCCGTTTTTCCGTTTTTCGGTTTAATTTATCAAAATGAAAAACTGATGCTTAATACTAACGTGTCATATTGGCAAATACAAACATTCGCATTTTCTGTATTAAAACCCCGGCTTTTTCACTATTTCTCCCCCCCGGGCGCTTCCCGGGGGCATTTAAAGGTCCAGCGCCAAGATGTACCCCCCATTTCCCGGTCTACAGCCACCGGGGAGTCCAAACTCGACAGGATTCTTGGGTAAATATAACTGTTTAATTCAATAATAGTGAAATTTTCCTAAAGATGACTTTACCTTTTTTGGTAAATGTTATGTTATCTATGTAGTTCTAAATGGTTTTTTAATTCTATTTTCTTCGTACATGACGTATAATATCCCGGGTTCGGCGTAATGGCGAAAACTCCGAAGGCAAGGCTAATTTTTTTTCTTGGGCAATGACGCAAGTTTTAACTAGTCTTGCTATGGGTGTAAGTTCATAGTTTGGGAATTATATGTAATGTTTAAATATTCATAATAATTTGTTAATCTCAAGCCAGTTTAACAACAGCCGATCATTTAACCGATCTGCATTCTGTGCTGTCATTTTATACCAGCCCTTGTTTGCTAAACCCAGTTGGCATTGAAATTTTTTCAAATTTTACTGTTTCGTTTAATTTATTATTGTTTTTGTTATTTATATTTTGATGATTTTCATGTGAATTTATTTATTCTGATCCTTTTTTATTATTGTGAAAAAAACACTAAAAAACCCAAATTATAATTAATAATAATATTTTATTTAAAATTTAAACATTACTAAGAATTGTTATTTGTTATTTCTAGTATTGATTTAAATGCTTTGGGATGGATATACAATTTTATGTTTTGATTAAAATTGTAGTTATTACATCACTTTGAATTGTTTTATTTAGAAATCTCCACCTGAAAAACATTACGTGTATGCATGATTACAAGCTTCATTGGCTGAAAGACACAGCAACATATCTACGTGTCTAAAGATACAGTCCCCGTGAACATGCATATACAGCAGTTTTAATAGACAAGAACACAGCATTATTGCATTGCCTGAACAAAACTATCTTTAGTTAACTTGAAGGTAGTAGTTCAAGCATACAAATTCAAATATCATGGCATCATCCATATAAATAATTTTCAATTTTTTCCTTAATTACAATAATTTAAATTTAATAATAAGAATCCTTTAAATAATTAAAGCATGGGAAATTTGATGGTTTCCAGAAAAGGGCACACTGGATTTGAACATTCCTCGTAGATTTTAAAATATTTGAAAATTTTAAAAGATTTGGGGTGGGTAATTAGCTTTTCATTACTTTATCCCCATGGGGGGTAACCCAAAACCTTTAAGAGATGTTGGGGTCGGGGGAAAAACTTTCATTTTTAAACATTCTTCACAAGTTCATGTTAAAACAGAATTTATGAAATGGTAAAAATTATTTAGAGCCAATTTGTCCCAACCCGCCCGGTCAATAAACAATGAAGTAGACAACTGGCCTTTTCATGATTAATCTGTTGAGTTTGTTATTTAATAATTTTATTAACAAAGTTATTATTTAATGACATGTATTTATTGATGGTTGATCATAATGTTTTATGGTTCTAAACATTGCTAAATTATATTTACTTCATAATTATTTTTGCCTTTTCAAAACATAACCCTTTGCCGATTAAAACATTAAAAACCATTTAAATTAGTTGGTTTTTATAAAACCCCAAAGAAATTTTATGTAAAAATGTTTATAATATTATACATTTGGGTTTTTCAATTTTTTCAAATAGGCTGCTAATTTATATTGTTTTTTCATTTTTAATTAATGATTTTTATTACATAAATTATTTTTTACCTTTCCATAAGATTTTTAATTTTATTTTAAAATAAACAAATTATGGACATTTCATTTTAGTTTCTTTTTGGGGGTTGCCGCAAAAATCACCATTAACTAATTTAAACAGCTATTTTATAGATTTTAATTTTTATTAATAATTTTTTAATGACTAGTTAAAATTATATTTATTAAAATTTTTTATATTAAAAATTTAATTTTAAAATTTTTAAATTATTTAAAAATTATCACATTTAATAATTTATTTTTAATACTAAAAAATTATTTTAAGAATTTTCATATTAAAATTTTTTATTAAATATTAAAAATTATATAATTATATATTAATTTTTATTTTACATATAGTTTTATATATTATATCCAATTATCACCTATTAACTAATTTATTATTACATGACTAGTTAATATATATTATATCCAATTATCACATTAATAATTTATTATTAATATAAATTAAATATATTATATGCAATTTACCATTTAACAATTTATTATTTATATTAATATATATTTATTTTAAAAAATTTTATAATCATAATAATATTTGTATAAATATCTTAATATTTATGGACCCCCTGGTCTTAATTAGAATGTTTCGGCCTTTAACTTGGGGCACTATTAATAATATTATAATTAACTGGGTTTTAGTATGAAAAAAATCAGTATTGAAAATTTACTTATTAATTTTTTTAAAAATTCAAAAAATATTTTAATAGTTCTATAAATTACAAGTTTATTTTAAAATCATTATTCGAAAATTTATCAAAAAAAAAAAAATTTTTTTCCCTTATAAGAGATACAAAATTTTGCGCATTTTTTGTTTTTTTAAATTTCAATATTTTGGATCAATAAAGGTATCGTAATAAAATTTAAATTATGATTGAATTTTAACCTTTATTTAAAGGCCAAACCGTGGGAATTTTTTTTAATCCCAAGCAGGGGTACCACTATATTTTCCGTAACGATCATGGGGGTGGGGGGAGGGGTTTCTGGGGCCCCGTTTCTGTTGGCCCTGGTCCAAAGTCCATTCGTGGGTGTAAATAAATCCCCAAATCATTATTTTTATTAAAACTATGAATTTTTTTTCCCCAGTCTGGGGTTTTCCCCCCCCAAAAGGGCCCCTTTTATTTCGTTTTAAATTAAAATATCTTCTAGTTGCCTTGGGTCATGATTTTTTCCCCGATTTTTGCCGTTTTAAATCGTCAATACTCCCAAAAAAATTTCAAACAAATTCGGGTTTTATTAAACATACGTGTCATGTAAGAGTTTATCCAAATGTCTTATTAAAACGATTGTTTTCCCGCGGTCAACTGCTTTCCCGGGCCGGAAAAGGGGAACTTTTATCGTGCTAGGTTGACCTTGCTGCGCTACTCTAGCGGCCTTGAACCCGGAGACAGCAGTCCAGTGCATATAAGTCCGTGATTAAACGATAGAGCTATTACTGCATGTTGTGAGACCTGCTTAGTTGATATTGATCGTGCGTACTAGATGACTGGTATTAATACTATATTTCAATTAATGCTGATTCTATTTAAGGGGTAAGAAACATGTAAATGTTATACACCCGCGCGCACACAAACACACCTACATATACACATTCACTCACACATACACACAAATACGAATGCAGTAAGTGGTAAGCTAATATGCTAATCTGCGGCAACTAACGAAGGTACACACACGCTCACGCTCACGCTCACGCTCACGCTCACGCTCACGCTCACGCTCACGCTCACGCTCACGCTCACGCTCACGCTCACGCTCACGCTCACGCTCACGCTCACGCTCACGCTCACGCTCACGCTCACGCTCACGCTCACGCTCACGCTCACGCGCACGCGCACACGCACTAACACTAACATTGACATTGACACGAATGCAGTATACTGTAAGACAATCTTCAGCAATTAACGAAGCCATAAATTAATATGCATGTAGGGGGAATATGCCTGCTGGCGTGTTCCATAGCAGTCTATCATTATTTCCTTCCATGAGAAAATGTCAATGTGAGCGTTTTCTGTGACAAAGCCCAGGCACAGGTATCTCTTTGAAATTCCGTATAACTTGAAATTGTGTTTAATTCCCCGCCAAGAGAAAGCACAGTTGTGACACAGGTAAACATGTCGATAGTGTCATGTTGGATACATGAACCTTTTCTTCAACGTAAGTTGCTGTGTGATTTCTGGGAAATTGTTAATATACAATATAAATCAAACATTAAGTGCACACAATGACGCTGTAAAAAACAAAGTGACTACAGTAGTGTTTCACTACGGGTCACTCAGCCCGTTGGCATCACACATAGGATATCTTGTGGTAATCACATTACACATAATGTATATAGTAATTTTGAAGTTTATATTTATATTTATACCTTTTCTAAGTGGTTATGTTCTGTATGCTGTTATCTTGTTTGCAAAATATATTTGGTTTGATTTTCATTTGATAATTTTGTTCCAGATATTCTAGTAACTTATACTTGTCGAGTGAATTTTATTCAGACTTTGTTGAAACTTCGATATTGTCACGGTAAGGATGAATAAAGTCAAATTTGGCTTCAAATAATTAAAACCAATTTAAAGGTATGTGCAGCTACAGTTAATCACTTTCAATGATTTTACTCAGAAATTAGTAGCTATTACTGATTGTGTAAATGGCATGATTGTGTTATTGTGAATGCATTTATTATCTACACAATACGAAAATCAAATTAGTATTTATTCTGCCTAATGCAGTATAATAGTCGTGTTAGGGCATATTGTGTGACACACACACACACACACACACACACACACACACACACACACACACACACACACACCACACACAAACTCACACACACACACACACACACACACACACACACATCACATACACATACACTAACATCACATATATCATTAACACAATACACACACACAAAACCAACACACACACATGCACATACACACACACACACACATACATACATACATACACACATACAAACACACATATATATATATATATATATATATATATATATATATATATATTCACATATATAATTTCTTATATATATATGTACATGTGTGTGTGTGTGTGTGTGTGTGTGTGTGTGTGTGTGTGTGTGTGTGTGTGTGTGTGTGTGTGTGTGTGTGTGTGTGTGTGTGTGTGTGTGTGTGTGTGTGTGTGTGTGTGTGTGTGTGTGTGTGTGTGTGTGTGTGTGTGTCACACAATACGTCCTAAAAGAAATATTCTACTGTACGGTATTAGGCAAAATAAAGACTAACTTTATTTTGTAATTGTTGGATAAACAATTGTTGGTGCTGAAGCCTTCTTAGTTAGTAGACTTACTTATATTTCCAATCAGTTGGCGAATTAAGTGTGGTTATTATAACAAATGTGTCCAAAAATTGCTCCTGACATTTCTAACAAATACGCAAAATGGCTTAGTACAGCCAACAAATCAAATGGCTATTTTGACGTTCCTTTAATTCACGCAAATTTAACGCTCATCCAAAATATTTTTGATGCGAGATTGAAGATAATGTCTACCTACTGTTGACATAATACACATCAGAACTCGCCGATTATTGCCAGTTATTACAGCGTTCAGCTGCCTGTTCATTTTATGCTGATTATGAGATGATGTATTTTCCTTTTTAATGTCTGCTTTATCACCATCCCATATGATTAGATGTTCCAACGTGAGCATGAACGGATGATGTATTTAATGTGTGTATATTCACAAGATTATTGCATGTTTATTCATAGGTAAACGATCATGGCACAGCTGATCGAGTACTCGTGCCTATACGTCACTTCTGGTCGGAACCACACATAAATGTAATTGGAAAAACACAAGGGTTTGGTTTGACACACTGATCCGGATACTTTCGAGTGTCTTTTGGGGATAGGATTTAGTTCAGCACTGCTATGTGTCAAATGGCGGCGAAACTCCGAGAAAGTTCGCTCACAAGTGAGGGTCGAGAAAAGGCAAGTGGATGTTGGTGGAACGCCGGAAGAGGGCGTCATGTAGCAATGTTCTGCAGTTTACCACTTCGTCTGTAGCGAGCCGGGTTAAAGGTCAATAAAACGTAGCCATTTGTACATCATCGTTGTTGTCGTTGATTCGTGGTGTTGTTTATGGCACAATAATCACAGCAGTAACGCGTTAAACATGCATTAAGAGTAAAACAGTTACTTTGTCATTTCACAGTTGTTCGTATTTTCGCTTCATATTTATAGCAATCCTGTCGAAGTAATTGAGATTATTATAAGAGTGTATCAGACAAACTGACATCAATTCACCAACTGTTACCTGTGCATGTGGTAATGATGCAATTCGCAACAACAGTACTCTATTATATGGCCTGTTTGACTTCTGATAACGGCTTTTCCCTTTGATGTAGGGTCGCCGGTACGGCTGTCGATGTTTTTCCTCCATGTCGCCCTGTTTATCGCCTCGACTACGTTGAGACCCATGATCATCATATGATGTTCTTGTCTTTTTACAGGCATCTTTCCACTTGGTATTTAGTCGACCTTTCTTTCTTCTTCATTGTATCTCTGTCACCAGTATCTTTTTACTATGTGCTCTTCGTCCCTTTTCATCACATGCCTATACCATTTCAGTTGTTTCTCTGTTATCTTTCCCATGACATGTCAGGCTCATAACCTTTATACTAATAAATAGAGTAGAGAGGAGCAAAGCGCACCCACTCGGGGCAAAGTGCACCGCACCTAAATCGTAAGATATACGTTTTAGCGGCCCTTTCTACCGTTTTGTGGAAGCACTATGCCGCCAAAACTATCTTAGTGGCAATTATTTCAGGAAACACAGAAATCGAAGTAAGCTACACAAATTAGCAGTTTTCGTCCATATTATTGTAAAAACGTAAACATATTTCGGCATACTTAGCGACTATAGACAGTAAGTAGCCAATTATGCAAATTAGCTACATGAAAGTATAGTATCGTATACTAGTATAGTATAGAATCGTATACTAGTAAATCTGAAATAAACTATTTGCCAATTTCGTCTTGTGAGGCAACGTGCACCCGGGGGTGCGCTTTGCCCCACATGACGAAATTTAAGAGATGTCGCGGGCGTTCATTAAAAGTATTTTTTCGCTGATGTGACGCAGCTGCGTTTCTGCAATTATGATGATATCTAGATAACATAATTACACATATAGCTGTGTTAACCATTTCTCCCTAGAACGAAAATAAATAGGTCAAAACATGTTTGCCTCAAAAGGGGTGCGCTTTGCCCATCTCTACCCTATATTGTTTCATTATATTTAAAGGTGGTGTTTTGTTCTATCAACAAGAATACAACTGACTATAATGAATTACTACACCATAACTAAACAAATCACCAGTTTTCTATTATAAATTCAACGATAATCACAGCAGTAACGCGTTAAACATGCATTCGCGGATTTTCACTAAAAAGAAGACCGAGGGTAACACATTTTGAAGGTGCACGGTCAATACCAAATGTATTCTAATTGCATCGTTTTGCCTTTGTATCATGTGTGTACGTTTGCGCGTATCACATTACATGGTGAACATTGCAGGCAAAGCTCCACGAATAACGTCCAACTATACCCCGTATACTGGACTGATTGACTGATTGATTAACTGATTGACTGATTGATTAACTGATTGATTGATCGGTGGATCGAATGAATGATTGGTTGAATGATTGGTTGATTGATTGATTGATTGATTGATTGATTGATTGATTGATTGATTGATTGATTGATTGATTGATTGATTGATTGATTGATTGATTGATTGATTGATTGATTGATTGATTGATTGAATGTCTGGATGATGGATTACCTTATACTTCCATGATACATATATTTCAATGCAAGACCAGTCATGTCGTTTTCAAAAACACATAGCATCATATTATTGCATGGAGACTGAACAAACAAAATGACTTACCTATTTCGACCAATAATTATTCCATTATTATTAAAAATCGACGTTATCACACGTATGTGTGATAATGACGGTGCTGTGACGATCAACGAAATCATCATCATAACTCTGAAACTATTTTAAATAAAATATAATAAATAGTAATAAAATTAATCTATAATAGATTCCATTATAGAAATACACTGAACTGAACTAAAAACTCACGTAAGTCCAACAGTCAGAACTTGATTAACAACTGCAAACATATCAAGAAGTTGGCATTAAGCTAACATAAGCTGACATAGCTAATCTCTTAGCAACCTCAGTGATGCAAACGAATAATGCTTAATTTTTACAAAGTAGTTGCTTGAAGCAAGCAGAATTTGATCTACACCACCATCCGCTAAAAGTGCTTCTGGTGAATACAAATTACTCAGTTTGAAGACAAGCACAATGACATTATTTTAATGATGTACACAAGCAATACGCTTACTACAATTTAGAACAACATATTACGTCATAAGTATAAGTATGGTGACCTGCAGTGCACTGATCTCCTACGTACATTCGTAATGGCATGTGTATGATCTACAGGATATATGGGACAAATACATTTGTATTTGAAAGTATTTATATACTTTGATTTGTAATTGACATTAATGAAATGTAAGTATGTGTATTCGTATCTAAATATTTTCCTTAAATATTTTAATTTATCTTACATTTTCAAAAATATATTTCAAATACTTTGGGTTATTATATTTTGTCCAACTGCCTTGATTACGTTAAGAGTAAAACAGTTACTTTGCCATTTCGCAGTTGTTCGTATTTTCGCTTCATAATTATAGCCATCGTGTCGAAGTAATTGAGATTATTATAAGAGTGTATCAGACAAGCCAACATCAATTTATCAACTGTTACCAGTAGTAATGATGCAATTCGCAACAACAGTACTCTATTATATGGCCTGTTTGGCTTTTGATAACGGCTTTTTCCTTTCATGTGGTGTCGCCGGTATGGCTGTTGATTTTTTTTCCATCCACGTCGCCCTGTTTATCGCCTCGACTGCGTTGAGACCCATGATCATGATGTTCATGTCTTTTTTACAGGCATCCTTCCACCTGGTATTTAGTCGACCTTTCTTTCTTCTTCATTGTATGTCTGTCATCAGTATATTTTTACTATGTGCTCTTCGTCCCTTTTCATCACATGCCTATACCATTTAAGTTGTTTTTCTATTATTTGTTTTGATCTGATCTGATCTTTCTTTGTTACTCCACACGTCCATGTCAACATCCTTACCTCATATGTCTCTATCCTTGCTCCTTGTCCTTTTGTTATTGCCCAGGTCTCTGCTCCGTCGAGCATTGCTGGTCTGACTACTGTTTCATAGATCTTCAACTTCACTGGCGTCTTCTTGTCGCAGCACACTCCACTCCATCGGTTTTCATGCCCATACACCGATAACCCACCCTTGCTAGCAGCTACGGCCCGCCATTGCGTCAATGCGGATAGAACAGTCTGCCTTTCTGTGGGATCACTGGACGCCATTGCGTCAATGCTGATAGAACAGTCTGCCTTTCTGTTGGATCACTGGACGTCATTGCGTCAATGTTGATAGAACAGTCTGCCTTTCTGTGGGATCACTGGACGCCATTGCGTCAATGTTGATAGAACAGTCTGCCTTTCTGTGGGATCACTGGACGCCATTGCGTCAATGCTGATATAACAGTCTGCCTTTCTGTTGGATCACTGGACGCCATTGCGTCAATGCTGATAGAACAGTCTGCCTTTCTGTGGGATCACTGGACGCCATTGCGTCAATGTTGATAGAACAGTCTGCCTTTCTGTGGGATCACTAGACGTAACTGCGTCAATGCTGATAGAACAGTCTGCCTTTCTGTGGGATCACTGGACGCCATTGCGTCAATGCTGATAGAACAGTCTGCCTTTCTGTGGGATCACTGGACGCCATTGCGTCAATGCTGATAGAACAGTCTGCCTTTCTGTGGGATCACTGGACGCCATTGCGTCAATGCTGATAGAACAGTCTGCCTTTCTGTGGGATCACTGGACGCCATTGCGTCAATGCTGATAGAACAGTCTGCCTTTCTGTGGGATCACTGGACGTAACTGCGTCAATGCTGATAGAACAGTCTGCCTTTCTGTGGGATCACTGGACGCCATTGCGTCAATGCTGATAGAACAGTCTGCCTTTCTGTGGGATCACTGGACGCCATTGCGTCAATGCTGATAGAACAGTCTGCCTTTCTGTGGGATCACTGGACGCCATTGCGTCAATGCTGATAGAACAGTCTGCCTTTCTGTGGGATCACTGGACGCCATTGCGTCAATGCTGATAGAACAGTCTGCCTTTCTGTGGGATCACTGGACGCCATTGCGTTAATGCTGATAGAACAGTCTGCCTTTCTGTGGGATCACTGGACGCCATTGCGTCAATGCTGATAGAACAGTCTGCCTTTCTGTGGGATCACTGGACGCCATTGCGCCAATGCTGATAGAACAGTCTGCCTTTCTGTGGGATCACTGGACGCCATTGCGTCAATGCTGATAGACCAGTCTGCCTTTCTGTGGGATCACTAGACGTCATTGCGTCAATGCTGATAGACCAGTCTGCCTTTCTGTGGGATCACTAGACGTAACTGCGTCAATGCTGATAGAACAGTCTGCCTTTCTGTGGGATCACTGGACGCCATTGCGTCAATGTTGATAGAACAGTCTGCCTTTCTGTTGGATCACTGGACGCCATTGCGTCAATGCTGATAGAACAGTCTGCCTTTCTGTGGGATCACTGGACGCCATTGCGTCAATGTTGATAGAACAGTCTGCCTTTCTGTGGGATCACTGGACGTCACTGCGTCAATGCTGATAGAACAGTCTGCCTTTCTGTGGGATCACTGGACGTCATTGCGTCAATGCTGATAGAACAGTCTGCCTTTCTGTGGGATCACTGGACGCCATTGCGTCAATGTTGATAGAACAGTCTGCCTTTCTGTGGGATCACTAGACGCATCTGCGTCAATGCTGATAGAACAGTCTGCCTTTCTGTGGGATCACTGGACGGCATTGCGTTAATGCTGATAGAACAGTCTGCCTTTCTGTGGGATCACTGGACGGCATTGCGTCAATGCTGATAGAACAGTCTGCCTTTCTGTGGGATCACTGGACGGCATTGCGTCAATGCTGATAGAACAGTCTGCCTTTCTGTGGGATCACTGGACGGCATTGCGTCAATGTTGATAGAACAGTCTGCCTTTCTGTGGGATCACTGGACGCCATTGCGTCAATGCTGATAGAACAGTCTGCCTTTCTGTTGGATCACTGGACGCCATTGCGTCAATGCTGATAGAACAGTCTGCCTTTCTGTGGGATCACTGGACGGCGGTGGCTTCCCAAGCCAGATGGCAACATTACTTGGTGTCATTACTTTACAAGAATGACTAAAATGTAGGTGTTGTAGACGTTTTTGCATAACAGACATATCCAGTCAGTCAGCAATATATCATATCATAATTGTACATAACAGCATCACCATATTTCAATAAACAATATAAGATTGGTTTCTACAGGCTATCTTGTAAACACATTATTATAAAAATGATATGAAGTACCTTTCCGATGAGTTTGTATTTAAATACTTTTGAATTAAATTATTTATAGTTGGATTTGTATTCCAACCAATCAGGAATATTTGTATCAAAATAGTTTCCAATGTATTTCAACACATCTGATTTATAGGTCTGGTGAAGTAACAACTGCTAATGATGAAATGTAGGTACGTATCCCATTCTTAACGCTAGCTTGCTTTCCAATGATAAGAAAGTTTCATAACCTTTGTACTAATAAATGTATCGTTTTCATTGTAAATATATATGGTGTTTTGTTTTATCAACAAGAATACAACTGACTATAATGAATCATGGCATCATTACTAAATAAATTGTCAGTTTTCTATTATAAATTCAACGAAGTATTTTTTCCTTATGTGTATGGTTAGTGTAACAAGTAACACTATCCCTACATGCAGCATCAAACATGTAGCATCATACACAACAGGTTACATGGTATGACGCTGCTCAGCGGAAGAAACACAGTCAGATTGGTACATCGTTGTGATACGCTATTCATTCATTCCACAAATAATCTCCGCTCGTGAGTAACAAGGACGTTAGCGTTGTAGAAGTCACACTGAGCTGCCGGATACGTTCACACAGAGAGCATGTTCGCGTTTCCTAAGCAAATATGTATACAAAGGTAACATTAATACGCACTGTAAAGCATATATATCTGTGAAACGCTACACCATATGTTATCGCAAATTTAGTCGCAACTGGCCCACTCTTGTTGACGTCAGAGAAAGACCCATCAGACCCGACTTGCTAGTATTGCACTGGAAATATTAATCAAAACTACAAAGCGGTGCACGTAAGGCGTTGCTAATTAATTAGCAAAAATCAGTTCGCTTTGATTTAGGCCTGGATGCACTCATTCAAGAACTCTGTCTTGCACGAAAACAACCATTCACATCTTAGCACCATTTAATGACCACCAACAGCATAGCGGGTGGTTGGGAGCACCTCCTCTTGTGAGGCAAGTAACAAGATCACGCTTTTGCCGCATACACAGGCTCGGCGCAGTCAACAGTTATACATCAGTTAGAATGCTCCATTACAAAGACAGTATATATATATATATATATATATATATATATATATATATATATATATATATATATATATAATACATATATATATATATATATTATATATATATATATATATATATATATTATATATATATCACATATAGTATATATATATATATATATATATATATAATAATATATATATATATATATATATAAAACATATTATATATATATATATATAAATATATATACATATAATATTATATATATATATATATATATATATATATATATATATATATATATAATATATATTATATATATATATATATATATATATATATATATAAATTATTATATATATATTTATTATAATAATATATATATATATATATATATATAAAGAAAATACGCCAGGTAATCTATATTTCTTGTGTAACAGATATATATTTCTTTCGTGGTGCGCGCGCGTGTGTGCGCGAGAGCATGCGCGCGCGCGTGTGTGTGGTGCAACTGGCCACTGTAACTTGTAATAATCCGAATTGTCAACCGATAACTGTTATACACCCTGATGAAAATGACATCCAAACGTTTATTCAGCTGGATGAGTTTAGTAAACTAATAATATATACCAATCAACAAAAGAAAGTTATAATTCCTTTAAATAGTATATTACAATATGTATGGATTGCACTGGAACATATCTTGCTTCTTAATCCGATATAGCGGATTAAATGGATGCAACATTGCTGCATTGACACCATTATCTGCTTCTGCAGCCATTGCTATGAATCATTTATTAATTGCCAACCAAACAAAGTTAGTGCTAATAATCCTTCGAGTACTGCCACAGAACCACGAAGTTCCGTCATTGTATGGAATTACTCATACGAAACATCAACATGAAAAAAGAATGTTACAGTTGTTCATTCACTCGTTGATCAGTTCTGCTCAGGGATACATTGCCATGATATATTCTGTGAAATAACATTCACGCCGCGTCTGACCTGTTTAGAGCGTGCTAGGGCAATCGGACGGTCCTGGTTTGATCCAGGATCGTTGACAACTATGTGCAGCTGTAACGAATCACGAGGATTGAATGGCCAGCATGCTCGCCTGACTGGAATCTTATTGAGCACTTATGGGATCAATTGGGCAGAGCAGTTCACGTGCATGCGCAGAGTACACTGGCCGATCTGATGAGATTCCCGGTGGAAGATTACGACAGATTGCCCAAAAACGGTGTACAGAGCTTGTTACGCAGTGAACGGCATAGATGCGAGGCGTTCATTGCTGCAACTTTCAGATTCCATCATAAGTATTTTATCTGTAATCACCAAAATGCAACCAGTTTTGGGACCAGATCTCTCCTGTACATATCCCATCCCGGGCATGCAGATAATGGTATCAATGCAGCATGGTGACATTATTTTAATCTGCAATTTATCACTGCATCATATGATACCAAATGTGTTGAGGTGCCACCCCCACATTTTATAAGCTTTTATTGATTAGTATAGTAATATAATGCATAACACCTGCTCCTACAGTAACGAACTATGTAGTATTACATTTTTACCGTAGCGCAGACAGAGCACAGATGGCACAGCGGCAACATCACTTTATGATGAAAACAATTTCAGTTTTCACATAACACGCACTGCTACCATTTGTACAGTGGTGTGAATGAATGAATGAATAAACTTTATGTCTACAGTACCATATCACCTTGCACAGAAGAAATAACGTTAGACAATCTATCGCTCAATTTGTCAATACTGGACAATACATCATATATAGATTTAAACTCGCCAGTGGTCTATACAATAACTTTATTAACGTTTTAAGATAGACTTTTTAGACATATTTACCGTTTGTTTTAAGAGAGCATACACCAGCGCCACCCCCCTACAAAGCGAAAAAGCTTCGTTGGACGTTTAACGCCCTGCCGGTATCTGGAAGAAGATACCATCGAATACCGAGGTCTTGTTTCTTACCATTCTCTCTCTACGACTTTTGCCTTCCCTCCGACCGCGTCTCCCCGACGTGACCCAGTCGGAGCAGTGACGACACCCTGAGGAGGTCGACTCGTAGCCCGTCTCCTCGAGACCGTTTGCGCGCCCGCTGCAGTTGACACCGAGCACCGACGTAGCCACCGGGACAGACGCACCGGCACAGGCCGAAGATATTGCCGGGGAGCAGGAGGCGGCCACCGTTCTCGCAACCGGCGCACACGTTGGCGCTGAGGGACGTCGGAGCGACGCAGAGTAACGCGACGAACACGAGTACCACGAACGAAAAGTTTCTACCTTGCGCCGGCCAGACCATCGTCGAATTGTTTCCGCACGCCGGACGCTGCATGACTGCCGTGGAGAGTTCTTTGGACGCCTTTCGACGATGTCTTATGGTGCTGTGAGAGGTGTTTCACACTCTGGCGCGTCCGGAGTGATGTGACAATTCGTGCCCCTATAGTTGTTGTTATAGTTATTCTTATATATTTCTGCCTTCACGTGTCTTATGAATGAACGTCTGAGAAAGAAAGCGTCCACACGAAGCGACGGGAACGCACGAGTTTCAGCAGTCTTATGCCAACAGTGAAGACAGAAGGTGCCGGTCTTATACCAGCAGAACACGCGCTAGTTGCCACAATGATACCCCAGCAGTGGAGACGCAAGTCACTACAGTCTTATACTAACAAAAGCAGACTGCAGTAATTATGATCACTTTGTGGGCGCCAATTTATCATCGAGGTGCCGCGCCAGGGGCTGCTTTGCCTGGGAGATGTCAAGACCGTAGTGACGTCTTCGTCTGCCGTCACAGGGCGTAATAGCACACACGTGTGTGGCGTCTGCCGGCGACAGAGAGGCTGTCCATTGGTCAGATAAGGCGCGGGTCATAAGTTTATGTGTCACCATAATGTCAACCGGTGAAGGCAATGATCATTTCATTCACCTACGCGGACATTCACGTGTGATTAGATGGTCAGTTTAGCGACCACGACCGCCGTATATCAATCAGCACTGGACACTCCCAACGAAGAAATCATCTGCCGTGACTGTTCTGCAGGTGCATCAATACAAGCGATATTAAACCAATATCGTCGGCATGTATTTGCGTAACACGAAAGAAACCACAACAAAGGCCAGTTCTTTGTGGCTGAGGGCGGTGGCATTATGAAATAATGAGCTGCTGTAAAATAGTGCGGTCTCAACCACATGTTTTCCTATGATATCTTGATTGCATCTGTGACCTTAGCTATTGGTGCGACGTCACTGCAGTTATGCGACTGTCTATTACAGCATTACAGCAAGGAAGGGAAATTCTTGTACAGCGCACAGCCAGTCTTTAGCAGTTAATGAACCTTATATTTTACTCACTGGCATACATAACATGTACGATCGAACAACTTCTTCCACCACTATTATCCATCGCGTGTTCGGCCTGGTGTGTAGGAGCCGCCGCCATCTTTTACGGCTTTACACGTCTTCACTCAGCTTCCTCAACGCCATGTTCTTTTTCACGTTGTCCTTCCATCTGTCTTGCTGTCACCCTCGTTTCCTCTTCCCAGATCTCCTGCTGTTCTCAGATAGTGCTCTTTCTTTCTTCTCAGGACGTGGCTCGCAATCCTTTACCGTCTCGACTAAACTTATTCAGCAAATATGTACCATATCATTCTTTTATCAAGACATATTGATGACGCGCACGGTATGACTGCCCGCTTATTTACCTTTGGATTCATGCTTGGTAATTCTAATACACGACTCGTTTGAACATGAGATGTGAGCTTTCAAATGGTTCAACATTTTGGTGTGTGAATGGAGCATTTAAACTCCTGACGAAAAGCAGGTTTTCGGTGTTTGACCTATTTGTGTCACCTATGCGAATTGCACAGCGAGTATGTCTGCAACTCGATGGCATTTTGTATATTCACAGTAACTGTCAAATGAGATCAGTTTTTATGATGTGATTCTACATCACTTCCGGTACAAAGAAGTCAGATTTGAAATTTGAATCACATTGCGAACACATACACATCGATATAAGGTGAAAAAAAACGGTTTTAAGAGGCCGTAATAATTTAGGCCAGTTAAGTATAACATTACCAACTTTACCGCATACATATATTAACACATTTCCCTTAGGTTTTCGTCATAAAGATAATCTTCTCACACCAGAATTTCGACGTATTGTACGACGAAAAGCACATCATTAGGCAGCCGTCTTGTTGACCGCTTGATGGAGTTTGCTAAGGAACCCTTGCCAATTATGACGTATCGCACATATATGATGACGTCATACGACACGTATACCGAAACAAATGGCGTGTTATGGATTAGTCACTTATTTCGTTGTAGTTAAGAATTACCATATCAGGCATAAGGAATGTCATTCTATTTAATGTTTATTATGGTGGTAAACTACTGGCATTATGTTTTGTCTTGTGCTATTGCAAATGGTCAGTTCGTTACATATATAATTATAATATAATTACCAATAATTACTGGACGATATATGATTGTTTAAAGTATGTAATGAACATTAATTTATAATGTAACACTAACTAAAATAAATTCACTAACATTACATGCTTACTAACACCAACTAACATCACAGAAGCAAACTAATTTAATACACAACTATAATAATTGATAAATTACACTAATGTAATGGAAAACTGGCATTTACTATAATATAGTTAAACATTATTAAACTATTTATATAAAAGGTAATGAACTAGGATAATAGTTGTCAAAAACAGTTTTATCAGATCTTGTAAATATGTATTACTCTGGCATGAATATAATACTTGTGGATTTTAAATAACCGTTATAGTTGTTATTATTGGAGTGGAAATAACGGGTACAAGACGGGAATTTAGTTTATCTACGCTAATAATATAAGGTTGATGATTTGAAATGTAGTTAGTGTTTGTACTTGCAGAGGTAATTTTGCACAGGAAATTATCAGTATTGTGCAATTTTGATTGGCAAATTTCGTAGAGTAATTTTAAGAAAGAATTAATATATCAATATTTGAGAAAGAATTTAATATCTCAATATTAAAATCGTCAGCTATAGCTATTTTCATTATTTGTAAGATATTAAGTACAGGTATTAGATGAATTATAACTGTATTGTAATTTTTGTGTGATTTTTTGTCGGTATATATTTACGATAATACATTTCTATTTAGGGTACTGCCTGATGCTTCAGTAAATCAAGTGCTAAGTTGTATTTATACGATATATATATAAAATATATATATATATATATATATATATATATATATATATATATATATATATATATATATATATGAAGTTATATGTATTTCCATTATTCTAATATTTAAGAAGACCACCATAGACACTGTATACTTTCCATAGATATCCGACTAAATCTAGTCGAATCCATAAGTGAAGTAACAGCGATATGTTAGCTTCCTGTAAACACATAGGACTGATTTTACAATCATGTGTATTAACGTTTTCTAGTAGTATTTCAGTGTACCAATTTTAGACAATATAGTGAAGTTGCTGGTATGTCTTATTATTTCAGGTATTTCATATTTCATAGTTACAATCATCAACATAGTTAGTGATAACACGTTATATAAGAGAATTTAATCCTCCAAAATATGTTTTAAAAGCATTAGCATTATTCATAGCGAAATAATACTAATACAAACTTTTAGTTTTTGGGAGGTAAGGGGAATTGCTACAGCAAGTGGTCCAGTTGTCGGAAGTATCTCTCGAACTGCATTATAGGTATGTTGGTTGTTGTGAGGGACCTCTGATACTGCATTATGGGTATTTGGTTGGAAGAACCTCTTCTTCTTCTTCTTCTTCTTCGCCTTTTCCCATTAGGTGGGGTCAGCGGCCCGAATTCTTGATTTCCAGAATATTCTGTCCTAGGCATCCTCCGGGGTGATCCGCAGTGCCTGCATATCCCTTCGGACGCAATCCATCTCCCTCTTGGTCTCCCCTTGGTCTTTTTCTTGGCACTCTCATGTCAATAACTGCTCTCATTTCGTTATTTTCTTCTATTCTCTGCATGTGTCCATACCAGTGTAGTCTCATTTCTCTTACTTTCTCTTGTATACTAGTCATTCCTAGCTCTTTCTGATGTCCACACTCTTTACTTTGTCTCTCAGTGTTACTCCTTTAATTCTTCGCAACATCCTCATCTCTGTTTTCTCGAGAATCTGTTTGTTGGAAGAACCTCTCGAACTGCATTACGGGTACGTTGTTGGTAGCACCTCTGGAACCGGATAATGGGTATGTTGTTGAAAGAAAACCCTGGAACTGCACTACGCGTATGTCATTCAGAACCGATTTCGTATGAATCTCCACGATGTCGTCAAATCGTCGCCCTTTCAGACGGATCTTCCTCCTGAGGAACAGAAACATGACAGGGAGCTAGCCTGGGGAGTAGGGACGGTGGCGGGTCATTGCCATGTTGTGTTTTGGTCAATCACTGCTGTACACATCGGTGTGGGACGGCGTATTGTCTTGTTGTAGTCAGCTCCATGCACGCACCTTTTTCTGACATTGTCTTGTTACTGTTAGTCATTAGAAACACCTTTAATTACGAACGTGTCTGGTCAAATTATTACTAAAGCAGTCGTCTTACAGACTAAACTGGTGTATTACTCAAACTTGGAGCCATCATAACGACCGGCTTACTTAACGGATAGCGTCATTAATAGTATTATTATTATTATTGTCTGTGCGTCCGTCTAGTTCAGCTGGTTTGTTTTGTTTCAGATGGTACAACCAGCCGCTTTACAACATTGGAGCAACGACAATCCTGTAATATATGCACACGCGTGTCTATCTGTGCGTGCGTGCGTGCGTGTGTGTGTGGTGTGTGTGTGTGTGTGTGTGTGTGTGTGTGTGTGTGTGTGTGTGTGTGTGTGTGTGTGTGTGTGTGTGTGTGTGTGTGTGTGTGTGTGTGTGTGTGTGTGTGTGTGTGTGTGTGTGTGTGTGTGTGTGTGTGTGTGTGTGTGTGTGTGTGTGTGTGTGTGTGTGTGTGTGTGTGTGTGTGTGATGTGTGTACGTGTTTGTGTGTGCATGTATGTATGTATGTATGTATGTATGTATGTATGTATGTATGTATGTATGTATGTATGTATGTATGTATGTATGTATGTATGTATGTGTATGATATGGATGATGATGTTTATGTATGTATGTATGTATGTATGTATGTATGTATGTATGATATGTATGTATATGTATTATGTATGTATGTATGTATGATGTATGTATGTATGTATGATGTATGTATGTATTATGTATGTAATGTATGTATGTATGTATGTATGTATGTATGTATGTATGTATGTATGTATGTATGTATGTATGTATGTATGTATGTGTATTGTATGTATGTATGTATGTATGTATGTATGTATGTATGTATGTATGTATGTATTAATGTATGTATGTATGTATGTATGTATGATGTATGTATGTATGTATGTATGTATGTATGTATGTATTTTATGTATGTATGTATGCTATGTATGTATGTATGTATGTGTATGTATGTATGTATGTATGTATGTATGTATGTATTATGTATTATGTATGATGTATGTATGTATGTATGTATGTATGTATGTATGTATGTATGTATGTATGTATGTATGTATGTATGTATGTATGTATGTATGTATGTATGTATGTATGTATGTATGTATGTATGTATGTATGTATGTATGTGTGTGTATGTGTGTGTGTGTATGTTGTATGTGTATGTAGCGTGTGTGCGTGTGTGCGTGTGTGCGTGTGTGCGTGTGTGCGTGTGTGTGTGTGTGCGTGTGTGCGTGTGTGCGTGTGTGCGTGTGTGCGTGTGTGCGTGTGTGCGTGTGTGCGTGGTGCGTGGTGCGTGGGTGCGTGTGCGCGAGTGCGTGTGTGCGCGTGTGTGCTTGTGCGCGTATGTGCGCGTGTTTGTATTTACATCCGTGTGTACTAAGGGGTGTGTGCATGCATATGTGCATACGTATGCTTGCGTATGCATATGCGTATACATAAACGTGGACAGGTGGGAAGAATACAAACGTTTGCGATTAAATCTTAGAGAAAGGTCATAAGATTACCACCAATAAAAAACTGCTCTTTTTTGCTCCATCTATTAGTTAATAATATTAATGCACGTCGACGCCACTGTGGATATCACAACGGGGTAACGCGGGAAATTTCTTGGCAACCGGGTCAAATAAGCACATAACTGTCTATGTCCACAATGATAATCGATAAAACACATAGGGTCAGTACGCCAATACACCACAGGTCTTGGACACAATTTGTCATTGCTCTAAACCAAAGGTGACAGACGACGGCGGGAGGTTGACACAACACGGGGCCTTTGCATCTTGCAACACCACAAATATGTTAAGTGAGACATCTGCGGCTAGGGATGGTCGATGGAATAAGCGACCACCAGTGTTTTGCCTGACGTAAACACTGGCGTGTTCTTTGTTCAGATCCATGGCGGAACTATTGTTTCTCAGTAGTTTCATTGTGTGAGATTAATGATACAGTGTGATGTAGCTGCATCGAGTGACGAAGACTGACTAATTTGTAATCTACCAACGCTGTGAAACTATTTTGTTGCCACCAAAGGGAATGTCACATTGCCAACTATATACACCACCTAGCAGTGGCGTAGCCAGAGGGGGCCATTCTTCACTTTTGTCGCTGGCTGCAGCATAAGAGTGGACAGAGCAATGAAAATGTCATTATTCTCAATGTGCGTGAAGGAACTATTGTGTCTCAGTAGTTTCATTGTGTGAGATTAATGACACAGAGTGACGAAGACTGACTAATTTGTAATCTACCAACGCTGTGAAACTATTTTGTTGCCACCAAAGGAAATGTCACATTGCCATGCCAAATATACACCACCTAGCAGTGGCGTAGCCAGAGGGGGCCATTCTTCACTTTTGTCGCTGGCTGCAGCATAGGAGTGGACAGAGCAATGAAAATATCATTATTCTCAATGTGCGTGAAGGAACTATTGTGTCTCAGTAGTTTCATTGTGTGAGATTAATAACACAGTCCGGTGGTGTGATGTACATAGTGTATTGTCATGGAGGCATTGTTCTGTGGCTGGTAAACAGCCACGAGTGACAAAGACTGACTAATTTGTTATCTACCAACGCTGTGAACATGTTTTGTTGCCACCACAGGATATGTCACATTTCCATGAAACGTCACCAAATATAGGTCACCTATACGTGAATGTGACAGTGCATAGTGCAACAGACATTTACCTAACAACGTGGGAGGTTATAAGTTGGGCTTTGTTTTGTGGTACGTTGATACATTTGCTTATAAACTGGCGAATGATGAAAACTTGCAGTGGCATATCCAAAGCATGATTTAACTACTATTTGTACTGTCTTTCGTAAGCGAAATATGATACTCGAGGAACACAGATAGTAAGTTGACAACACGATAAAAGATAACAATTCCGTTATCACGTTCTACGCGATATCAGAAAAATAACACAATGGAATGGGAAAGAGCCAAAAATAATACACAAAAAGCCCAGCAGAAAGAGACCATCAGACGAATATAACACCAAAAAATATGATCACATGGATTAGAAAGTTCAAAACAGCAATCAGTAGCGATGATAAGAAAGAACATATCCGTCACATGACCTAGTTGCTTAGCAAACTCCGTCAAGCTACTAAAGGGGCGCTGTATTGCATTAGCAGATCCGCTTCAAACGGCCACGTTTGGCCGACGGTAACTTCGATTAACCAGGCTCCGTGGGGTGGCAGCACCTTTCAGCCCCTCAAAATATCTTCTCGGCAGCCGAGCGACTAGGCCGACGCGTGTGGCTGAGGCTGTTTATAGAATACTTGCGTAGGCAAACTAGTTTCAACCTGCGATGCGGTCCCATTTTCTCGAGCCACTTAGGAACTTATCAGCGCCACTATTTTGTAGAAAACATCGTAGGTTACGAATTTGTTGTAAGTGCTATTCTCGAAATATTCACGATACAAATATTCGCATATGTCCTGGGAAATGTGGCGTATATTTCAACGTGGTCTAATGAATACAGTAAAGCCTGAACTACTGACAGACTGAAGTTACAATAAACACACACACACACACACACACACACACACACACACACACACACACACACACACACACACACACACACACACACACACACACACACACACACACACACACACACACACACACACACACACACACACACACACACACACACACACACACACACACACACAACACACACACACACACACACACACACACACACACACACACACACACACACACACACACACACACACACACACACACACACACACACACACACACACACACACACACACACACACACACACACACACACACACACACACACACACACACACACACACACACACACACACACACACACACACACACACACACACACACACACACACACACACACACACACACACACACACACACACACACACACACACACACACACACACACACACACACACACACACACACACACACACACACACACACACACACACACACACACACACACACACACACACACACACATTCGAATGTGACCTGGGAAATGTGGCGTATATTTCAACGTGGTCTAGTGAATACAGTAAAGCCTGAACTACTGGCAGACTGAAGTTACAATAAACGCCAACGGCAAAGCAATACCATGAGTAGTGTAACGAGTAACCGATTGAGATTTCTCCGTTAGTTTGGTATTACAACGTCTTACCTTATAGTTGATTTACAGATTAGCACTTGTAATCCAGACAAGTACAAAGAATATTGTTAACATACAGCTTAGACACTAGATCATACAACACCAGATAAATTATATTTATGCAATTAGACATGTTATTCAAATGCATCAGATATAAATCACTTATTGTTTCCTTAAATAAATACCATACCGTTTGGATGGCGGTGCTGCTCATGCATTCTAAACCGTATGTTAACGTTGGTTGACATATACATTTACACAGATACGCTTGAACATCAGGAGTGTCTGCATTTTGTTAGTCTGTTGGTGACATGGCTGGCATTATAACCACCACGATTAAAGACGTTACCAAGTATATTAAGCGATTCTTCATTACATAGACATTTGTCACCAATCCTTCACTCTGGGTCTTTGTATAACGAACACTTTCCAACAATCATGCATTTCGATTTTTCAACCCCAAATTTGAATCTCCACCTTTTGCTATATGCAACACATACATCAATTAGGTTCTGTAGATCTTGGACATCTGTTGAGAATAAGGTAATATCGTCGGCATAAGCCATAGAATTGTACAGTGTATCACCTATTCTGACGCCTGCGTCCAACAAGTTA
>JAODUO010000021.1:1220000-1240428 GCA_025642075.2 Ridgeia piscesae | reverse complement strand
TCATCCAAATATTATATATATTAAGAATAAAATAGGTCCCAGTACTGATCCCTGCGGTACTCCACTCAAAACCGCTTTCCAGTTTGAAACCTCCCCATCAACTACTACTCTTTGTCTTCTACCAATAAGCCATTTTTCCATCCAGTTGATCATTCCATTTCCTATGCCATGGGCCTTTAGTTTAAGTAGCAGTCTTTGGTGTGGCACTTTGTCAAAGGCTTTTTTAAAATCTAAGTAGATTATATCTACTGGTGATCCCTCATCTAGCCACTTTGTGACATCTTCCAAAAAACATAACATATTTGTTAAGCATGACCTCGCTTTTAAAAACCCATGTTGAGATGGGCTTATCAATTTATTTTTAACAAGAAAATCAACCAGGTGATCTTTAATTAGTCTTTCTAATAGTTTGCAAATCACCGATGTTAAACTCACTGGTCTATAGTTCTCTGACTTGTTTCTCGAACCTTTTTTAAATAATGGTATAATGTTTGCTTCTTTCCATTCTAACGGAACTATTCCCTCCTCTAATGACAAATTGAACACTGTTGCAAGCGGTATGCTGATTTGTTCTACAATTTCCAATAGTAATTTGGGAGGAATCCCATCCACTCCAGGTGATTTATTATCCTTCATATCTCTTATTTTCATAGCTACCATTGTTGGGGTTACAATTAGTTGTCCTAAATAGTCAAACTCTCCCCCTTCGAACTTAGTCTCAAGTACTGGTAATATACTAATATCTTCCCTGGTAAACACCGAACTAAAGTACTCATTTAGGTTTTCTGCCATTAAGAATCCCTCTGTTATTATGTTTCCATCACTACCTTCTAGAGGACCGACCTTATCCTGAACTGAACTTTACTTCGAACATACGCATAAAAACTCTTGCTGTCATGTTTTATATTAAAAGCAATTTTTTGTTCGTAGCTTCTCTTTGAATTTCTAATTTCAGCTGTAGCTTGATTAAGTGCTTCTTTATACATGCTATAGTCTTCTTCACTTCCGGTATGTCTATATGTCTTCCACATCATTTGCTTGTACTTGATTTTTCTAATGGCTTCCTTCGATAAGTGTTTCTTCTTTGACCGTTTCCCCTGTTTTTTCAAGGGGACAAATTTGTCAACGACGCAGTCAATTTCACTCTTTAAAATATTCCAGCATTCTGTTGCTGTCTTATTCTTCAGTGTTTTATTCCAGTCTATCTTTGCTAACTATTCCCTCATGTCCTTATATCTTCCTTTGTGAAAAAATTTCCTGTACCTTATTTTTCTATTCCGTTCTCCCTTTACTTTGATGATAAAATGTATCTGGTTGTGATCACTACACCCCAGTGGCTCACATATCTTGACATTATCAACAAATTCCTTCTGTGAGCTCAATACTATGTCTAACACGTTCTCGCCCCTGGTTGCTTCTAACACATGTTGAGAAAGGAAACTATCTTGTACTAAATTTAAAAACTCTTGATCCTCTCTCTCCCGGTACTCTGTAGAGATGTCAACTGTATATGCCCATGGTTAAAATCCCCCCATAATAATACAGTCCCGTTTACTCACTTCTTTGATAGCGTTATGTATTTTTTCATTCTCTTCCATGCTTATGTTTGGACTCCGATACACTAACCCAACAGTTAATGTTGAGTTTCCTGTAACTATGTTACACCAGACAGCTTCTTCACATTCTGCTTCTTTTTCTAATTTTATTTCATAAGCTTGGATGGATTCTTTAATATATAAAATAACTCCGCCTCCCCTTCTTCTAGTCTATCTTTCCTAAACATTACATACCCTTTCATTCCTAATTCGGCATCTGATATATCGGGTGTGGCCCAAGATTCAGTTATACCTATTATGTGAGGGTCAATATCTTCTACCATAATGTTTAGTTCATTTCTTTTGTTTACTATGCTCGTTGCATTTAAACAAACACATTTATAACCAAATTCCGTAGGGCTTTCCAGGCTGTTCTTTGCTGATGTCTTTTTGCTATCTTTATCTATGCCTCTAGTATTTGGCTTCTCTGTGTATCCCCCCTGCAAAATTAGTTTAAAAAGTTGCAACCTGTTCCATTATTCATCGATCGAAGAAGGTTCTCGGAGAACACTGCTGCGCCCTTTCCGCTTAGATGGAGGCCATCTCTCATAAACATGTCTTCTTTACCAACAAAATATCCCCACAAATCTACAAATCCAACTCCTCTTCTTCACACATCTGCTCTAATAGTCCGTTAATTGCCATCCTCTTGCAATTTCTAAATGTTGTTCCCCTTCCCCCTCATCACTGGCAAGATTCCTGAGAGTATGATCTGTTCAACTCTCGTCTTCTTCAGTGTCTCTACCAACTCTCTGTATCTCTTTACTATCCTGGTTGTTCCATCCCTGTCTGCATTGTTCGTCCCTACATGTACTAATATAGACCCCCCTTGGCCATGCCCCAATACGTTTTCTACCCGTTCAGTCACATGCTCTATCCTAGCCCCCGGAAGACAAACAACAACGTCTTCTCCTTTGCTTAATGTCCTGTCTGTCTTTTGCAAAATGGAGTCTCCCATAAATACCCTTTCTGTTCTCAATGCCCCCTCGATCACTGCTTCAGAGTAGCTCCTCCGTTTTGCATCTCCCTGGTTGCTGACTTTTCCCCCTGCCGCTTTCTCTGTTGTTCCTTTCTTTCCGGTCTCTTTTCTTCCTGTCATCGTCCTTGTTATTGACTTCCGTTTGGTCACATCACCTCTCACTTCCTTTCTTCCATTCGTCTTACCTCCTGTCACATCTACTTCTCTCATCTCCTGTCCCCTTGTCCCTCCCTCCTTCTCTACTGTCACTTTCTCCCCTGTCACCTTCCTGCATGTCATGTTTCCTGTTGTTCTTTCTCCATTTGTTGTCCTTGCAATCACCCTCCCTCCACTCTGCATCCCCTTCACAATATTCGTTAGCCTAGCTAACTCTGCTGTCAGACAGTCCACTTTCCAACACCCTAAACATTGGAACGTAAACCCTTCCTTTTCGTTGTCTCTGACCAAGTTTTTCCGCACCCCGATACGGCAAAATCCACCAAGCTGTGGCAGTGGTTACACACCAAGTGCCTCCTTGCCTTCACTTGCCGCTTGCCAGGTGCCATATTACGATTTGTCAAAATCAACTCTTAGTTTAAACCAACTTAGTCTTTAGAAAGACTGTTTGTTTATTGTGTACAGCAACTGCAGCACACTTTATGTTATAAACAACTTACTACCTATGCTACCATGAACAATAAGTTTAGTCTGTACTGGTACCGTTCCCTAGCGGAAACGTTGGACACTACCTATATAAACAACAGTTGAACAGATTATTCTCTCAGGAATACTGTCAGTAATAGGAGGAAGGGAAGCAACACATAGAAACTGAAAGAGGATGGCAATCAACACTCTAGTAGAGCAGATGTGTGAAGAAGGATTTGGATTAATAGCCATTCAATGATTAGCAGTGTCTCTTCTGAGGGCAACATCAAAGTGAGCCAGGAAACCAGAATAGCCTGGTGCCAGATTGAAGCCTGACTAAAGAACAAAAGGAGATATTGACCTATGGTCACTGTTAGGTGCTAATCCATCCTCTGGCTATGAGCAAACAAAAGTTGTGGTCACTGCAGGGTCAGGGGGAAGCCTGTTGTTAAGTGTCTTGATCAGTAATTAGCACTGTTGGGTGAAGTTGCAGTGCATTAAGGTAATCAGTTTGGCAGGCATTACATGTGACAGTGAAAAAAAAATGTGATACTGACAATGTATTTGAAAAAATATTTGAAAAAGTCAAATACTTTAGGAAAGTATTTAAATACAAATACCTTTTATTCCTAAACTACAAGTACTTAAAAAAAGTATTTAAATACTTTCAAATACAAATGTATTTGACCCCCATCTGATATACTACATATTTGAATTAGATACTCTTTTGAATATGCCCCCCTGGTTCTGAAGTGTTGTTATTGTAATGTATTTGATCATGTGTATTTGAAATTCTTAAATGCCTCCTATTTGTATTTGATTCAGAAACCATAAATTAAATTATTAACCCAGCATTAAATGATTCATCCAATACCTGAGAAAGTCGTCTAATTATTAATAATAATAACACCTGGATAGTGGATAGCAGTAATCAGTTAGAACATTAGTGACACAACAACAGAACAAGAATGACACAGGGGATTCCATGAAAGTCGCCTTTATGTTAGAAACAGGATATTAATTAAAGTAATCATGAAAGTAATCATGATTACATTCTAATGTAATCGCACCTGTACTCGGGTACATTGTAAAGTAATCGTACTCGAGTACATTTGTTTTGTGAGTACTCGTACTCATGGATGTTCAAAGTAATCGTACTCGTACTCGTACTCGTAAACTCGAGTAAATTTGTTCTGTACTCACTCCATCTCTGATGTATCATAACTTATAACAGTATTATACAAATTATGTATATACTAAAACAAAATTAATATTTTATTTAAAACTGTCATCAAAGAATACCCCAGTAATGACATACAGAAATGTGTAATATAATAATGTGTAATATAATTTTATAAATATTAACGATAAATTATTATATTATAATTAATAAATTTAATGTAGCTTAACCAACACACAAAAGTACGAATGATAATTTTATGCTAAATAACTAAAAAAAGGAAAACAATACAATAATACTAATAAATAAACTAATTATATAAATTAGCTACATTAAACATGGCAGTAATTAATTAGTTTGCACTGCCAGATATGCAAGCATAAATACTTGCTAATTATTAATAATACTATTAATGAAAGACACCCGCTGTTGATCACATCGGTGTCCAAGTGCTTTGTATACCACAATGCATTGCACACGGGAAACGAGGCAAAATGGCGATATCTTTTGAGACAGGGGCTCCATAAATGGACCATGTGCACATTTGTGAGCATTATCAATTGATATCATAAGCTATCACTGTAATTATAATTATCGTTCACACAATTCTTTACACTTCTGCATACGAATCCCGCTGAATCCAACTAAACACATAGTCACAAAACATCGTTAAACATAGGCCATTTTAGCTGCTTAATTACTACAACTTTTATTGTCGGATGGATTATCATGATATTTGTACGATCACATTATCTTTCTTCTTTTTCGTAACTTTTCAAACTGGCTGTACTCATTAACATTTATATCGCAAATAACTTTGAAAGATGGAGCCTATCTATGTGATCCAATATGGCCGCGGCCGTAAATAATAAAAACCAACAAATACGACACCAAGGAAAAAATCATTAAGCACCATTAAAAAACCAGTTATCAGTTCAGTGCAGAGTCATAGATTTACATAAAAAAATGATATGACATTATAGAACATTTATAAATGAACAGGTATGTTGTGATGTCTGATAATAAACTGTGACCACTAAACACGGACCCCTGTCTCCCTGTGTTGTCATAACGGGTGGCAAATTCAACAGACCTCCTTGGCCTAGGCCTAGCTTTAGCAATTTCTGTGAAAATTGGTTGTCATTGAAAATCATTGGGGTTAGTGCCGTTAGTCGGTTATCTCTCACAGTCAAAGAAAGCTGCGCGAGTCCTGCAATGCTACCACATACTTTCCATCTCTAGACTAGTGATACACCTATAAAAAAAATCACTACGAACATTCGTCCCTATAAATGTATACCCCCGTTGTCCAAATTTCAGGGTCCTACTCGTGGCTTATACTATAGTATAGTATATACCTTCATTCGGTTGACTTCTTGACTGTCGACGTGTCACTGAGTCTGAGGCTAGAGTGACACTGAGTGACTTGACTAAAGTCTAATCTGGAACGCTTCCCTGGGTATCGCCGAATCCGATGGTGATGAACATCTTCGGCTCGTACCTTGGCTTGGTCGTAACCTGGCCGTAACTTATATAACTGATTCTGCGCCAAATAATTTGCTTAATTCGGCAGTACTGATTAGAATTGTTTTGTATCAACTGCACTGAACAACGCTTTCAATATGGTGATTGTCACGTGATGCTATGTGCGACGGTGGACAAGACTATTTGCAGAGCAGCTCTGCGAATAAGGTCACATTCGCCACTATTCGCCGTGGTGCAACAATGAGAGACATGCAGTTATCCGCCAGATGGCATGTCATACCGGGCCTGCTTCTTACTTACGGTTTTCAGAATAAGTCGGTCGTGCCTGTATGTACAAATAATAAATAAGACATCTACTGTCACTTAAATGCATGTTCTGTTCACGGATTTAGCAGTAAGGGCAGGCATACATTCACCCAAATATAAAGGGAAATGTAATGCATGGGTTGTAGCAACTAGTCGATCTGAGGTTGAGCCAGACGGAAAATTACAGAAACCAACACTACACTGATAACACAACAATCGACAGGGTGGTGTAAGGCTCCTTTCAAGACGACGGATTATAAATTAAAAACATTAATTGGGACGGATGCAATCGTGTGAGGATTTCCCGTCAATAGTACAGCTTTTATTTCATGTAACTTGTCAAGTTGTATTTGTGCCTGTGGAGGGAGGGGGCGCGTCGCATCCAGAATATTCAAAGCAGGTCAAAAGTCGTGGTACGTTACATAAATCTTACGTTTTAACCTGGCGTATGTTACCTTATTTCCACAGCATTTAACACGTATGTAAGAGAGTTAGAATAGGACTTCATTACGGACGGATTGTTATCAGCCAAAAAATCAGGTACTGATTTGTACCTCGCATATTGCCCACGCCAGTAAATTATTATTACGCGTATATTTATATACCTATAAATTAAGGCTATATAAAATAATACATGCAAGGCAGTAATTACACTGCCGGACAATTGATTAGTTTTCATCAGTTGGAAACCAGAATTGTTAACAATTGTCTAGCTGTATTTTCTGTCAATAAATGTTATTGAAATACTCAAACATTTATATAGTTGTATCTATAGTTATAGTTTATTGCTCGCAGTACACTGTAGGCTCAACACTTCGTAATATAGTATACAGCTGACATGGCAAATATACATTTAGCAATATTCGCAGTTGATTGTTCCCTCAATCCATGGAACGGTAATATAATAATATAGATATTCACACCACCGTAAGTGTGACCACGCTGCAAACGTTTTGCAGGCAAAGCAATACTCATATTTAGGTGTTTCATCACGTCATGCATATGTTACAATAACATGTCAATAAAATTATTACTGAAACGAATCACGTGTTTGCGTGAACAATGTATTGCATCAGTTATCCTGAGACATTGTGTTCTGGTCAGGTTAATCTGCTATGTTGGCTGTGTGATAAGTAGGGTTCAAACTACTGATCCTTCGATTGCAGCAAATATAGGTAATAGTTTTCTTTTTAAAGTGTGATTGCATTAATAATAAAATACTTTATTTAGACACTAAAATCCTATGTACAAACTCTGTTCAGAAGTGTTTACAACAGTAGTTCAAACATGATAAGAATTAAATATTATAATAAAAGTACAAGTAAAATCATATTAATATGTAGAACTAAATCATTGTTGTACGAAAACTGAACTAGATAAATAATAATTAATCAGAGATGTCACCGTTGTAATTTATATGTCAATGTAGTCACGAAAAATAATTTATGTATGTATAGATATGTTAGGTTGTATATGAAATACCTATATATGCAATTGCAGAATAAATAAGTATATAATATTATATATAGTAGTTAATTAATAATAAATGACTGCGGCAATACAATATTTGTGTCAATTGTAATTAATAAAAAAGTGTATTATAGTAAACTATTAATTAATAAATAATAACATTATATGCTTGTTGAGCCAATTAAAAATAAATATAAAACGGTGAAACGTGTAGAAAGAATAAACATTACAAACAATCTTGAAATAATGTTCTAGCATTAGAAATGTGAGACAGACACCATCATATGCGAGACATGTATGACTTTCAGCAGTCCTAGCTTGCTGAAACAATTCCCATTTTCTTCCCGTAACTCTCGCATCACGTTTCCTCAGTTCACATTTTAGACACGCTACTAAAGACATTTTCTTCACATTACGACATCAGGATGATCATTTTTACTAAAAACAAATGAAAAGGCTTATTTACGTTGTGCGTATATGAAAGTCTTGTTTACCGCGAACCCTGTAGGCCCGATGACGCCTGGCGCCACCCGGCGAACTTTAGCCTGAAACTGACTTATAAAGTCTCCCAACTTCAACGCGAAATCGGCACATCAACACTGACAACAGTGTTGATAACGAGAACATGCGTGAGGAATGAGAGACATGGTTAATTGAAAGACTGTTTGATGATAATAAACGACATTAACTGTGTCTAGGCACTGTCTCAGGGACAGACTAGAGCGTCGGACTCTCGACTAAGAGACCCCGGGTTCTAATCCTGTGCTGCTGTGAGAAACCTTTGGCAATGCTATCACTCTACATTGCTACCGTTTACTCAGCTGTATGAATGAGTAACCCATTAGCTGGTTAAAGACATTGATGGATATTTTATATGTGCGAGTAGTTTTCGCGCATTAATTGCAGTGTGGCAGATTGATTCTCAGATAACTTGAGATTGTGTTTCATTTAATAGGTCTGCCAAGGAAGTAAACTGTAAAGCGCTTTCAGTACTCCTGAGGTTTGGACACTGCGCTATATCCGAACTTTTTTTTAACTTTTCTTGTATTAAATACATCGCTCTATTTTGTGTTAAACTATGATTAAAGTAGAGTAGGTTGTAATACGTCCACGTTGGAAATTGAACACAACAACTATTAGTCCTTTCACTTTTTATTCTGGCCAGGTCATAAAGTCTGTAGGGTAGAACAAATCAAAATTTCTATCATGCTAAAATCGATATGTTAATTAGCTGATTTAATATATGGGCCTTTGTTGGAGCCTGGAGCACACATCCCAGACTATTCCAGGGTCCCTCGAGTCTAGCCTAGAGCTGTGTGACATCATTATTGGTATCTACGACATATGTTCTGGGAGCATCTGTCCAGCCACGACTCCACTGACCAGCCATTTTGTTCTTTGCTTCACAAGTTTGTTCTGGGTCTTCGCGTTGCCGCTCTGTCATTCTCCTGGAAGAAGTACGTTCCAAGCTTCAACTTTGTGGCCTCTCTGACGCCAGCAACACAACAAATGTGTTGTTTCAATTGTTGCAGTTGTTGCTGTTTATAGGTGAGATTTGCTCTATGTAGGTACCCAATTTTGACCTGAAGACAATGTCCTCTCCTTTGAGAAATTTAGTAAACTATCTTGTGTCTCGTATCTTGTACCGTTTCGAGGACATGAATGTCCATTTCCAGATAGGGACACCAAAACCCGAGAAGCGGACGAATTTAATGTATGCGGGTCACAAAAGTGTGCGTGTGGTGAGTGGGTGCGTGCGTGCGTGCGTGTGTGTGCCTGTTTCAAACAGGTGCAGTTGAATGTTTCTGGCGAGTCTCCAGTCGACATAAAAACATTCATTGACGTACCGACTTGGCACAACAATAACAATTTGAATCAGGTTGTTATGGAGTGCATAATCAGTATGACTCGACACTACTTGGCTGTGCGCGTTATAATTATGATTACTGACACGGCTGACTTGCATTCGTCTGCGTGATAACTATCAGCGCAGTTTGGTCAGAGGCTATGATTAACTACTTGACGTGGTTGTTGTTAGCGACAAAGACTTCCACACAGGCACAGCCAACATTCTGTAACGGTTGCTAATGTGCTAATGAACGATCTCTTTACCACGACAAGAGCTTGCGAAGTGTGTTTTGCTGCCATCTGGCATTGCACTGACGGTATCACGTTGATAGTCACCCATACAGCTATGTCATATTCGTCGTTTGTTCCCGTCAGGTTCAGTCTGGTTCAAGTTTTGTGTGTCGTAGAATACGTTCAGAGTGGCGGTTTTCCCACTAGGGCTACCAGTGAAACGACAAGGCCACTGGAGCCCTACACATTCGACATGCGACAAAATTAGTTTAGATTATGTAAGTAATACCACATGTGACGTTTGTGTCGTGAAACCTGCGTACTTTATCCTACACTTTAGTTCAGGACATAAAAAACATAAACATAAAAAACATAAAACCAAACCAACACAATACTTGTAAATGTAGATTGTCCGAGCCACAGACACGATGTTTTAGACACTATTTTTGCCAATATTTGTAGTCAAAACATATGTATGCGTTCGTTTTATAAACACATTTAAATGTACATGGCGTTTTATCACTGGGGCCTACTCTAGACTAGCATCGATTAAAACCTACTTTTTAATCCACATTACAGACCAGATGGCATCGGTGCATGAATGTTTTCGTTTATGATAATTTTGGGGTACCTATATGAACTCAGAATGCAAATTAAAAAAAAATTCCTATCGAATAGATATAAGGTAACACAGTTTAGTACAATCAAATACACAGGCAGGAATGCATGCTACACTATTGACTTCACAAAACCTCTGATTATATTTGTCGTGGCCAAGTGTTCAAAGTCTGAGTTGCCATGCAATGTCAATGAGGACTACAAGTATTATTGTAGCCTTTTATAAAGATTATGGCATTCATCGTTTCACCTCAAGGGAAATCGAGTTCTTCGACGTCAATGCCTTTGATTTCCAATGTGATTCACTAACTGCACATTATATTTAGTATATTAATATACCATGAAAAGTAAACACAATAATCGGGTCTTGGGTTTACTATAAAGAAAATTTGAAATTGAGGAATTCCGTTGGAAGACATCACATATAAATGCTATAGTATTAATTACAGACAGCATCGCGTGTTCAAATAAATTACTGAAAATGCAGGATGATATGCAGGACCGGCAATGAATTGAATATAAGGGATATATATATATATATATATATATATATATATATATATATATATATATATATATATATATACCACTAAGGGTATATATATATATATATATATACCCTTAGTGGTATATATATATATATATACCACTAAGGGTATATATATATATATATATATATATATATATATATATATATATATATATATATATATATATATATATATATATATATATCATCGACAAGCATATGAATAAAAGTAAAACTAAAAGCTCTTATAGAGCGCAGTATCCTGTCTATTTACACAGTATCCTAAATAATTAAACATAACTTACTGCATGGCTAAAAATAAGTATCATTATTTTTTTAAAGCAAATGCTATTTATTCCAACTACCCAGATACATAAATTAATGTCTGCGAGAGAAGTATTCATTGTCAGTACCGAATGTTAATAATTCCCGAGGTTAGAAAATAGGGGTTGGTATTTAGCAGATCCACCTGGCAAGCCTCCCCCAGATTCAATACCCAGCCAGGGCAGGCATGGTATGTGTAAAGCGTAATTCAACATTGGAGATTGTGTATTCTTCGTGACTCGGAGATCCTGTCTCAATTTGGGACGTAAAAGAACCACTGAAGACGACAAGCACCCTGGCAGTGACCATCTTCAGTCTAGCTTAGAAAGATCGGCTACGTGATACTACTTTTTGTGTACACTGAATAGACCGACTTGTTGAATGAGACCTCATACTTAAGATCATAACATTGTAACCTCACCATACACAGACTAGTCGGTTAATAGGGTGTTGGAAACCATCCAGGAAACCAAACCAGGCCGCTCTGTGCTTTGATTCCGTTACCAGAGCAAATGTTTTGGCCACCTTTAGTGCAGTGTCCGAGTGTGTCTTGTTGATCGAAGCCGTTGGAACTATGAGTGCACGACATGTTTTCCGTATTCGTATATGGAAGTTTTACATCCTGTTACATAAACACCGCGGATAACAGACCAGAGTATTGTGGTATGTCTTTCAAGGCAATTTATGGGGAACGAAATTGTTGTGATGGCTGTACAAGGATTCAAACCGGAACAACGCGCCACAAATGAGTATATATTTTAAACAAAACACACTCACCTAGTCACGTACCCATTTGGCAGTGTCGGAAGCAGTCTATTCTTTGAACGGCGAAGTTTCGCGCATGAACTTGTTAAAATTCTGACGACTACATTTGTCTACTGTCCATCGAAGTCTTATATGTGTGATACTTGAATACTCAGGGAGAGCTTTTGATGTTGTAGGTTGATCTGGTGCTCCTTGGGCTGACTGTGACTTTGAGAACTGTCTTACACGAGTGGCCGGTCAACGCGTATGCGTCATTTGGTGGGTGTCACTGTCGAGTTCAACCATGCGTGTCCTTCTGACAATGACGTCAGTTATACCTTCACTTCGATATTTTGCGCTGACAGGAAAAGAAACACATATAGCAAGTGTGATAAATAAATAAAACCATAACGTTAATCATCATAGACTATACAAAACAAACCTTTAACTGTTTATGTAATATGTCAACATCATCCAGCTATTTAATCCAGTTATCTAATCTAGTTAGTCACAAACAGCTGATTCCCGTGCTAAAATTAATATTTCATTTGGTATTTTCCCTGTTGCATCCGATCCCCTTTCAAATGAGTAACTCACATTTGAGTAGTCCCCCCCGGAGTCAGTCACGCCTCGGTGCACAGACCTCGTCAGATCGACCTGCCAACTGACACGATGTCATAAATAGCACCGCGTCACGCAGGTTTCATTCAGCCATTTGTTTATTTTCTCCCTGCATAGTAACAACAAGCTACGTGGCGATGTCGTCGCCGTTACCGAGTTCTCTGGCTGTATGATTTGGTTTATGAATTTCGATATTCTGTTGATGGAAGTCTTTTCTGTACTTATGTAATGTAATTATATATCATTAGGCTTTTCCTGCCTTGTATATACGTTGAACGATAAAAAAACATTGTACAAGCAATTCGACAAGTTGTTATTATTTTGTTTAATATTAATGTGTACAAATGTATTTTAGTTGTATTAATAAAAAATTAAAAAGTGCCAGTTATTGATAATGTTGTGTTGTGTTGTGTTGTGTTGTGTTGTGTTGTGTTGTGTTGTGTTGTGTTGTGTTGTGTTGTGTTGTGTTGTGTTGTGTTGTGTTGTGTTGTGCCGAGCCGAGCCGAGCCGAGCCGAGCCGAGCCGAGCCGAGCCGTGCCGTGCCGTGCCGTGCCGTGCCGTGCCGTGCCGTGCCGTGCCGTGCCGTGCCGTACCGTACCGTACCGTACCGTACCGTACCGTACCGTACCGTACCGTATCGTATCATATCATATCATATTGTAGGATCAGCACACCATAGTAACTTTATAGTAAGAGTATTGTTTAATCAATTTAGTATGCCCCATTCCGATATGCAGTTAAATTACAAATGTGGTCTTTGGTCACAAAATATTGTTTGGACCTCATGTACGAGTCTCAGATATTTGGCCAATTGTTTGTGGATCTGATACAATAGCGCTCTGTAGCTCATGAAGTACGCTTTGTTGAACAAGGCTCCCTGGCGGAGCATATGGCGGCCTATGCTCTCTACTGCTCTGGGACTAGCAGAGTCTCACAGAAGGTGAGTTCGCGATCGAAAACTCTGTTGGCTGCAGACTGCAGGTCCTCTCTGTCAAAAAGGTAAAGGTATATTCTTTTATAGCGCAGTATCCAGTCCTCTGTACTGCTCAAAGTACTTTATACTTTACTTCCTTGGCAGACCTGTTCAATCAAACACCATCTCTACTTCTCTGGGAAGCATCCGGCTACGCTGCAATTAATGCGCGTAGGCTACACGTTCAAATATCAATCACTGTTTATAGCCAGGTACTCGTTCATACAGCTGAATGTAGAGCGACAAAACTTGCCCAAGGTTTAACACCGAAAAACAGGATTCGAACCCGGGTTCTCTTAGGCGAGAGTCGGTCTATCAGACATGCTGACGACTTTATGTCACTTTGTCTCACGTCTAGGGGTACGTCACAACGTCACCCCGTCCAGGGGGTGCTTCACAACGTCACATCGTCTAGGGGTCATTACACAACGTCACATCGTCTAGGGGGTAATTCACAACGCCACACTATCTAAAGGGCACTTTATACCGTCACACCGTCTAGTAGGCACTTCACAGGGTCACACCTTCTGGAGGGCACTTCATAACGTCTAAAGGGGACTGCATAAAGTCACAACGTCTAGTGGATAGTTTACAGTGTCACACCATCTGGGCGGCACACCACAATGTGACACCACCTAGGGGCGTAGAAGGCACACCACAACGCCACACAGATCACAATGCCATACCGCATCACAACGCCACACCGTCTGGGGGGCACTTTACAACGTCACACCGTCTAGAGGGTACTTCACAACACCACACCTTCGGGGTACATCATAACGGCAAACCGTTTAGGGGGAACTATTTAATGTCATACCTTCTATGGGACAATTCACAACGGCACACCGTTTAGGGGGCACTTCACAACGTCACAACGTCTAAGGGTCACTTTACAACGTCAGACCGTCAAGGGAGACTGTCACAACGACAACAGGTCTATGATGGATTTCCAAAAGTCTAGGGGCACATGCCTACCAACCTCCCAGCCCACCGTAAACCCACCGGGTTGTGGTTCAATGTAGGGTTCCATATGTTGTGTCTAATAATAATAATACAACTTAATCTTAACACAATCAAATCCAGGACAGCTGACCCATTCAGGGGTATATCCAAGCGTGGTAATTCTAATTTAATATCTTAAAGTTACAATAAGTCCGGGTGTGATGATTGCGTAATAATAATAATAATAATAATAATAATAATAATAATAATAATAATAATAATAATAATAATAATAATAATACGCTGTAAGATATGTTAAAAGATAAGCATTGCACGAACGATGTTGACAGCGGGTCGAATTTACACGATTTCACGGCAGATGGCAGCACTGTCCCCTTCACACCCGATGGCAACGCAGGTTCAAGGACACCAAAACGAGTAGTCACAACTGTTGGCGTGTCATCCTTCAGTTGGCTGTCGACTAACGAAACAATGCGTTTATCTTGTCTCTGAAACTTCGCTGGAACCTGCCATCAGATGCCGCGTGATATTCGTCAGCCATTTCGGGCAGAATCCTCTTTATGTCCCAACAAAGGAGTTGATTTGCGATACTATAGATGAGGTGCGCAGTTGCCGCCAGCTTTCCTGATTTCGGACCTGTTCGGAGCGTGTTGCCTTCAGGAGGGGGCATGACGAGGCGCGTACGATGGTGCGTAGACGGGTCCAAGAAATTAAAACATTAATCCAAGAGTATCACCTATGTTTAGATACTGTGATACGTGGGCATGTGTGATCAAACTTTGAAGTTCAGTATCTACCTTCAGTTGCAAAATTACTGCCGTGACTCAGTGTCATTGTCAGTGTCAGTGTCAGTGTCAGTGTCTGTGTCTGTGTCTGTGTCTGTGTCTGTGTCTGTGTCAGTGTCTGTGTCAGTGTCAGTGTCTGTCTGTGTCTGTGTCTGTGTCAGTGTCAGTGTCAGTGTCAGTGTCAGTGTCGGCTTGAGAATGTTCCCAGATCCGTTCTCGCAGCATCTGCACTAAAGTCGCGATGTTCCGTGTGTTGTCCTAATTTGATATCGAACCGAATTTACAACTCTCGACCTAGACAGTTGTCTGGTGAGGTCATGAATTATCATTATATATTTTACTATAATGTGGGTGAATGAAGAGAAAAACAGATAGTAAGGGTGCGTGTGCGTGTGCGTGTGCGTGTGCGTGTGCGTGTGCGTGTGCGTGTGCGTGTGCGTGTGCGTGTGCGTGTGCGTGTGCTGTGCGTGCGTGCGTGCGCGCGTGCGTGCGTGCGTGCGTGCGTGCACACGACTGCCAGCAGGGACGCACGCAAACCACAACCATGCACACACGTTTGACCCGTGGATATTTGTCTTTCCTCTCATCGCGTTTAATTTTAAAATAATTCTTAATTAAAAAAAACCAGCCTTGGTGTAGTTGACTGAGCTGAAATCTTATTCCAAAATAGCATTAACGTCCGAAAATTTCCCAATTGTTGTATGTAATTAGAAGGTGGTAATACTTGGACGCTCGTTAAGCCTTAGGCTTCCTAGGTCACATGCCATTTGAGGCGTGAAGCTTTTGTTGGCAATCTGGCTAAATCTGGCTAAATATATCTCGTGCGTTAACAAGTCTATATGTGGATTAGGTTGGGATTATTGTTTTAATCCGCAATGGCCTCCTTGCACGCTTATCGGCAAACCGACACATTGATTTTTGGGGTCCTTCTGCCAAAATGCTTCCAAAATTGTATTGATTTGCTAATCTTCAAAACAACTTGGCGAAAACAGTTGTCGCGACGGAGCGAGCACAGGTCGTTCCATTGCAACCCCGACCTTTTCTCTCCCTCGGTCGTCTGAACGAAAACATCTCATCAGTCGTTCCCCTGACCTTCACAGTTCCTGTTGTTTGTCCTCCAACCTCTGGTATTTTGATAATCCCATCCACATTTTTTCTGACGGTATTCTGACGTGACAAACGAGTGTGCCGACGAGGTATCGCGCCGTTCTTGCCTGGTGGAGCAATTAGCCCTGTCCGGCATTGCTCCTGCAGATTATCCCGCATCATAACACCGCTTCATATTTGGCCTTTTGTCCAGTTGGCCCCGGTCTCCCTCGCGCCATTAGAAACATGACGTCATTTTGTCAACACCGAGGGTCTCCCATTTCGTCGTCATTAGCAGTGGCAGACTAAATCGTTCTGAGGTCCTGGAAAACGTTTTAGGTGATATTCTACACCCCCGACCGTAGTCATTTTAAAGCTACTCTGCCCACAATTGGCCGAGCAGTAAGAAAGTTAAACACCAAATTACGCGTATTGTGGTCAACTCTGCTCGCCTCGGCATTATTGCCAATAAATTTTGTTTTGAAACTGGATGTTTCGTTTATCATTTGAACGTGTTGCAGGTGGAATCTTTCAAAGTGCGAACATTGTTCCGAGCTTAATTACGTAACTAATCATATCGTGATATTTATACAGCGCTGTTCCAACATTCGTTGTTCACAGCGCTGTATAAAAACTTCTTGAAAATAGCTAAGTCTTTAATTTTACTTTAAATGCAGCAGGGATCGCAGCAGTTAATGTCAGATGCTCCGATAGCGCATTCCACACACTTGGTCAGGGGGCTGGTCGGCAGAAGGGGACGGGGGTAGTGTTGGGGATATGATGTGAAAATGCGGGAGGTTTGTATTTAGAAAGTCCAGAAGGTTACTAAAATCCGGAAGACTCGGAAAATCACGGAGGGATGCCGGTATATGGCTGCACCCGTCACCCGAGTCGCTTCTTGGCAAAGTAGAACACACTCACTGCAATCAAATTGTTCCACAACCTACTAACAGAATCTGCCACCGTCACCGAGAGCCAATTCATCGCCTAAATGACAGGCTCGACTACAAACGTGACACATACACCCAGGGGCGTCGATCCGGTTTTAAAAGTGGGTGGGGGGACGGGGGACCAATTGATATATACATATATGTATATATTTTTATGTATGTATATAATATATAATTGTAATGTATATATGTATATGTATATATATATATATATATATATATATATATATATGTATATATATATATATATATATATATATACATATATAATGTTTAAACAAACAAAGGCCTTTATGTTATGCTGTTTAAAATAGTTATGTTGGCTACATATATTTGAAGAGGGGACATGGCTCACCCCAATCCCTGAAAATTTGGCGGCTAGACTTTGGACCCATAACTGCTTGCCTGATTCATAGGGTGACAACACGTTCTTATGTGCATATAAGTCCGTGGCACTAAGTCCATGGCATTAATCTTTCCCCAATAGTTCAACTAATGTGTTCTATTTATATCTATGGTCCGTGGTGACAAAATGCAAATATTACACGGGTGCCTGTGTAGGACTTCCCAGTCCCATCATTTGGCAAAGAAATTTGTCATAATTCAAATGGGATCAAATTACACAAAGTGCAGGAATCCGCTGGTTTTCTAATGGGTGGTCGGAACTTCATATCGTGAGTTTATTGTCTAGCAACTAGTCCTATGTAGCGGCTTTTAAGAGAGAGGAGTGGTGAGTCAGGCTACATACCCCGCAATTTTTCTGAACTTAAAAGTGGGGGGACAATTCCTATGCTGTCCCCCACGCTGAAAAGTAGGTGGGACGCGTCCCACCCCGTCTCCCACCGATCGACGCCCGTGCATACACCTGTTATGAAACCGTTCCCATTGTCTGTGCTTCTTCTTTAATTTTAGGCATGTTTGAAGAATATTTGACTAAAATAAAATTATGTCTTTTTTATGACGGATGATCACCTTACGCGCAGGTGATTCTTATTTATGTGTAGTTGGTTAGTAGCCTACGCATTAAGGCAAAACATTATTAGGAGTGCAATTCTGTAATTGATACAAACTTGCTTGTATGAAATTTCGATATTCCTGGTGAAGAATTAACACAGTTCGCCAAGACAACGACGTAACGCAGTCACGATTACGTACGTTGTACTAAATTTAATGCGCGAGACAGTTTCTAGACAATTTATTAATGAGAAAATTACCGTCTTCGGCATTTTGACTAAGATAGATCTTAGGAGAAAGACTGTTTCAGTCTTAATAGGAGTCTGGTATCCTAGTGTACGTGTCATGTGACATCCAATTTACAAGTCACATTATTGTTAGGAGCAGACGGTTTGTCGGTACATTTTAGGGACGAATTTTCATCGGAAGATATGTGATTGGATTGCAGGATTCATAGCTTTCTGTGAGAAATCACTCTTTCCAACACTAACCCCATTTTCACGAAAACGTATTTTAGTGATATTGGGATAAATGGATGGCCTTACACAAAACACTATAAAATAATGAGTATAAAACACACGAGTGTAAAAACATCACAATATGAATGGGTTTGCTTCACATGCATATTAAATTAGTTCAACATCTTGGATTTATGACATCTTTTCTACCACGTCATCAAATGCAATCTAAGCCATTCGTGGTTTCATCAGCAAAATCACCGAAAGTTCTCGGTAATAACCTCTTATAATTATCTACTTTCAATGTGCTTATTGCACCAGAATGTTCGCATATGTTGCTAGAGATAGGGAATATATTATTGCATTGCAAATTTCACAGTATTCTCTGTGAATTATGTGTAACTTTTTTCATGGGGCTTGCGCATTCGATTGTGAGTTGGTGTTGTGGGTGAGCTAGGAACCGTGTTTATATTTGGAAAGCAAATACATATAGCTATACAAATGGATCAGTATGCATAGCTGACGTGTCACGGATTGTAGATAATTATGTGCATTTTGCTCCTCTCGTAAACAAATTATTTCACAAATCGTAGATGCGTTTTTAATCATTTGCTCGACTTTGGTGTTTAAACATTGGGGGTAAATAAGATTTGTTGTGGTTCACTCGTAGTGCAAATATTATGTGGTTGACTCGTAGTGCAAATATTATGTGGTTGACTCTTAGTGCAAATATTGTGTGGTTGACTCGTAGTGCAAATATTATGAGGTTGGCTCGTAGTGCAAATATTATGTTGTTGGCTCGTAGTGCAAATATTATGTGGTTGGCTCGTAGTGCAAATATTGTGTGGTTAACTCGTAGTGCAAATATTGTGTGGTTGACTCGTAGTGCAAATATTGTGTGGTTCACTCGTAGTGCAAATATTATCTGGTTGACTCGTAGTACAAATATTATGTGGTTGACTCGTAGTGCAAATATTATATGGTTGACTCGTAGTGCAAATATTGTGTGGTTAACTCGTAGTGCAAATATTGTGTGGTTGACTCGTAGGGCAAATATTGTGTGGTTGACTCGTAGTGCAAATATTGTGTGGTTCACTCGTAGTGCAAATATTATGTGGTTGACTCGTAGTGCAAATATTGTGTGGTTAACTCGTAGTGCAAATATTGTGTGGTTGACTCGTAGTGCAAATATTGTGTGGTTCACTCGTAGTGCAAATATTATATGGTTGACTCGTAGTGCAAATATTATGTGGTTGACTCGTAGTGCAAATATTATGTGGTTGACTCGTAGTGCAAATATTGTGTGGTTGACTCGTAGTGCAAATATTATGTGGTTGGCTCGTAGTGCAAATATTATGTGGTTGGCTCGTAGTGCAAATATTGTGTGGTTAACTCGTAGTGCAAATATTGTGTGGTTGACTCGTAGGGCAAATATTGTGTGGTTGACTCGTAGTGCAAATATTATGTGGTTGACTCGTAGTGCAAATATTGTGTGGTTGACTCGTAGTGCAAATATTATGTGGTTGGCTCGTAGTGCAAATATTATGTGGTTGGCTCGTAGTGCAAATATTGTGTGGTTAACTCGTAGTGCAAATATTGTGTGGTTGACTCGTAGGGCAAATATTGTGTGGTTGACTCGTAGTGCAAATATTATGTGGTTGACTCGTAGTGCAAATATTGTGTGGTTGACTCGCAGTGCAAATAT
>JAODUO010000021.1:1137500-1212500 GCA_025642075.2 Ridgeia piscesae | reverse complement strand
TTGTATGAAAACAAAACAATGTTTTTCAAACGTTGTCACTGCTGTCCATTTTGAACCACAAACCTGTTATATGCTCAAAAAATAAACGAAAACACATAGCAGGAAAAAGAAATTACCACAACATTTATATTAAATACACGATATGCATGCATACGTTCGGAATCGCACAACACGGACACACAACTTCAAAGCGATGCCAAAGAGCAACTTTTACTAATTAAGCTACCAAAATGTATTTCTCGTATACGTTGACATGTTATTTATTAGTGACTAAAAGGAAAACGTGAAATATTGAATTCTACATTTATCCCCCTAAAGCAAATTATGTCGACGTTTCGTGATAACACACACATATATATAAATATATATATATATATATATATATATATATATATATATATATATATATATTATATATATATATATATTAATATATATATATGTACTTTTATATATATATATATATATATATATATATATATATATATATATGTATATGTATATGTATATATATATATATATATATATATATATAATATAATATATATAATATATATATATATATATATATATATATATATATATATATATAAATAACCGAATTCGCAATTGATGAACGAGTTAAAGACGCGGATCTAACATCATCGAATAAATAGTATCAGACGCCACGACGACATCAACATAGCATGTCTAAGCAGATCACTTTTACTGTATTTTAATATACGTAACTATTTTATTAATACGCGTAATTGGGGAATCAGACAGAAAAACGTCCTGCCTTTGAGAAAAATATGTTATGTCCTACGCTGAAAGTGTTATAAGCGCTACGTTTATATTTATGTCCATCATCACTCGCTTCAAGTAACACCCCAATCAAGCCTTCGTATCAACCCGAGTTGTGATCTGTTATAAATGTGTCTTACATGGATTACTATATAAAAGCGCTATGAGCAAATATATTCATAATGACTGGATATTACGTTATATACATACTTATATGTCTTTCGTCTTTACCCGACAAACGATATTCTGACATGAGTTGTGCAAACCGTCAAATTAAATCAAACATCCGCGTGAACTTTGGAATGACCAGACAATGCTGGAAGTCGTTGCAATGTCCGTTGCCATCGATCCGCAAACTTGTTTAGACGTGGTTCAAATGTTGTTCAGTTATTTCTCCGTGACCAAAAGTTTTATTGATTACGATAAAATAAGACAATTTTAAACGCCAAGAATAAATTAATGTCGAAGCAAAACGATGACGATGGCGAGTCTGTACCTACTACAGCTTGACGACAGCAGAGAGATCGAAATCCAAAATAAGACAGACAGACAGACAGACAGACAGACAGACAGACAGACAGACAGACAGACAGACAGACAGACAGACAGACAGACAGACAGACAGACAGACAGACAGACAGACAGACAGACAGACAGACAGACAGACAGACAGACAGACAGACAGACAGACAGACAGACAGACAGACTAGGGGAGAGAGAGACAGAGAGACAGACATACAGACATACTGACAGACACAGAAGCCGTGACAGAAACAAAGATATTTGTCTTTCATCGCTTCCCGTGAGATGAATGACGGTAATATTTTTAGCAACCCGTGTCAAAGCTTAATTAACCAACTGTGCTAGAAAGGTCATACTGTTCTATTTCTGTTTGAGTGGATCCCGCAACGACTGCGATATAACTGGACGACGAAAGTCGACTAGAAGTTCGGCGGTGATTGAAGCAGGCAGGTATAGACATTTCGGTTCTCGCAATCGTTGCTAAATAAGCACACACGAACTCATTTCGAAAACTTTTATCACTGACTTCAACTGTGGTCGCCAGAGAGATCTTTGTCATTAATTAGAGCGTACTTATCGGCCCTCGTTTGACAAATAAAAGTACAATAAAGTAGCTTCGCTTGAGGGAAACAATCAATGTTGCCTGCTGCAAGACAGGCGTTCCGCCAGATCTTTAAACATGATGTTACGATGAATTAGAATGTATACTTTCTCTGTGTCGATTCCTTTGCCAACGAATGTTCTTTGGAATTTAAAGAAATCTCTAAGTATATGTCTAATTTTGAGGTTAGTAGTGCAATAAGACTATACTACCAGGAATACCATGTGCACATAAAGTCTACGTGCTGAACCGAATACATGAGCTCTATCAACAGAAAACTGTAAAAATTAAACTTTACACTGTCGTGGTTTATTAAAATATATTTCCGCGATCAAAGTGTTAACTTTCGACATTTTAAAATGCCAGTGATTTGACAGTAAATTCCCAATTATGCCAACACGTGATGGCGTCGCTTGCTTATGAGGAATCCACCACGTGACTAGTTGCGTAGCAACCAGATGCACCAAACTTATATAAATAGGTGTAGCACGCGTGATACTGTCGCATTCCGTCGTATGTGTTATTAACGCTGTGATTGGCAAATGTCGCCTGGCCTACGCCTTGTCCAGCGTTAAATGGGGGCATTGCATAGCCAGAGGGAAGCCATGCGAAGAATCCGCGTATATATCCAGGATATCAGCGAACTCTTTGAATAAATCGTTCTTCTTGTTCGGTTGTGGGCGATAAACCACGAGCAGAATCACACATTTTCCATATGACGTTAACTTTAAACTGAAAGCTTCAAAACTATGAATGTTGCTGAATGTGTTCAAAGATGTTGCTTTGACAGATTCCTTGTGTAATATTGCAATGCAAATGTCAGTTGTTTTGTTGCGAATAGATATTGCGTTGATGATGCATAATGAAGCGGTTGTGGTCGGGTAGATTAGCGGATTCGATGTTAGGGTGACTGGAATTATGTTGGCGTGGTGTTGTTGTGAAGATAGAACTCGCACGTAGGGGCTGGCTGGTCGATGGCCGATTACACTGGTGATAGCTTGCTGATGTTGACGTCCACCTCGGCAGCCACGCTTGGTTGGTCGCCTTACAGCTATACCAAGTTCACGTGTGGTATTCCAGGTAGGAGGAAGCAAGCGTGACGAATTGGGATCTGTCGACTGGCCAAGCTGATGTAAACGACAGGCACTGTATATGTAGAGGGGTTGGTCAGACTCGGCCATCCAGTGCGACATTCACTGATGCACGACGGTGGACCTGCATACTGGCCGGTAGTTGATGGTAACTGTTAACATTTGGCGTCACGGCTGACTTAGTGGTTCAGTCAGTTCGCTGATAACATCATTAAAAACTTACGAAGATGCTGCACATATATCTTAAATCATCCGTTGAAAACAAACTAGATGTACTCACGGTCACCTCTGCCAAACAATAGCTGTGCTAGATAAGAGCAACTTACAGAAAAATCGCAATGTTACATAGTTTTGCCTAAAGCGTAGCCAGCTCTGTCAGACATTTCACAAAAGAACCTATCAAGGGATAGGCCTATAGCAATTGCAATACACTTTGACCGGATCCAACTGCAACCTTTCCTGTCAGCCAATCAGTATACTAACTTAACTGTTCGGTGATTGGGCGACAGTCCGGTTTTTTGTAAGCATTGATTGAACAGTTGTTCGGAAAGCTTGTTCCGATTTGCTAAAACACACTGCATGGCTGTGCGTATGTTTAGAGAACATCACATGAATTGAATACTAAACAAAGACCATCGACGACCCTACTTCCGGTGCGTTATATCACACTGCGCATAATTTATTTTCGCACGTTCATGATGCACCACACTTCCGGTAACACACTAAACAAGCATTCAGTAATATATTAATTACTTTGTTGGTTATGTAGTATGTAGAATAATGGTCAGATGTGGCACAATGATCTTGCAATGTGAAAAATAAGGACCAAGTAACATATTGCATGATGAGTTTCAGTTTGTACGCACCCAGACACGAAACAATGTAACTATTGTTGGCATAATATTATAAACATACAGAGTTTTCAGTATACCTTTGTTTGTGCTAGTTGATAGTTGTCCGTTATCGTCCTGAATTATTGTAGTCAACATATTAAAGAGGCACATCCTGAAAAACCATCTATTTCGTAGTCTTTGAAAAGATTCTGGTTTCACGTTTCATTCTCGGTGATAAGTCACCTTCGAATTTCGAAATTCGATCTACATCGTGAGCGCCTGGCTGATTAAGCTGTGTTACTTAGACCGATATAGACCATATGTGATGTTCCTACTAATCATGCATTCATCTTGTTCCTTGTCGTTGAGTTTCGCATTGCACGATAATTGTGAAACATTTGACCACTGCTGTTCATCAGTTTTTACGGCCTAGAATTTAATAAACCCACTGGTGATTGTTTATTTAGTACGAAGCTGGAAATGTGGTATAAGGAAGGAACGGCTAGAAATCGTGCACATCGTTGCCATAGCTTGCATACCCATCATAAATCAATGACGGCCCCTCGCTGTAATGATTACTTTGTGTCGCCAATTCCGTGTTTATGATTTCTGCGCAATGTGTTGGTTTATTGCTTCTCGGAGCGCAGGTTCCTTAGAATATGAGCGCCATTGGCTCGACATCATAATAACTCGCTCCTCTTGCAAAAACATCCAGACACCCACAGTTGTAGATGGCTTGTCTGATCATAATACTGTAATTGCTAATCTTAAAGTTCGTACAGCCCCTGCCGTGTCCAAACATAATGTGTTTTACAGAGCCTTTCACAATATCAACATTGCAGCATTTATGGCTGATATCACCACGCCCAACCTCGTCACACATCCCAGAGAACATTTATGTACAAACAGTACCATCAAATACTTAAAACATTGCTTGTCAAACATGCACCCATTAAAACTAAATCTGTGTCGCAAACACCGCCAGCTCTATGGATGACCCCGGGAATAATCAAATCTAAACAGCGCCGTCGTTATTTGGAACGTGTGTGGCGTAAATCTCGTTCATCCTTAGACAGATCACGCTATACACGGCAATGTCATCAATGCAACCGAGAAATGTCAAAAGCAAAGTCGCATTATTATGAGAACATGGTATCAACAAATTCTGCTACGCCAAAACAGCTATGGGAATGCATCAATAAAATCTTACACAGGCGGCCTGCTCCTTCTCTACCAACTCATGCATCAATCAAGTCATTGTGTAACTCTTTTTCGAGTCATTTTAAAGACACAATTAGCGTTATACAATCAACTTTCACAGGTCATACTCCGGACACGGTTCATGCAGACTCTCCACAACTAAATTTTTAACTTGCATCGTTTGAACCCGCTACAGCTACTGAAATCAGAAAAATAATCATGTCATCCCCAAGTAAATCCTGTGACATTGATCCAGTCCCCACCATACTACTGAAAGCATGCCTTGACGTATTAATTAAACCAATAACAGACATCATAAATGCATCATTATGCTACGGCTTTTTCCCTGACGATTTTAAATGTGTCCAGTGCTTAAGAAACCAACTCTGCCTAAATAAGAATTAAACAGTTACAGACCTATTTCCAACCTAAGCTTTATCTCAAAAATACTTGAAAAGGTTGTAGCTAATCGTCTCAGATCTCACATCTACAAAAAATGGTCTATCTAATGTGTCGCACTCTGCATTATAAACAATTTCATTCTACATAAACTGGTCTTTTAAAAGTACACAATGACATTAACCTCAACATCGACAATGGAAAAGTTACCGCCCTGACCCTGCTTGACCTATCCGCCGCTTTCGACACCATCGACCACAATATTCTCATTACACGTCTATCAACAAGGTACGGCATATCTGGCACAGCCCTGAGCTGGTTTACTTCATATCTTACTGACAGACAGCAAGCCATTACAATAGGTAACTGCTTTTCAGAAATGTTGCCCACATCATGTGGTGTCCCACAGGGTTCTGTTTTGGGGCCTTTGCTTTTCACTTTATGCACAACACCTTTAAGCTCTGTTATCCAAGGTCAAAACTTAGATCATCACCTTTATGCAGATGACACCCAAATCTACATTTCTTTGACAACACCAGATGCTTGCCGCTCCTTAAGCCAGCTCAGGGATTGTCTCCAAGATGTCTCCCTTTGGATGAAAAATAGTAAACTAAAGTTAAATGCAAACAAGACCGAATTTATCATCATTGGTACCGTAACGCAGCGTGCAAAACTCGACGGCTTTTCCCCGACACATATCCTAAATCAGAGTGTAACACCACCCCCCTCAGTTTCAAATCTCGGAGTTAACTTTGACGAAAGCTACAATTTCAAACAGCACATTTCAAAAACATGCCGTTGCTGTTTCTACCATATCCGTGATCTTCGTCATATTCGCAGATTTTTATCACTTTCTGTTGCTAAAACCATCGCGACAGCTCTAATAAGCAGCAGACTTGACTACTGTAATTCCCTCCTTTACAATACTGCGAACGAGGATATTGCAAGACTTCAACGTGTCCAGAACTGCTTGGCAAGGGTAGTTACGCGTTCTCCTCGTTTTTCTAGCTCGGTGCCGCTTCTAAAATCATTGCACTGCACTATCGCATTATTTTCAAGATTTGCACAATATCCTATCAAGCACTCGCATCTAAACAACCTACATATCTAAACTCAATGCTAACTCCAGCAAGGAATTCCAGAGAGCTACGCTCAACCAGTAGTAACCCACTTTACATCCCTCGGGCTAAGACGAAAGCTGGGACCCGAGCTTTCTCGGTTGCTGCACCAACTCTGTGGAATTCGCTTGCTGTCAGTGTCAAATCAAAAGGTAATATAGTTTCTTTCCGCCGACGTCTAAAAACATATCTCTTTAATGCTGCCTATCCTCCTTAGCTTCCTAGAACCTTGGTCCATCCATCAACGACTCACGCACTGTTCTACGTTTACGCAATTGCTTAACCCCTTGGTTTTGTCGCGCCACTGAGCTTGATCTTCGAGGATATTGGCGCATAGACATTATTATTATTATTACATGAGTAACTTATTGTTGCTGCTAGTAGTAATCAAAATAATTCGTAGTAGTAGTAGTAGTAGTAGTAGTAGGCACTAGTACAAGTAGTAGTATTAGTAGTATTATTATTATTATTATTATTATTAGTAGTAGTAGTAGTAGTAGTTGTTGTTGTTGTAGTAGTAGTAGTAGTAGTAGTAGTTGTAGTAGTAGTAGTTGTATTTGTAGTAGTAGTAGTAGTAGTTGTTGTTGTAGTAGTAGTAGTAATAGTAGTAGTTGTTGTAGTAGTAGTAGTAGTAGTAGTTGTTGTTGTAGTAGTAGTAGTAATAGTAGTAGTTGTTGTTGTAGTAGTAGTAGTAGTAGTTGTTGTTGTAGTAGTAGTTGTAGTAGTAGTATGTTGTTGTAATAGTAGTAGTAGTAGTAGTAGTTGTTGTTGTAGTTGTAGTTGTAGTTGTAGTTGTAGTTAACACGTGTAGTGGAAGTGGAGACTGTGTGGTTAACACGTGTAGTGGAAGTGGAGACTGTGTGGTTAACACGTGTAGTGGAAGTGGAGACTGTGTGGTTAACACATGTAGTGGAAGTGGAGACTGTGTAGTTAACACGTGTAGTGGAAGTGGAGACTGTGTGGTTAACACGTGTAGCGGAAGTGGAGACTGTGTGGTTAACACGTGTAGTGGAAGTGGAGACTGTGAGGTTAACACGTGTAGTTGAAGTGGAGACTGTGAGGTTAACACGTGTAGTGGAAGTGGAGACTGTGAGGTTAACACGTGTAGTGGAAGTGGAGACTGTGAGGTTAACACGTGTAGTTGAAGTGGAGACTGTGAGGTTAACACGTGTAGTGGAAGTGGAGACTGTGTGGTTAACACGTGTAGTGGAAGTGGAGACTGTGTGGTTAACACGTGTAGTGGAAGTGGAGACTGTGTGGTTAACACCTGTAGTGGAAGTGGAGACTGTGAGGTTAACACGTGTAGTGGAAGTGGAGACTGTGAGGTTAACACGTGTAATGGAAGTGGAGACTGTATGGTTAACACGTGTAGTGGAAGTGGAGACTGTGTGGTTAAAACGTGTAGTGGAAGTGGAGACTGTGTGGTTAACACGTGTAGTGGAAGTGGAGACTGTGTGGTTAACACGTGTAGTGGAAGTGGAGACTGTGAGGTTAACACGTGTAATGGAAGTGGAGACTGTGTGGTTAACACGTGTAGTGGAATTGGAGACTGTGTGGTTAACACGTGTAGTGGAAGTGGAGACTGTATGGTTAACACGTGTAGTGGAAGTGGAGACTGTGAGGTTAACACGTGTAATGGAAGTGGAGACTGTATGGTTAACACGTGTAGTGGAAGTGGAGACTGTGAGGTTAACACGTGTAGTGGAAGTGGAGACTGTGAGGTTAACACGTGTAATGGAAGTGGAGACTGTGAGGTTAACACGTGTAATGGAAGTGGAGACTGTATGGTTAACACGTGTAGTGGAAGTGGAGACTGTGTGGTTAACACGTGTAGTGGAAGTGGAGACTATGAGGTTAACACGTGTAATGGAAGTGGAGACTGTGAGGTTAACACGTGTAATGGAAGTGGAGACTGTGAGGTTAACACGTGTAGTGGAAGTGGAGACTGTGAGGTTAACAAGTGTAATGGAAGTGGACACTGTATGGTTAACACGTGTAGTGGAAGTGGAGACTGTGTGGTTAACACGTGTAGTGGAAATGGAGACGGTGTTGTTAACACGTGTAATGGAAGTGGAGACTGTGTAGTTAACACGTGTAGTGGAAGTGGAGACTGTGAGGTTAACAAGTGTAATGGAAGTGGAGACTGTGTGGTTAACAAGTGTAGCGGAAATGGAAAAACCCAAATTTCTCAGACAATTTCTACTCTTTTCTTCACGCGATTGTTTCTGATCTTCGACCCGCCCACCAATGACACATCACGCCCAATATTCACTTGCTCTCTCCCGCGTGTTGCAGGATTCGCCACAATGTCAGGAGCGATGCGGTGCCCGATACTGACAACCAGTCTTCTGTTCGTCGCGTTGATGGCTGTGGCGTACTCGTGGAGAAGCTACGACCAAACGTGTACGTGTCTGCCGACGCACTGGGAAGGCAAAATGGCGAGCAAGCGGCGAACACTGGACTTGGCCACTGGCGAGTGGCTCGTCTCGGAGAACGTCTGGACTGTCCACTACGAGTACAGACGCCATCGGCTGGCGGCCATGTTGAACAAAAGAAGTGACACGAAGATCATCGCCGACTCTTCGAAGGTTAGGACAGCGCTTAATATGTCCGCGTCGTTGTAGTTGCTCCTTAAAGGGAGGCTGCCAGCTCCTCTGCCCGGAATCGGCAGAGCAGTAATTTGTAACGGGAAGTCTGCTGTCTAGAACGTGGGAAAGTGAGACAGCTTTGCGGTTAACTCTGGTCGTCTCGGCATTATTGCCAATCAATTTAGTTTCGAAACTGGATGTTTTGTTTACCATTTGACGCGTTGTAGGTGGAATCGTTCAAATTGCGAACATTGTTACGTGGTTAATTAAGTAAATACATACAAACTGACAGGCAGTGATCCGTCAACACGAATGCTGTAGTCGTAAGGACATAATGGTAAATGAAAACAAAACCTCGCAACTGGCTCCCTCGAGTTAACAACAAATATGTTTGTGAGATACTACGAATACAGCGGCGAAACGGAACGTAAATGTAAGTAATGCAACGTTGTTACTGTTACCGTTGTTAATTTATTCGAGAAACACTTGATATGTGGTTGTGCATGACCTTTGGTTAAAGAACAAATCACAACGATATGGCATCCTGCTCGTTGAGAATGATTCCGTTGCACTGTTGTCCTGTTCCAGGGCGTGACGTACATGCTGACTGAGCTTGGATGTCACGCCATTCGGAGCGGCGTCAAAGTCGAACGAACCTGTAAACCAGGTATGTCGTGGAAGTGTGACATCAACACAAATAATATTTATCACATAATTGGTAGACCCGTCTAGATTAGAAGCGTGCCTTCGATGTCGTCTTCAGAGATGAGTGCCCGTCCGTCCGTCCGTCCGTCCGTCCGTCCGTCCGTCCGTCCGTCCGTCCGTCCGTCCGTCCGTCCGTCCGTCCGTCCGTCCGTCCGTCCGTCCGTCCGTCCGTCCGTCCGTCCGTCCGTCCGTCCGCCCCAATTTACTGATGACGTTAACTGGCGTATAACACGTGACATAGACATCGACCTACAAGTACAATGTACGTTTCTCGCAGAATATCCCGAGGCGGTCAACTACTTGAGTCTGGCCGACGGTCGCGCCGCTGTGCGGTGGCAGACCGTTGGCCCCATCAACACGACGACCAGGACGACAGTGGTGCTGGACGACTGTCTGCCCGTCAGTCAGGACGTCTACTCGGCGCACAAAGGTAAACAGCACGCACGTCTCCGGGCTGCCACTGTCACGTACGGCGGCGGTGACGGACAATACAGTGCAGTGCAGTGCAGTGCAGTGCAGTGCAGTGCAGTGCAGTGCAGTGCAGTGCAGTGCAGTGCAGTGCAGTGCAGTGCCGTGCCGTGCCGTGCCGTGCCTTGCCCTGCCCTGCCCTGCCCTGCCCTGCCCTGCCCTGCCCGTGCCCTGCCCGTGCCCGTGCCCGCCCGTGCCCGTGCCCGTGCCGTGCCGTGCCGTGCCGTGCTATGATATGAAATACAGTACAATATTATACAGTGCAGTGCAGTGCAGCGCAGCGCAGCGCAGCGCAGCGCAGCGCAGCGCAGCGCAGCGCAGCGCAGCGCAGCGCAGCGCAGCGCAGCGCAGCGCAGCGCAGCGCAGCGCAGCGCAGCGCAGCGCAGCGCAGCGCAGCGCAACGCAACGCAACGCAACGCAACGCAACGCAACGCACTATAATACGGTACGGTACGGTACGGTACGGTACGGTACGGTACGGTACGGTACGGTACGGTACGGTACGGTACGGTACGGTACGGTACGGTACGGTACAGCACAATATAGTACAATACAATATAATACAATATAATAAAATACAATAAAACTGTATTACCCCTCAGGAAGGATTCATCTGGAGTGTTTGTCATTATAAAATAGGTGTAGACGTTTATATATAAATAGGTAAATAAATTAATTAATTATAATAGTTAAAGTGTTATAGATTTTAAATAAGCTCAATATAACATTAATAAATTAAATAAGTTACAAAAAGTGTATAAATTGCGCACGCATATACATACATACATACATACATACATACATACATACATACATACATACATACATACATACATACATACATACATACATACATACATACATACATACATACATACACAGACACATATATACGCGCGTGCACACACACGCGCTATCCAAAGAACCCAGAATAAACGAGACTGCGTGAAAACAGAAAACGCATTAGCCACGTGACATGTATAACACTATAAACAAATACAAAATCCGGTATAAAACAGATACCTTAACACAATTAAACTTAGGTTTTTCATTAACAGGGTTTGTCATGATCGTTGTGTCCGAGTTCTCCGAAGTTCGGCGTGGCATTGAAGATCCCCATGTGTTTGACGTGCCTCCAAACTGCAAGATGCTGGACTTGGCCGACTTGTCATTATATAAGGTAACGGCAGATTCAGTGTCCGCGGTATGGACGTTTGTGTACAGTGAAGCGCTGTGTTTTTGTTATATATTGAAGAATACTGTACAGTTTCACTTAGACGTGTTGCATTAACCAGAAAGTATATTCCAGTTTGTCTGCCTTCGTTTGATCATCGGCATGAAGTATATAAAAGATACACATTAACACGTGCGCACATCAGAACACACTCGCAAACACGCAAACACGCAAACGCACGCACGCACGCACACGCACACGCACACGCACACGCACACGCACACGCACACACACACACACACACACACATTCAGAGGTAATTAAGCATACGCAGCCCGCTCCATTGTGTCACCAGTAAACGTGTTTAGCGCCTGGGGAACGGGATACAATAACATTTCTGTTTTTCAGAGATTCTACCACGGTGCCTCTTTCCCTCACATCCACTACTAACACGCCCCTTCTACGGTACAGCATCTCGAACCCTTCTCGGCGTCGTGGGCCATTCTCTCTGGCAGAAGTAACGACACTACGATGGGCGGTGAAATTCACACCGGCACGCGGCACATGTAGGGGAGGACAGCGCTCATGCGTAGGAATAACGGGTTGCGAACATATGGTTTTGAGGTCAACGGATTACGAACGCACAGCAGCAAATACAAATTAAACAACAAAAGCAACGTCAATGAAAGCTCGTGGTGTAACTAAGTGTCATATTTTAATGTTTACAACAAAAGCACTATGATTGTATGGTCTATTTTAATAAAATGTTAATAGTCATGCACGTCTGTGGTTCGTATATGATCAATATCCACATAGGATTATCGGCCGATGCCTAGACTCCACGAAAATACCCGAGCATTTTTTGTAGATTGAATGTTCCGAAATCAAGCTATCAAGACTTTATTTGGCGGTCATTTCGAAGTCGGATCCACCTCGATTTTGCCGTTAAAACAGCTGTGTATTTACCAACTAAATTTTGGGCCACAATTCCACCATTCAAAGTCATTCAGGGCATATTTATATCACGAAAATATTACGCCTCAGCACGCACACTGAGGTTCAAAGAACGATGTAGTTTGCATCAACATGTATAATTTATAGCATGGCCTATACCTCTCACACCATTTAAAAGCAGGGATGTGCGACAGCTGATAATGGAGGAACGGTTGTGTGTGTGTGTGTGTGTGTGTGTGTGTGTGTGTGTGTGTGTGTGTGTGTGTGTGTGTGTGTGTGTGTGTGTGTGTGTGTGTGTGTGTGTGTGTGTGTTGTGTGTGTGTGTGTGTGTGTGTGTGTGTGTGTGTGTGTGTGTGTGTGTGTGTGTGTGTGTGTGTGTGTGTGTGTGTGTGTGTGTGTGTGTGTGTGTGTGTGTGTGTGTGTGTGTGTGTGTGTGTGTGTGTGTGTGTGTGTGTTTGTGTTGTGTGTGTGTGTGTGTGTGTGTGTGTGTGTGTGTGTGTGTGTGTGTGTGTGTGTGTGTGTGTGTGTGTGTGTGTGTGTGTGTGTGTGTGTGTGTGTGTGTGTGTGTGTGTGTGTGTGTGTGTGTGTGTGTGTGTGTGTGTGTGTGTGTGTATGTATGTATATATATATATATTATTATATATATTATGATAACCACTTTATAAATTCTGCTGCATTTCATAAATCAAACATTCCAGCATGCAGTTGTAACTTTAACAATAATTATTGTGAGTGATGTTCCTGTCATAAATAAACACTACTGTTGCAATAAATTCAACAAGACATGTTGGAATGTCAGAATATTCCACGTGCTTTTCTGACAGTTTGATATTTGATAGTTTGCTAGGCAACCAGGCCACGTGATGGATAAGTTACTTGATATGAAGCAGTTAGCTCAGCACCTTTCTCGCCGTGTGCACTGGAACGGGGTAAGACCTATCAGCTAAGCCAACTGCCTCGCGTAACCGTTTGCCAAGCTGATAGCTCGCCTCTCGTGTGCGCCCCTGTAAAAGCAGCATTATGCAGGTTGTCTGAATTTCTGTGAGCACATATGTAGTGTGGAGTGAATAGAAATGATGTTTTCGTGCAGCGTGGCATCAAAGCTGTCAAATTATGACAGCTGTCAGTCGGTGAATTTCTGCGTATTAGTACAGTTGTCATTTTGCTTGGTGATGTAATCAGGGGCAATCCGTGGGTGGTTCAAGCAGAAATGGAGGGGTGTAAGGTTTGAAAGAAGTTTGTGGGAGCCTGAGCTGTTTGTCATTAGACGTGATGTTAATGTCTGACATTCACTAGGTTCGTTGTCAACTATACGTGATTTTAACTGTCATTTGCTAGACGTGTTGTCATGTTACGTGATGTTAATAATGTCATTTGCTAGGTGGTGGCACTGAGGACTTAACTGAATGATGGGCAACTCTCTGTGCTGAAAGAATGCCACAAACACAATGTATAGTTGATATAGTTCTTTATATACATCCTTATGTACACAGCGCGAGACTGCATGTGCCAGCCACTCACGTCTTTCTGTCTCTAACTGCAGTCTCAGCCGCATTTCATTTGACTAGTCAATCAGACATGTCTTCACGTCGGAGACAAAGCGAGTCACTATGTCACCAATGCCTGGGGAAGTCGCTATGTCATCAACTTCTGGGGAACCAATGTCGCCAACACAGACAACCTAATAAGATCTGCAGTGAATTAGGATGAGTTGTCCTGCCCAGGAAATTCATCCAGCATTTTTGATACAGCTGAAGATACTGAAAAATATTGTATTTCTCCAAACACGTTGCAGTGAATGCTCATCACTTGATCGGCGAGATTCAAAACTTGATTCCACGTTACTACTCTATTACCAACATGACAGTTCAACCGAATTGTCAACAGAACTGTACAAACCTGAATTGTCATCAATGAAACCAAACTGGCAAATGCTTGGCTTAATTTTTAGCAAGACACAGAACAGCTCCATTACAAAAAATTTGCGTGGACATGTAATCAGAACAGTAATTGGAAACCAAACAGTAAATGCTGTCATTATCTGCAAACTTCCTTCTGATGTCTAGACAAGACAATTCCGCAATATATAATTCATAAAACAGTGTCATACATATCAAAATGGTAAACGTGAGTCGTGCTGCCGGCACAGAATGCATTGTACCCTCATCGGAAGTCAGTCTACCAATGTTATGATCACAAACTACAACCAAAACCAGAAGTAACTGTGGAAGGCGTCGTTACTATGGTAATACCAGTACATACAAACAAACTTTGGAAGCACAAAATTGTTTCAACTGATGAACAAAGTAACTGTCCGCCGATCAAAGACTTCAGCATGCCTTCAAAAGCTCAGAAACAGTCAACCAAGCTTAAACAATTTGCTAACATTGCCAGTTATCAATATATATATATATATATATATATATATATATATATATATATATATATATAATTATATAAAATTATCTCGTATTATTTTAAAATCGCAATCTAAGCTTCCAAGGGTAGTAATGCCTAGTTATTTTCAAGATGCTTTGGTGTAAACGCACTTTTTTCAAAATGGCAACGTTTTCCCAACTATGGAAAACAAGAAACATCAGTAAACCCCGAGCATGTGGAAAAGTAGTTTATGGCTGGGTGCAAAGGAGCACATGTTGATCCGTAATGGTTCAGTCTCTTCAACGGTTACTGTCAGATGCTGTAATCCACGTTCGGGTCAGACTGGGCCCCATTGACAAAGAACTGCCATTTGTGCGATAAGTTCAACACTGACAAGTCGACAGATAGCAGCAGAATGGATCCTAGATCACATATGGAGACTGGCCTTGCATAGATGTCACGGTCGCCCAAGTCTACGTAGACTAGACCATCGGTGCCAGGGTGCTGTACCTACAGCACCAAGCGCAGACACTCTTGTTTCCTGCCACCAAACGCAGGCTGTCCTCATAACCACTACACGCACTGACACACACACACACACATACACACACACAAACACATGACTGCATAAGACACTTCACACAACTTCGCACCGCCGCGGACGTTGCACTTGCCCAGTCGGTCGCGTGGTCCTTGTATCACAGAGTAGCCGCTGCGTACGCGGTAGACGGTCCCACACAAACCGGACCTGGTCCACGGACCAGGCACTCGCTGACATTTCAGTTTTCGCCGTCACACAGCTCAGTTTCTTGCAAGTCGAATCACCACATGACACCTGCATACTATTCGCCCACCAGGTGGCAGCGCTAGCTCCACCCGTTCACCGGCGTTTTGGAAGAACACAAAAACGTGAGCTACCCGTGCATGGCAGCACGAGCCGCCGTGTGTCAGTGCTTGTGCCGGGGGTCCAGGGGTGAGGGTGACACGGGTGGGGGCATTGCTGGCACCGCCGCCCCCTGATATGCCTGCTGCCTGCTGTCTGGCGGAGACAGCGCCGTGAAAATGTCCTGCTTCATGTCCTTGAACGGGTACGAGCGATCGCGGTCGTAGCTCGAGTAGTCGTCTCTCCGCCGCTTCCTCTCCCCGTGCGAGTACCTGCAACAACGGGCCACAACGTTGTTACATACTTAACAACAACCAACACATGATTGTGTAAAGTCAGCAACAACCAACACTTACAACCACCACCAACTGGCATATGGCCGACAGCAACCAAAACATGTCAGCATGCAGCCAGCAACAACCAACACCTGTTGGCATGCAGCCAGCAACAACCAACATCTGTTGGAGTTTATACTAGTGATGTTGAAGTGCCATTTAAAATGTTCATTTTCTATCTGCACTTCCTTAAATTTATAGTGTGTAGTGTATACATTATGCATAGTATACATCAACTTTGTTTTGTTCACTTTGTCCTCGGGTCTCTTCTCTGTTCTGTTGGCAGTTCCAACTGTACATAATGGACACCAGCTTGTGTCCACCAGATGTGAAGTAGATGCTTCCTCAGCCTTATGTGGTTAGGTGAGCAACCTGCACCAGTCTGTCTAGAACCAGCATCAAGAACCTACTCCACTGGCAGAACTGTCATCCATTCTGCGACCCAGATCTGGAATGGACTTCCCGACAGTGTAGTTGGTGAGGTCTACGGCAACGGTGTACAGTCCTTCAAGAGCCGTGTGCATCTTATTTTTGCAGTAGCAGAGGGTTTGATGACATCTTTCTAAGCTGCTGTGAGCCATTGATTGGCCCGTTACGACCACAGATACAGAACACATATGCCTGTGTCTGTGCATGGCTACTCCGCAAAAGAGCATTGCATAAAAATAAACTACAAATACAGAAGTGAACTGTCACCCACCTGTCATCGCCCCACCGGTCGTCCCCGGGGGGTCTGTGACTGTACATGCCGTGCTCCTTCCGGTGTTCGTTCCTGTGGCCCCAGTACTCATCGTGGTGTTCTGACCGATTGCGGTCGGAGCGGTCGTATCGACTGCCGTACCCCGTCCCACCCGCCCCGCTGCGGTAGTACCCCGTACCATAGCTGTACTCACGCTTGCCTTCACCGCGGTACCTGGCAACAGGGCAAATACACTCAGTTACACTCTGTCGCAACTAGTCGCCTTCACTGTCTCTATTAGCAAAATACAATTTTTTTAATGTAACCATATCTAATGATATAGCATAGTGACGCCTCTCTATTAGGGTCACCCTTGGAACTGGGGCAACAATTGAGCTGAATTGCCAGGTGACCAGCAAAGTAACCTATAGGGACTGCAAGTGGGTCACGATACATGGCGTGACTCCGCGCGACTGGAGCTTATTGAGGACTACCCGAGACTAATTGGGGACTGGACACAAGAATAATATTCTAATGATGGATGACAGTTGTAGCTTCCGACTGATGAATACTAAGAAAATCAGGTCTTAAATATCTTGTGTTATACGTTTCTTATCTTAAATGTCCGATTTATTTGGTAACAGTTCGATTATTACGATCAAAAACAAAACAAAGTCCTATATGTTAACATGGAGTATATGGACCTCCTGCCCTCAACTGCCCCCAGCCTCGTTTTCACGCACGAGACTTGCACGCCCTATTAACAGGAGTAGCGTCATATAGTGTTATAAAAATAAGTTAATTATCAACAGGTGTCCTTAACTGCACGGTATGCAATGGCATTCATGCTAACATATCCTCCCTCTTATTGAGAAGGAAATTCCAAATTATGCACACTGACATTAGTCAGTGTATTTTAGTGTATGAATGGATGGTGTTCATTTCTTGCCCTCAACCAGGCTGACTCAGAAAGTGCCACATTGTTGGTCATGAGCCTGCCTACTACCGACATCAGAAAACAGGGATCAACAACATTTGTCTGTACGATTCTCATTCGTTGAATTAAGTCAATAATATGAGTTTAGACAGGCAGGTCATTCACAGATCTCTCCACTGATATAACATCTTCTTGTGTCAACTGTTTACGAATCAACAAACAAAGTTACTGTGCACAAACAACAAACAAAATCAACCAGACTTGCCAACAATACTACTGTGTATTTACTTGAGAGCATCTTGCAGTTGACGAATGCCGCCTGGCAGCTGCGCCAGCGAGATAAGGAGGACAGTTTTGCTGGGACATTGTTGACTTGACAGTTTGACAAGATATGGTCATGTCAAGTGTGATAAGAGGACATCAACAAAAGGAAACTGACCGGTGATGGTCCTCGTGGGAGTATGCGCGGTAGGAGTCCCCGTACTGTCCAGGCGGCCGGTTGTATGAGTTGGGCGCCTCTCCGTACCTAGAAACAGCAACACTGACTATAATGTGACTCAGACTCATTTATTTTGATCAAATCAATGTATAATACAATCAACATACACACAAGTGAACCAAAAGTAATGGTCAGGGAGACTCCTATTAAAACACTGAATATGTGTCTAACATGGGAGCCACCTATGTAATATTACAACAACAAAAAACATACGTGAACATAATATGTGGTGTTCTAACGAAATGAGACGTATGTCAAAAAAAAAAGAATTAGTCAAACAATTAGAAAGAAGACGTATTAAGCTTTCCAACAGTGTAAAAATTATGGACATATCTCACACACAGCCAAAGTTATTGGACGCTGAACATGCCTGGGGTAGAAAGTTTCAAATGGAGAAAAATGCATTTGAAGTTCGTGGTCACGTAAGCACACGGTCGAGTACATTGTTGATCCAAAATCGACTGTATTACTCCATTTTATGATTTAGAAAGAAACTCCCAAGTCATGTTCGTTGTCATAGATGTATCATGCAAACTGTTTACTGAAATTATTACAACATAATCCGAGTATTTAGCAATAATTTCTAGCATCGACCCACTCAATCACGCTGTTTACAGTTAGCGAGTCAGCTCTAAGCCAATCAGGGGCCCGCTATCAGCCGCTCCCCGCGCCTAGTGACGTTTGTTTACAGATAGGCCTCTCACATAAGCGCTGCTATTGGCTTTAATTGACTACACGAATCCAAAAGAGGGCATCCTGGGCTTTCCCGTAGCACAAATGTGTCCGCCATGAGTTGAAGAAAATCCTGAAGAATGAGACTAGAACAAGTGCGATTTATCAGATCTGTTTTTTGAAATTCATGCGTGAAATGTTACGTAGTGTTTCTAAGAAGACTATAAAATGTGCTAAATAATAATATAAATGAGAAATAAGCATTGCCAATTGACAGAAAAGATATCGAAGTATACTTTGGTGACATATAGCCAAAATCGTCGGAAATCATTATTGCATGTTTATGCGGTGTTTTCTCGAAATCAAGTTCGCTGACATACGACTCATTTCATTAGAACACGTCACATATTATATATATTAATACAAATAATAGCCATAATAATAATAAAACATTATGTTTACACTGGTATACTCAACCTTATATACATACAGGCATGCAAAATATATAGACATATGCACATCTATATATAAATATATATATATATATATATGCATATTTTTAGATGTTTACAAGACAAGAAAATGTTGTTTTATTGTAACTGGAGTAACCGTGACTACTTTCTTCCACATATCCTCAGATCACTGGGGCTTTACAGTAAGTAGTACACGAACACTTGGTGAAGTACGTCGTACTAGGAATATCACCACTGACTCAATATTAGGGCTACTAGTCAACGATGACGCAGGTTCTACTTCACAGGTTGTGTCCACGAGACAACAGCAAGGAACTGAAGGGTTGATGAGAGGGTTGGGAGGTTTACTAATGACACAAAATGCGACGAGACACACCTGTTCTTCAGGGAGTCGTCCCTCGTGAGAGGACTTGTCTGGTGCCACTTGTCTAGGGAGTTGGACGCTGCTTCGCGCTGGGAGTTGGTGTGGTGGGGACCGTTACTGAGACAACTGTCGACAGAGAAAGACAGTGAATGGTCACGCATGGTATGACACAGAGACAACCAAATAGATTTCAAACTTGGGGGCCGCAACACCTTTTGTAGACTCTTATGCAGGGTAGAATTCATCCTCCTAACTCGAAGAACATTTTCACCAAGATTCTGTAGCTTACATAAATTTAGTTCAGAAATAAACTTTGGTGGTTGTATTAATGCTTGCAAGCCAACTGCATTGCTCCTTCAAGAAATTTGGACAATGTACAAAACAGTTTTTGTTTTGTAAAAAAATTTGGACAGTGGTTAAACTTGTAAAAAGCATAATATCATGTGGCAACATTATCCACATACCAGCCAAAATAACTGTACAGTAGTGTATCATGTGGTGGTGCCGTCTAACGGTTTTGTTGTGGAAACATCGGAAAACGATGTCCAACATCCAGCTTACCTGTCTCGGCTGTTGTCGCTATGTGCATCCAAGTTTCCGATCGCCCGTTTCACCGGAAGTCGATGTAAGTCCTTCTGTTGATCGATGTCGTGTTTCCGCTTGTGGTGGTGATGGTGGTGGTGCGACGTGGTGCCACTACTATGGGCGGTGCCGTCTGTGTCGGCATTTGATATGACTTTGTTCTGAAAATTATGAGTTTCAATATCATGGGGACTGTTGCTGCAACATGTATATGAATTCATTAGCCCAACTTTGCTCTTTAATATTTATTTGCTCTTCATGAGTAACCTTGTAAATCAATTTTTTTTAACATCACCATGAACCACTAGGACATTTTCACTGGTCTATCAGAGTAATAGTTTCCCCAGTGATTTTAATTTTAAAAGCTCCTTACATAGGATAACAGATACGGTTTATTGCGGATTTGCCTTGAATTTATCTTAGTGAAGCATAGTCTCGCTTAACCGACTGTCGGTCGGTCGGCTGCGGAACTACGCCGAGAAGACAGTCTGGTTATTTAGTCGGCTTTTGTTTGTTATCAGCGTGATCTATACAATGGTGCCACCTCACGGACACTGGTTAATCTGGAATTTTTACTTATTTTTGTGTTAATATAAGTTCAATGTTGAATACTTTTCATAGGATATCATTATCTTGTAAAAGCATATCGTTATTTTTATTTCGTAGCTGGCCTGAGAGCCAATCAGTGTTTCTACCCTAATCTGGGGTAAGGCCTTACAAATGCAGAGCCTTTCTTTCCCCAGGCATAGTTGAGGGGCTTAAAAGTGCTGCCACCTCACATAGCCTGGGTAACCGAGGCTAAGTGAAGCATGACTTTAGAGCAAGGATGTGTAAACTCTCCACTACTGATAACTTTGTGAGAAAGAAAGCATCGAAAACAAGCTTGATCCATGTGACTACCGACAGATACATGTGCATTACTGACACAACACTTACCCCGTCTTTGCACTTCTCCTTCAGTGCCTGTTTGTACAACTTGTGCAATCGACTTGCATCAAACTCTGTGAACTTTGACACGAAGATCCACAAGTTGCTGAAATGATACATCCCACAAACAATGTTAGTTGTGGATTGGACAACTGGCTCGAGAGAGCTTATAGTGGTCACCTCTTACATTGTTGTAATGACTCTATTTGCACAGCTAAAATACATTACATCCCGAGCTGTCTGAAAGCAGTCAGTAAGGAATTATTTTGTTTCTCAGTTTGTTTCTGGCACAATGGCAAAAACATCCAGATTTTTAGCTAAAACATAGTGTCGAAATACAGTCACAAGGTATCAGTGTGAATAAAACTGGTAGTTGCCACAATCGTGCTGATGCAACATTAGCTGTGTTTCGAGTCCCTGGTAATCAACGGAGAAGCAGAAGGTTTGTTACACTCAGTTGACAAAGAGTTGAGGGGTGGGGCAAGTACCTGCGCCACTCCTTGACGGCATCAGGCTCCTTGATGTCAGCGAGACAACTGTTGATGTGGTTGCCGATGCGGATGAGGCAGCGGCGTGTGTGGTTCATCTGTTCCTTGTCCGACATCGACGGGTCAGGGTTGTCCAGCTGCTTGAGGGACTTCTTCACTGGACGCATCCTCTCTTTGCACTGCGGGGGGAGGCAGGTCAACATTAACACATGAAATAGAGGCAGGTCAACATCAACACATGTAATAAAGGCAGGTCAACATTAACACATGTAACAGAGGCAGGTCAACATCAACACATGTAATAGAAGCAGGTCAACATTAACACATGTAACAGAGGCAGGTCAACATTAACACATGTAATAGAAGCAGGTCAACATCAACACATGTAATAAAGGCAGGTCAACATTAACACATGTAATAGAAGCAGGTCAACATCAACACATGTAATAAAGGCAGGTCAACATTAACACATGTAACAGGGGCAGGTCAACATCAACACATGTAATAAAGGCAGGTCAACATTAACACATGTAATAGAAGCAGGTCAACATTAACACATGTAATAGAAGCAGGTCAACATTAACACATGTAATAAAGGCAGGTCAACATTAACACATGTAATAAAGGCAGGTCAACATTAACACATGTAATAGAAGCAGGTCAACATTAACACATGTAACAGAGGCAGGTCAACATCAACACATGTAATAAAGGCAGGTCAACATTAACACATGTAATAAAGGCAGGTCAACATTAACACATGTAATAAAGGCAGGTCAACATTAACACATGTAATAGAAGCAGGTCAACATTAACACATGTAACAGGGGCAGGTCAACATTAACACATGTAATAGAAGCAGGTCAACATCAACACCTGTAACAGGGGCAGGTCAACATTAACACCTGTAACAGGGGCAGGTCAACATTAACACCTGTAACAGGGGCAGGTTAACATCTATACACGCAACAGCAGGGGGCGGCATATGGCATAAAAGGGACCATGTCAACATCAACACAATGGCTGCTAGGCATCAGGCCATGTGAAGGATCCATTAATGACCCCAATAGGCAATGATGTGCCATTATGACAAATTCAACATTCCAGGATTTACAAGTTTTTTGCCATATTTGCAAACACCCGAAAATCATATTGTCTCCAATATCTGAGTGAGAGAGGACAACCCCGGTGCTCACCGCGTTGAAGACAGCAGCGGGTAGGTCTGCATTAGCCTTCATTGTGATCGAGACAGTCTCATTCGTCGTAAAGTGCATTGGTCCTGCCACATCCGTCTTTCCTTTGTTCTTCTGCAAACAAACACTTTGTATTATAGGACAAAATCATGGCTAAGTAGAAACGGGATATCAAAGGCACATGTAATTTTGCATTTTGTTTTGTATTTGTCAATACGTAAAATTTTACTATCATCACCAATATTAATACAGTTATTTGTCATGCATGTTTTAATCCATGACATGTATATAATTTTGTAAATTTTTCACAAGTATTTACATACGCATATTTGTATGGTCTTTTATCTTAATTAAACTTTAATACAATTACCTCGTCAGATCATAGTGATGCTATAAATACATTGTAGTCAGAAGAACATATTGAGCAAACATAAACATAAATGGAGCAAACATATTATGTACTAGAGAACATGCATAAATTCTAACAAGAAGTCTGGCAGCCAAGTTATCTCGTAGTGTAATTGCATGTGCAGCTTATCCAAAGAATCACTGTAAAATTATACAGTACTTAGTTTTTTGCAACAGTTCTGATTTGATTACGCAGTGGTAATGAAACCTTTTCGATTGCCGTAACTGCATCTGCAGACAGATCTCTGATATGAAACAGTTAACTAACCCGTCTGTGTATGTCCTGACTACAATTTGATGGTCTTACTCAACTATTAAACATCCACAACAGTGTGGTCATTGCCAGGATGTATTTTCACCCCATCTTTCTACATCTCAAACACTGAATAGTCATCAAGTCAGGAGCGATACTTCACCACCCTGAACTCACCTTCTTTTTCTTCTTGTCAGGTCTTTCCTCATCTCCCTTCTCCTTCGTCTTTGCTGTCTTCCCCTCCTTTGATTGCTTCTTCTTCTTCTTCTTCGGGACGTCGGACACGGGCTTCTCCTGGTTCTCCTTCTCTTCCTTCGTTTCGCGCATCTCCACGTCTGAGTCATCGTCATCAGTGTCCTCCACGATCTCCTTCGACTTCACCTTGTGACTGCGCACCTCAGACTTCTTGTTGACACGTGACTTGCGGGTCGTCTGAACACAAGTCATACAACGTTACGGATCATCCATTACAGTTGCCTGAACACAAGTCATACAACGTTACGGGTCGTTTGTTACAGTTGTCAGAACACAAGTCATACGTTACGGGTCATTTGTTACAGTTGCCAGAATACAAGTCATACAACGTTATGCGTCATTTGTTACAGTTGCCAGAATACATGTCAAACAGCATTAAGGGTCATTTGTTATATTTGCCTGACCACAAGTCATACAACATTATGGGTCAACCATTACAGTTGCCTCAACGCAAGTCATACACTGTTTCGGCTGTCTGAACATAAATCAACAACATTACGGTTGCCTGAACACAAGTCACTGACACATTACGGATGTCTGAAAACATGTCATACAATGTTCCGTCTGTATGAATACAAGTCATACGACATTACAGGATGTATGTGGACACAAGTGATACAAAGTTGAGCCTGAACATGATACATATTGGTCCTTTACTTGAGGGCCGTGTCAGCCATAACTGCACCAGTTCTGAAGATCTGTTTGTGTTGGTAAAGTAAATAGTGCGTTATGGTACAGTTCCATGTTATAATAAATTATCTTCAAATGATCGTATATGTGCTACTTGATTTTATGAATAATATTCAAGTTTTCATACAACATACATCACAAAGCTAAGCATCACACCATGTAAGTTTCCTAAGCCAATGATACTGAATGAAAAGATATGGTGAACTTTGAGAAGCAGGAAGTGAAGGTTACCGGAGGTTTAGAGGAGCCGTCGATGTGTTTGCGTAAGACTTTGAGCAGATATTCAGCACGTGTGTGTAGGTGCTTGGACTGCGGCTTCATCTGTCCATCTGGTAACACCTGCTCAACAAATATCACTCAGTTACACAGAGACACACAGATGACATGTACACCTGTATATATAGACAAAGACATAGGTAAACACAAACACACAAAAGCAAAAGGGAAAAAATACAGATACACGACAGACATACCCAGACAGGTATACACATACAACGGCAAAAACAGACACTTGTGCAAACAAACGTGTCACATTGTCAACTACAATTCTTGTAATGTTCGTTGTAACAAAGCTTAGCAAAGTACTCAGATAAAACATAATCAATTACTCCAAAAAACATTCAAATCATTGTTGCGATATTAAATTGTCTCCATACATTCCTCACATCCAACTGTTTCTACAGCTTACTTATTGATGCCATTGTGACTAGAGCAAATCAAATATATTAAAGTGAAAATGAAAGTGAAAGGATGGATGGCACTCCTACCTTGTCATACAGATGCAGCTGTGGGTCCATCTTGATGGCTTCCCAGTTGCCCATGCCGTACTCGTAGATGCCCTTCAGCAAGTTCGAGTCTTCCTCTGTGTCCCAGGCACAGTCGAAGTGTGCTGACTTCACATGCACTGGCAGCTGGAAACTACACCGAGACACCACAGTCAACAACTGACTAGCACAAGTTTGCAACACTCTTTATGTAAAAAGGTAAGTTCTTACATAGCACAGTATCCAATCCTCAGGACTGCTCAAAGCACTTTACATTTTCTCTGGCAGACCTGTTCAATCAGACACCATCTCGGTTTCTGTGGGAAGCATCCAGCCATGCTGCCATTAATGTGTGAAGGCTATTCGTACACAGATATCCACCTATGTCTACAGTGAACTGGAGCGATCCAGAGTAAAAAACTTGCCCAAGGTTTGACACGGTAGCAAAGGATTCAAACCCGGAATCCCTTAGTCGAAGAGTCCAAAGCTCTAGCTGCTGTACTACTACTAATGTCACATCTCCATAACAACATAGTTGATAACTTTTTAATTTGATAAAATCATTAGGCACGTCAAATAAATATTAAATGTGCATTCCACTGTAATTACATCCAGGGATCGCATTGGAAAAAAGAAATGCATGTGCCCTTCGGGCGCACCAGTGGCAATAATATATGCCTTTTTGAAGTTTTATGTGCACCAAACCTGTTGATTAAAATTATATATATATATATATGTATATATATATATATATATATATAAATAAATACATATATATATATACACATATGGATATATATTATACACAGATCATGATTGTGATGCACCCTGGCGGTCAACAGGTATACCATACCCCTGTTGGTAATATTAAAAAATCACATAAGACAAATATAAGACATTTTTTGTCAGATAGACATGCTATTTTGGTATACGGTGTTTGGGCACACACTGTAGAAAGAGTGTGGCTTTTGTTTTTCTTGATTCAGGATTCCCACCACTGGCACCAGGCTGCACATCTAACCGTAATCTATCCCAAAACTGGCTTTCACCAACCCTCATAAAGCTACATTTCACAGGACGGACCCGTTGAAGACTCACATCTTCTGTGCCTCTTTGTCCTTTGGAATGACTGCGGCCAGTGGCTCCAGGTCCTTCACTGCCTGCAGAACCAACTTGGCGTTGACGACGACACTTGACAGCTGGAATGTGGGCCCGCGGTGGGTCTTCTTGCCGTCAAAGTTCGGGTCGTCGAGCAGCTTCTGTTCGTATTCCTTCATGGCCGACTCGCACTGTGTCTGTAGGAGGTCAGCGAGATGCTTCAGGTCAGCCTCCGACTTCTCCTGCAGCTCTGCATCTCCAGCTATTGCGTCTAGTCTGAAACCAAATATGAAACAGTAATCTACATTCGTACACAGTGTAGTATCCACACATCTAACTTTATTCCCTGGCAGACTTGTTCAACTGTGGTAAGCATTTAGCCACCCTGCCATTAAGGTGTAAAGGTTATTCAGTAATGAGTGAAGAAAGTTAGACGCAAGAGTTTGGGAGAATAGAAGGGGGTGGTATAAGTAAAAATATATATATCTATTTTGACCATCACAGGAAAACAATTCTATATTTGTAATAATATCCAGGAAACTTAAAAACACTACATTACATGGCGCTAGCATGGGAGCGAAGTTAACACATCTAAAACTACCACTCCTACCATAGAAAATTACAGGAATAGGAGAGAGGTTTCACACACCGCCTGTAAAATTTCTATTTCTGCAGCTGATGGGGTGTGGGGAACTACAAACCTCTCCTGCGGGTGGCCAAACTTCTTATAACTTTTGATGAAGCGGCGTATCTCTGCGTTGTTGAAGCCCTTGATGGACTGCCTGGCCACCGGACGTCGGCCTCTGCGCTTCGTGCGGTCACCGTCGTCCGAGTCGTCACTGCTGTCCGAGTCATCGTCACCTTTGCGTCCCCGCCGCTTCCGTGTCCTCTCGTCATCCGAGTCAAAGTAGTTTAACTGCATCTGACAGTCACAATGACACCATTGTTCTAGTTATTTCTGTAATGTTCTTTCATTGACAAGTGTGTATGCATGGTCTGCCACAGCAACCAGAGTCTTAAGTCACAACTCTGAATGGACTTTGCACGTTTTTGGTTTGCACAGACAGTAAACTTTAAAGCTACCTCAGTTGTAGTCATATCTTCAGTATTTCTTTTTCTTTATTGCTAAAATTGGAGGTGACTAAAGTTTGATAAAATTAAGTCACTTTTACTTGTACTGTCTATTTGTTGTGCCACCAAACCTATTTTCAGGGATTTTGGCACACAGGTGACCACCATTATCATTACATGCATGTATTTCATTGGTTTTGGATTAAATAAACTTGACATTGAAAGTTTGAATTATAAAGGACGCATTTATTTCACAACAACAAAAACTGGACAAGACCTAGACAGACATTTTGAATTGTGGGCAGAACAGACTTTAGTAACTTAATACCTCGTTTGTTGTGGAGTGCCACGTCTATTGTGGTTACAATGTTTTGGTCAGCCTTTTCCAGAACATCTTAGCCAAGCCCTTTATGCTGGCACTGAATGTGGTCACTATCAGGGTACTTATCGTTCCCACTGGTCTAAGTCAGAGACGTGGGTTGACATCATGAGTGATACAATCAGTCCCCAATAATGACCCAAGTTTTTTATACCAAACTGACCATGTCCACCTGGTCTGGGTGTTTGAAGTGTTGGTATGCCATGCAGATGTGTTAACTACTGTAACATGTGTCAGGTGTCTATTACGTTATAACACATCTACGTATAGCTGCGCTTCAGTCCAAGGAAGGCAACCATCATCAAGCCACTGTGTGGCTTTATGGACAGTAAACCGTAACTGGTATTCATCCTCACCACAGCTTCAATAAGGAAACTACCTACATTTAATTGAAATAAATAAAACATAGCATTTCATAGGCAAACATCTATCAACTGTATTTCTATTATGGGCATGGAAATATAATTCGTAGTGTTTTAATCACAAAGCAAAATTGTATCATTGGAAGGAAAAAATACACCACACAGGAAAATCTTTTAGTTCTGTGTTTGTTTCTACGATCTAACAATATATATTGGCATTCACGGCAACATGGCAATATAGTGACATTGTGCAGTTTGATACGTATGAATGAAGCTGGTTTCAATGACGCTGTCCATGTCGATTCCAATGAACAAACAGCATTGTCCTCAACCAACCTGTGTCACCTTCTTGCGATGTCGGGGCGGAAGATTCAGGTCGATCATCTGCTGGTTCATTTCTTCCTCTTCTATTTTCTTTCTATCGTTCTCCGGAATGATATCATCCCAGTCTTTGCCTGGAGACAGGTTGTGCTGATTAAATCACTTGGTTTCACTATCTAGCCATTTTTCAAATAATCCTGCTGACAACTGAACATTCCACATTTGATCAATCACTGAAGAAACTGGTGGCCAGTATCTGCTGCTCTGTGGGACAACTGGCGTGATTTCAGGAGACGGTGAGAACAAACAAATAGGTGTAATATCAATTTTTATTCAAAGTGTGGTTCAGTCCAAGGAAGGCAACCATCATGAAGCCATATTATGGCTTTCCGAACAGTAAACCAAAACTGGTATTCATCCTTACCACACTTGCAGACAACAAATTGTTAGCAAAAATTGACCATAAAATATTTCACACATAAATGTTCCCATATATAAAATGGTACACATTCAAGAACACTGTATTGTCATTCAGTTTTGCATCTTGATAAATACTGAAGAGAAACTATTATATTATATTTCTACGGCATATAAATAATCAAAATAAAAACAAAAAGAGAATGACATACACAGCTATGCAATAATACTAACATTTGACACTTCTATTTTACAAAGTACTTGTTCGTTCAAACTGCGGTTCAGTCCAAGGAAGGCAACCATCATGAAGCCATATTATGGCTTTCCGAACAGTAAACCAAAACTGGTATTCATCCTTACCACACATGCAGACAATAAACAAATTGTTACCAACTATTCACCATAAAACACTTCACACATAAATGTTCCCATAATTACATAAAATCGTACACATTCAAGAACACTGTATTGTCATTCAGTTTTGCATCTTAATAAATACTGAAGCGAAACTATTCTATTGCTATGTGGCACATAAATAAAAAAGAAAACAAAAAGAGAATGATATAATGGATATACAAAGCGACATCATAGGCATAATTCCAATGTTTGATATTGTTTTACAAAGTACTTGTTCGTTCAAGGTGTGGTTCAGTCCAAGGAAGGCAACCATCATGAAGCCATTGTTTGACTTTATGAACAGTAAACCAAAACTGGTATTCATCCTGACCACAAAATCCCGACAATCACTTGACTTCTTACAACAATATTACCTGAAGGTAAACATTTTAATATTTTATGGTGTAATTCTGCTATGCTACTTTAACACTTTCTTAAAATCAATCGTTGTTAATGTAGCATGAATTGTGGAGGGGTTCTTCATCTAAATAAATGATCTAAATTCACACATTTACCACGAAGGCTAGAGAACAATCCGTGACATACCTGTCGATTCCTGCTTTGTCCTGCCTTCAATTTCTTGATCCTCCAGATTGTCAAAGCTGACGACCTATGATTACACAAAACACACAAGGTATATCATAACATGCCTACAAATGGATTCAAGTTTTGCAACAAAACTAAACAAAGCATGACCGACAGCAGAATACACCGGGAACCTGGCTATGTCCCACCTTGAACTGTGAGAGCAGTTCGTCTGTCGCTGAGTTATGGTCATCTGCATTACGTGTCTCTGCTCGCTTGAGTATCTCGTCAATGTCCACCTATAAACAGAGACAGATGTGTCATTTTAGAGTAGACAAGTACATGCAAGTACGTATGCACACATGGACAATATATATATATATATCATAAATATGTATATGTATATATATATATATATATGTATATATATAATAAAATATTTGTATAGTGCCCGATGAATTAAAAATTACTCTCTTGGGCTTTACAAACATATGCATATATATATACACATATATATATATCAAATATATATAAACATATATATATATATATATGTGTGTGTGCATCATTTCTTAACTTGTGCATTTAAAAAAATGTGTGCCAAAGACTTACGCATAAACCTCACGATAAATGATTTACATCTAGCCTTTTCATATCTTGTCTGAACTTGTGTTGTCGATGACACAAATGTAACCATTATTAAAAGATAAATGAACGAGGCAACAAAACAACTAGTTACAACAAATAAAACAAACCAGTAGAAGACAAATTCATCAATTTAGTTGATAGCGGTTACAATTTAACAAATTCCTAAATTAGTTCTGAAAACTCTAGTTCTAGTTCTGATAGCTATTGATGACAATCCCCCGCGTGCTGTCACCTGGATGTCTTGTTCTTCTTCTTCCGTCTCCTTGAACAGCTCCTCGGCACCAAACTTGAGGATGGCCGTCAACTCGTCTTTCCCAAAAGGGTTGTTGTTGCTGTGAGACAAGGAAACGTTGTCACCGAATATGTCATAATTACTGAAAATCACACAAATTCTGACTTCTGCACAATATTATCCAGTGTCCCTCAATTGTATTCATTCATGCTTGACGCGGGAACGGGGATATCTACACGACAGTCATGTGTAACAGAAAAAAGTTTTCAGTTTCTCTAGGTAATTTCAGGAATTACATTTTCTTTATGAAAAAGTATTAATTCCTATATCCATTCATTCTCAACAAGTACCTCTAAAACAACCGTGGTTCAGTCCAAGGAAGGCAACCATCATGAAGCCATTTCTGGCTTTACGAACGGTAAACCAAAACTGGTATTCATCCCAACCACAGAATGTGTACTCAACACTTGTCATCTCTTCCCTCATCAAAATCCAGGTATAATGTTTCTCTTAAAAGATAAACCTAACATGAACATTACAACTACAGTATTACTAAATATTTTTTTAAACATTCACATGAAAGTATGAATTGATTTTAAATATTTGTTTGGGTATACCATACATCACTTAATGGTCAATTTGATAAGCCAACTTGTAAATAAGGTATTTTTTCCTACTACTGCTGATAACCATAATTGTGTGGTTGACTGTATCTAGCATACTTTTTGTTGTATTTTTAAGAAAACATATTACAGTATTGCGTGTTGGCCAATACAATGCGAATGGACTACAGAGTCAAAAGTTATACACGACAGAGGTGTAGTTACAGATTTAGTTATCTTTGTGGCACCCAAAAGTCTACCAAATTCAAATAAATTACAGAAGGGGCATCTAAAATAGAACCGTGGTTCAGTCCAAGGAAGGCAACCACCATGAAGCCATATCTGGCTTTATGAACAGTAAACCAAAACTGGTATTCATCCTCACCACAACTGGTAGTGAACATTATACATAGTCTGCAGAGCTTTAGCAACTAGCCTACATGACTCTAGAAGCCTATCCAGCACTACATAAATGTTTATTCCGGGCATGTTACTGTATAATTTTACATACATACAATAACATAATTTTATTGTATTGTTTACAAATACACCTGCCTGTGCATGTTATGTAATCACAACATTCAATAAAATCATTTCAATTCCATGACTCTGTCGTTACCATAGAAACAGTGCTGCAGTGAGGTATGTACCTGGATGTGCCAAGGCCGTTACGACTGAGAACCGTCCGGCCAGTAGTGTCCATCCTCTGAATGACCAGGTGGTCAAGCACCATCTTCTTCTTCGCTCGCTCAATGATGTCCTCCTCCACGCTGTTCTTGGTCACCAGACGGTACACGCTGACCTGTCACAGAGCACACAGCCTTCAGTGACCACATCCACTCACACACACAGGTCTGCAGGTAATCTGCAGGTAATCTCAAAGGACCACAAACAAACACAAGCAAAATGTATAACTGGCAGATCTGCCACAGTGGAACTTGGCTATGCCATAATCAACATTTTGTATGACATTTATCAAGCCCCACCTGTACTACGGCGGCATGCCTCCCCCACATCAAATATTCCCACAAACAGGTATCTTAACCTTGTGCTTTTATCATAAAAACATTTGGGCCAGAATATCAAAAAAATATACACGGAAATGCATGAATACAGCAAGTTTTATCTAAGCAAAATGTCACACTACAAATAGGTCAATTGTATCTGCTCTAGATTTTAAATATTTTGTGTTGTTACACATTCACTGTATTGTATATATAGACTTTATGTTATTATATTACCATCGTGTACACACATTAAGAAATTATCTACAACCAAAACCAGCAGTACCTGCTTCTTCTGTCCAATACGATGAGCCCGAGCTTGGGCCTGAAGATCATTCTGCGGGTTCCAGTCGCTGTCAAATATAACGACAGTGTCCGCGGTGGCAAGGTTTACACCGAGTCCGCCAGCTCTTGTTGACAACAGGAAGCAGAAATCCTGCCAAGACACACAACCAGCATGTCGTTATATAATGCTACTTCAATCATATGGTCCAGAAACCAAACAAATCAAATGTTCACAAGTAATACTCGTTGATTTTTTTAATTTGTCCTGGTGGCAAATAAAACTTTACCTTTATCCATTTATCGATAGTTCAGTGTGTGTATTTGGGCCAAACATTGTGCCATTGTCACACTAGTTACTTTGTGAATACAGGTAATCTTGCTTTATAATCACAACAGCCAGCTTACAATTATGGTCACCTATGGACTTCTGTTCACTGTTTTCTGTTTACACAATCAAGTCTGTTTCACAACCTGACAATGACCATCTAATCAACTGGCAAACTGTGCTAACATTATCTGAAGTAGCCACTTTTAAACAGGTTCAGGGACACGTACTGTCATTACACAGCACTGGGAGAAACATACCCCTTATGCACTCAACACATGCACCATGGATACCGGGGGTAACAAGATATTCCTGGATACTATTGTATGCAGAAGATAAAGCTTTCCTTTCACAAACGGCAGCATCTCAAGTCAAGGATAGTTACTCTACCAAGTTGACAAACGAGACAGTCATCTGGATATGTCACAACATTATCTACCGGAGATCCATCGGCATTGAAATGTTCCATGGACTGTTTGCGTTGTTCCCCTCGTATCGTTCCGTCTAACCGCTGGACAAAGAACAAAGACTTACTGACGTATTTAGTCACCAGACGGAATAAACGCCAACAAACTGTAAAGGCTAAGCCAATGATTAATGCATCAAAATGGCTGCTACCAACAAGCTTCAAAACACATGAATTATAGTCTACATAAAATGAACTCATCGATGTAAAGTGGTTTTACTATTTCTGTGTTCTATCTTAAACATTTCTAAACTGACTAAATATTTAACAATTACTCGGCTGCCCTACATTAAACCGATATTTCTTTTATTTCAAGTATGTAGAAATTAGCTGCCAAAGTCTTGATTAGTGTTAGAAATATTTCATAACAAATATCATAGCAAATTAGTGTCCGACAAGTCCAAATATCATAGCAAGATATGGATGTCCCACCTATTTGCACCCAGAATGCTGTGTACCTGGAAGGGGAAGTGCCGGTACTGGAGGTACTCGGCAAGGATGTCAAGCATGCGGACCATCTGTGAGAAGATGAGAACGCGGTGTCCAGCCTCCTTCAGCCGCATCAACAGCTTGTCCAGCAGGATCAGTTTGCCACTCGCCTTGACCAGCGCCTGGGGGTGGACAGTCATGTGACTCAGTAATGGCAGACGTGGCAGGTGAAATGGTGTTTTTTTTAAACAAATACTCCAAACAAGTCGCCACCCTATTCTGACAGCTGTGTATGTTTACTATTAATGCTAACTACCACACATTTTCAAGTTTTTACAACTGGACACAAATAAAATATTTTTTAAACCGCCACTGTATATCACACCAAAATTTCACTAAAATTATATCAATTGTGCCAGAAATCACAGGTCCACACACCTCAAAGGGGTCCTTGTGGTCATCATCTGCGTCCGGCGGCCGCACTAGGAAGGCGTGGTTACAGCATTTTTTCAGCTCCATGATGACGTTCATGAAGCCGCCCATGTTGCCTTTCAGACCTTTACTCAGGGCTTTGTAGTTCTTTGTGAGGATCCACCTGCCCACAACAATGTCAACGTCAACCCAATAGTTACGTCAACACACCGCCAACAGTTCAATACATACCTTCATATGCAAAAATAGTAACGTCAACACACCGTCAACAGTTCAATACATACCTTCATATGCAATAATAGTAACGTCAACACACCGCCAACAGTTCAATACATACCTTCATATGCAATAATAGTAACGTCAACACACCGCCAACAGTTCAATACATACCTTCATATGCAATAATAGTAACGTCAACACACCATCAACAGTTCAAACAATTACAAATGTTTGTTCCGACGTAGTATTTATTACTGTTGTAATAAAGATTAATCATCATGCTGACGTTTTCCTACAAGCAACCTGTCTACTACTTATTAAACATTGCACTGTGACAGTTGCTTGGTGGAAAGGTGAAATATCTATCCCCAGTGGTTTTTCCACCATAATCCTTACTTCCTGAAGTCATGTTTATAAAATGGGCATGCCATTTTAACAAATATTTAAAATAAGTAAAACACGCTTAAAAAAAAAAAATTCAAACATAGGCAACTGTTCTCATATCTCATAATCAACGTCAGCGGACCCCTTCCGTGACATCACTGACTCAGCTGCAACGAGCAAGAAATAATTTTGAAAAAAGAATGCGCCAACACCAAAAGTAATGAAGGAACAGAAAAACAAAAACTTCCATTGCCAAAATGAAACGGAAACAAATCGGACGAGGAAACCGAGTCAGATCCATCGGGCGTTCCTCTCGAAGTGTGTTTGTAATCATCGAACAGTTGCCATGGGAACATATTTAACACATCACAGACTTTGTGTGAAATAGGTGGTGTGCATAAGCAACTACATAAAAACTTGTTTTCAACTGCTTACAAAGTTTCTTTAACAAGAGTCAACATCCATCTATGAGACAGATGTATCTGTTTGTTGCTTGATCCCATTAGACTAAGAAAAAACGATCCACTAGATGGATGTACACAAATACAAAAGGCGGTTTCCCAAATGTGAGCAGTTTTTTCAAAATGTAACTTACAACTAACTTATTTAATTAAGAACCATCGAAGAACTGCAGAAAATGCATGAAATAATGTGAACTATCCAACTCTGTGTGATGGTAGATGAAACTTTGGCACCCAAGTGGCAAACCGTCTCTAAAACTGCAAATAATTATCATTGTAGAGATGTCAGTTGCTTACACCAACATTTTTTTACATCTGAAAACAATGTTTCTCATAAGATTCTTAACTTTGGAAAGTTTAAAAACATAGAATAATTACCGCTTAGTCAACCAACTGATAACTAAGGATAGAAAAGTAACTGTTCTCATATCTCATAATCACCATCACAGGACCCCTTCCATGACTTCACCGACCCGGGAAGAAGAGAATTCAGGAAAAGAAGACTGAGAGAGACAAAGACTAAGGAAGGAGAGAGGGAAGAAAGGGAAGATGAGAGAGAAGACGTCAGGAGAAATAAAGTGAAATGACCGGGTCAGGTCTGTCGGGCGTTCCTCATTTCTTGGTTCTAATCACTGAACAGTCACTTGTCAGCATATGTAGTAGCAGTAGTTTTACGACCTGTCACCAGGTAGAGACACCAGTAACTCGCCTGTAATACTGCTTCTGAATCTTTGTCATTTCTATCCGAAGGATCTGCTCCACCTACAAAACACAGCACAACTGTTGACTGGGTCAGTCTACAGCCCCAATGGCAAGTTTCATCAAGACAACTTTGAATGTACAAGGCCGTCTGTGTGATCTTCCTCCTGTGGAACGCATTGCTTGAGGAATTGCGACTGGCCACCTTTATTAACACTTTCAAAGCATGCCTCAAAGCTCATTACGTTTAAATCACTTTTAACGTAGAATATGCTGTCCTAAGGTAATCCTTTTCATGTACTCAGTAAGATTGCTTTGTTTGCTTTAACCAAGTTGTATGATGGGTTTTTTTCTGACCGTATATATAAGTACAGTCTCATTATCACAACCCAGGTGTTGTCAATTGTCACAAAAGTACTGAACAGTCACGTTGCTTTTCAGATTTAGATAATGGATACAAAAATGATGGTACATTAATGGGTATTTATGTTCTAAAGCTTAGTAGTTTCAATTTCAATGCCACACCAAAGTTTATAAACAAATTTGTGAAAAATCTTCATTCATTCCAATTTACAGACACACCACAAACCTTCGCTGGAAGAGATTTCTCAACGTCTTTCTTCACTCGCCTCAGCAGGAAAGGCTCAATCTCTTTGTGCAGCCGTCGGAACCCAGTGTTATCTTCAGTCGAGTGTCGTTCCTCAAAGTCCGCCCACAGATCAAACCTGCAACGGACCAAGCTCAAATACAGACACATTACACTTAATCAAATACCATGATCATACACAACTACTCAAATTTCAATTAATTTGATTGATCTGATTTGTGGACACAAACAAACTGAACCTTTGCATGCAAAACCCAGATAACAAAATCACATCTGCAGATGGCAAATGACAAAAATGTATAAATCTAAGCAGACTTCTCCAGCTAATAACATCATTAACTGGTTTACCCAAGTAATAATATATACAAATAAACTCTTGTAGATTTACAGTTCCAACAGCCGCCCGTGTCTAAACTTGAACACAAAGTTTCATGTGTGATCCTTTACTTTGGCAAGAATGTAGCTCGATATTAATTTTGACATCTTGTATTGGTGTGTTAATGTAAGACAAGGCAACTGTTCTCATATCTCATAATCACCATCACAGGACCCCTTCCATGACTTCACCGACCCGGGAAGAAAAATCCAGGCGGAAGGAAAAGACACAGACTGAGAGGGAAATGAAGAATACAGACAAAGAGAAGGAAGAAGAAAGGAAGACAACAGAATGAAGACTTAAGGAGAAACAAAGTTAAATGACCGGGTCGGATCAATCGGGCGTTCCTCATTTCTTGGTTCTAATCATTGAACAGTCACTTGCCAGCGTCCTCACATACACCGATCAGAGATCTCAACGAAATGAAGCAGGCAGGTTTCCACTCACTTGTCCGGCATGATGAAGTGAAGCAGGGACCACAGCTCCTTGAGAGAGTTCTGCAGCGGTGTTCCCGTGATGAGAAGGCGGTGATTGGTGTTGAAGGCAGTCAGGCACTTGTACAGCAACGAGTCGTCATTCTTCAGCCGGTGCGCCTCGTCCACGCCCAACACTGCCCAGTCCACGCTGTTCAGGAACGACTGAAGACAGCAGCAGACTCAGGTGACACGCTAAGACACCTCAATGACAAGTAAGAAAGGTTAAGAACAGGGCGGGCACCTCAGACCTATCATTCACCATCACTGTAAAAACTCAATAATTTTGGCAAAAGATTTTCATCATAAATGCACCAGCCACATGGGAAGTACTGTAAGTGAATAGATAAGTCCAATCCAATTATGTACCATATGAGAATAATTGTAGTCCTATAATGTAATTAATCAATTAATTGCAGGCTCTAATATGTAGAAATGTTCTACAACTCACCCTGTCTTTGAGCACGATTTCGTAAGTTGTTATGAGTACGTTGAACTTCAACCTCTTGTTACCCGGGTGACACCACTCGTACTCCCGAATCTACGAGTCAAATCACACAGTGAAACACCTGACAGACCACACCTTGCAACACTGAATCAATCTACACACTAAAGCTGCATTAGACAACATTTCTTTTAGTGCCATCACCAAACTCTTTATTTAAACTCCATGCTATACTGGCACTAATACATTCATTAAGTTTGAATTTCAGTTACAATAAATGATTAAATATTTAGTGTAAGTGCATTATATTTAACATGCACTTAAATGATTAAGTATTATAAAGTGCAGAATATATATATATATATATTATAAGCTATCAGTGGTGAAATAAAGAATAAACTGAATATACTTCATACATGTACACGTCTAAGATAGACAAGTAGCAAAGACAGATTCAGTACAAAAGTCCATCGCTCAATCGACAGAAAACTGCGTAAGACAGGAATACACAACTTCAGACGACAAAGCTACAGGCGCCATCGGATATATTTTTTACAAGTTAAAGCCCATGTTCACACCTGGTAACTTGATTTTGCGCATGGTTTTATCTCTGTGAAAGGGGTTGCACATCTCTTAGTCAGCATGCGTCTATAGGGAATAACATGGTAGATTCGATTTTATGGGAAATGCTTACAAGACGAGACAAGCAAGAACAGAATCACGGCAGATGTTTTAAATCAATACAACACGTCACCTTATTGCGACTGCTGATGTCACCGAGGTATACAACACAGTTGATACTCGGAGACCATAGTTTGAACTCTCGCTGCCAGGTGGCGATAGTGGACAGTGGCACGACAAGGAGAAACGGCCCGTATAGCTGATGCTGACTCGCAAGAACTGAGAGGAACGCAATCGTCTGTATTGTCTTCCCCAGGCCCATCTCGTCCGCCAGGATCACACTGTTCAGTCTGCAACGAGCGAGTTACAGTGATAATTGTGATAAACAGTGATTTGACAGCAACTACCAGTTGTTTACAGTAACAAGTGGAGTTTACAAAACAACAACAACAAAGGCCGGAAGTTGAGCTTTCTCAAAACATTGAACAATTTGATGCAAGCAGAATGATCAACTATTTCAAGTAGACAGTTATTTGCTGGCTGTTAAGAGAAACATGGCTCCTGCACACAAAATATCTCAACTAACAAATGTGGTACAGTCGACCTATGATTTACAGTAAACTCAGTGATACAGCCATCTATTAGAAAGTCACACAGGGTTGGGTCCAAATACATAGTTGAATGTGTATGTACAAAAATGTTGTGTATCTGTATTTTAATTCACAAAGGGGATATGTGATCTTTTTTTTTATCATTATTTGGAAATACATTCAAATATACAATATGTATTTGTATCATATTTGAATCCAAAATTGCAATGTATTTGTCAAATGTATTTATAGTTTGATTTGGCCAAGTTGTATTTGATCCAAAAATATGTATTTGAACCCAACACTGTAGTCACATACAGAGCAAAGTATAGAGACCAGCCCCACTCGTCAGATCACTTCCGCAAAGTCCCAAGGGTCATCTTAACTGGGAGGTTCCCCAGTACGTATTTCCCCTGTGCAGCCTAGACTTACTTGCACCAGGAGTGCAGCAGCCAGTTGAGGCCCTCCAACTGGTAGTCCCGCAGCTCAAGCTCCTCCGTCCCGACGTAGGACGGCTGGTCTTTGAGCGGGACAAACTTGGGTCGCGTCTTCAGAACCTGTCACAGCAGCATTTGCACACGGTACACGTCCTGGCCATTACACGACTCGCAGTGTCAACAAAATACGACTCAATGTCAAGCACCAATATGGCCATCTTGCTAGCGTGACGGCTCAGGTTACTATGACAACACTGACGTCATGAATAAATTTATTCACACTGATCGTTAGAGCAGATATCTTGTGAAATCGTCAATGCTTCACTTTATGGTACACAGAACGGTTTCACACAGACAAAGAGCTCTTATGAAAAACCATCATTAAACTAAACCTATTGTTAAATCACAGAATTTACTTTTCAAAATACTAATATTCATTGCAAGTTACCACGGACCCTATTCCCATGATGCACCAGTGACAATGTCCTGCTTCCGTGTCACGGTGTTGACAGTTTTCAGGAATTCAAGATCACTGTTAAGGATGAAAACTGATCTTAAAGTGCAACTCTGGGTTTAAGAGCTCTTAATAATGTCATCCTGATCACATTGCAGTTTTGCCGCACTAAAGGCCACTGGACGTACCTTGCAGTATTTACTGGGGATACACTGTGAGTTCTGTCTGTCGTTGTACTCGTCAATGGCGGTCTGGAACTTGCGTGTGATCAAGTCGCCATCCTCCCAGGTGCAGTCTGCGTAGGGCAGACACTGCCACTTGACCAGGTAGTCCGGCAGTCCTGACCCCTCCCCTGCACCCGCACGGGGTGGGGCATGCACTGCAACAGGGGTGCAGTAGGGTTGGTAACGGGACTGGTAACATTCAGCTTTGTTGAGGGTTGCACGGCAGCATTGTTTACATCACACATCAAAAGTATCAACTTTACTTTACTCAACTTGTAAGACATGTTCAACAATATCCTGTCATCATTATTTATAATTAATTATAAGTTGTGAAAATAGGGCACCCTTTATTAACCACGTATTTTAGTTATTATTTCTGTATTTATCTTAGTAAGGGTTATTCCAAAAATTACCATACTCCCACGAGGAAGCATTTTTGTTTTGCTACCACCACCCTCAAGTAATTATCTGTCCCATCCCAGGAAAATTGTTTAGCTAAAATTAACCACCCTGAAACAAACAAAAAATGTCTCCCAGCCCTGGGCACACATTCAGATAATTTCTGGAATAGCCCTACTGTAATCTCATATGTATTTTATTATTCAAACAACTATTCTTGCAACAGCCTGTATGCCATAGAATGCTGCACGTGCCGATGAATGGGTTGTTCCCGGATATATGACGGTTGGCACTGTAGATATTTTACTATATAATAACAGGTTAAGGTAGTTCTGAAGTTGCTTTAACCACACACAATTGTTATACCCTAACGCAAATACTGACTCTACTGTGAAAAGAGATGTGACACTCACTGACAACCCTCTCAACAGTGTAGTATTCCTTCTGCAGTTGTTCCATCATCTCGCACTGACACATGAAGTAGTCAATGTCTTCGACAGTCGCTGCATCCTTCCTGCATTGACATCCCAAATACATAAATATATATTATCTAATTAATCCTAAGAGCACGTAGTTTGCAAGCTAATCGAGGCACATACCGTTCTACAAAATGAAACAATTTACAAACCAGTCAAGTAGGAGATTTTTTTCACAGGCTATCCAAATTGCAAGTATTTATAAATAAAAAATGTTGAGGGGCTATAACATCAAAACTGTACAACTAAACTTTCACTGAAGCCATTTAATATGTGAAATGTTATGCTATTGTGGGTGTGGGTTGGCACCTCAGACCTATCATTCACCATCATTGTAAAAACTCAACAATTTTGGCAAAAGATTTTCATCATAAATGCGCCTGCCACATGGGGAAGTACTGTCCAATCCAATTATGTACCATGTGAAAATAATTTTAACTCTAGAATGTAATTAATCAAACACAAACATTCTTTAGGCATACACAATTATATACACGCAAGACACATTCAATCATTAAATATAATAAACTGAAAACACTTGAGGACTGGCATCTTACCACCCCAGACTTCAGGAACAATGAAGAAATGAATGACTAAACTCTAAAATGAATTATCAGAACGGCAAAGCGTTCATTCAGAATGTACCCACTTACATCCTTCAGTCAGGGGAGGAGGGGATAACTGGACATTTGTAAGTGGTTGTTAGCTACATGGTTAACTGAACTAACCAACCATAAGCAGTGCACAGCGGCTCACCATTCGCACAGGTCTTCGTCGCGTTTCTTGAACTTCTCCAGCTTCTTCAGTCCGTTGATCTTCTGCTCGATGAGCCCGGCTTCAGACTCCCACGTGTTGTGGATGTGTGCCCAGCCCTTCCATTTGATCAGGTACTGTTTCTCCGTCTCCTCCGTCTCCAGCATCTCATTGGGGTCGCCGTTGTCCTGCACGTTGTAGAACGTTGTCTTGCTGCCAACGGCTGCAGAACACAGATGTGTCATCAGAACATCAGTGGATATGGTCGGTTGGCATGGAAACGGAACGCCCTCAGATTTACAAGATGATGGGAGGTAGCAGTAGTCTCATTACAATGGTAATCATACAAGTTTTGCTTCCTAATGTTTAATGCCATTTTAATAAATTCTTTAATAATATAGTCTACATAAAAATCCGGAATATGCGTTCAATGTCATTGAAACAAGTTGTCAGAAAAGTTTGAGTGAAGTATTTATTACGGTAAATGAGTGAAATCCAAATCACGTAAATAAAATTGCCAAAAAATATGCATGATATATGCGCTCTGTAAATTGCTCTGTTGTCAGAACATGAGTAGAACCATCATCTTACCTCCCTTCTTGCCGACACGACTGTACAGGACCGCTTCGATTGTCTCTGCGTCATTGTTACTGCAATCTTGTGACTGGCTCGCTTCCATCTCTATCAGCTCATCCGACTCTGTCGCTGCCTCAGACTCCTCCTTGTAACTACACAACACATAGCACACTGTGAGACACAACCACGTCAACACACAAGTCACATCAACACACGACACATCAACACACGACACATCAACACACGACACATCAACACACGACACATCAACACACGACACATCAACACACGACACATCAACACACGACACATCAACACACATAACACATCAACACACAAGTCACATCAACACACAAGTCACATCAACACACGACACATCAACACACAAGTCACATCAACACACAAGTCACATCAACACACGACACATCAACACACAAGTCACATCAACACACGACACATCAACACACGACACATCAACACACAAGTCACATCAACACACGACACATCAACACACGACACATCAACACACAAGTCACATCAACACACGACACATCAACACACGACACATCAACACACGACACATCAACACACAAGTCACATCAACACACAAGCCACATCAACACATAACACATCAACACACAAGTCACATCAACACACAACACATCAACACACATGACACATCAACACACAACACATCAACACACAACACATCAACACACAACACATCAACACACGACACATCAACACACGACACATCAACACACAAGTCACATCAACACACATGACACTTCAGCACTCATCAATGCACCAGCATTAACACACATCAAATTACACACTTCAACACACAAACCATATCTATTCACCAGACACACAAGACAAAGACAGACATCCATTGTCAAAACACAAGAAAGACACCCAAGCTTTGTCAAATGTCAACACACATGAAATCCAGTTGACTGAAATCGACTCAAAACACACTATGCAAACAATATCAACAGTCAACACAAAACAAGACAATATCTACAAATATATATAGGGCAAGTATTTTTGCTAACATGTAAAAACATACAACTTTACAGAAAACTAAGCTATAAATGTAAATCAGCTGTAATATTATCAGCCAAAAGCAGAACGTTTTTAATTTTAAACACAAAAACTACTTAGCTAGTTTTTGTGGCAAAACAGATATCTTTATTATAGAAATACTGACAATACAGACACATTCTTATGGATAACATGTCACTGTGCCTTTTAGTAAATCAAAATCGGTCGGTACAAGTGTCCCCAGGACCTCCGGCCAGACCCCAGTACTTGCTGGCTAGTCAATATTTAGGCACTTAATTCACCATCCAACCAAGATTGTAACATGTACACAAACAGTGACAAGTACCAGATGGCGCCTCAGTGCAAACCAGCAAACACAACCAAAAGACAGCAATCAATTGAGTTTCCTGTATCAAACTTTTGATTTTACTTGTCAGTTTCATTTTTAGAAATGATTTCACTGTTTCCTTCCATACATTCTGAATAAACCACCGACATGAAGTGTTATTATAATTAAAAACAGTTAGTTTGTTTTTATACTTTTAGGGGCTTAACACTAAAACATTGCGATTTGATTATGCTGTAGGATTAATGTGTGTTGAGTACATTCCACCTAGCAGCAAGCAACTAAACACAGGAAATTTGGCAGAAAAAATCCATACTGCACAAACGAAGCAAGCAAAAGATGAGCCAATCACAGCAGTACATGTGGCAGACAAAACAGCCAATCACAGCACTACAAGTGGCGCAAGAACACAGGGATGGACCAGCTCTGTAGTATAAATGGCCCCTGCCATGACAGTAAATTTTCAGGGGGACAAAAACCTGTTTATTTTCATGGTCCAATAAAAACCCTGCCTTCAGTTTCAGTTACCTCCACTTATAACATGTCTTTTGTCACAATAACAAACCGTCTCGTCACAACACAAATGGATATTGTCACAACATGAATGGATATTGTCACAACATGAATGGATATCGTCACAACATGAATCAACATATACAGCTGACAAGCATGTGTGGATTTTGCTATGGGACACTGCAGGCTCAAAGCAACAGACACAAATACACCAAAGGCAAGCCAGACAGACAGACAGGCCGTCTTACCTAACGTGCTGCCTGGTGGCACGTCTCTTTGCACGTGTTGCGCGTGTTTTTGCACGCGTGTTTTTGTTGGTTCTGTTTACGAAAACAAGATATGTTTTAAATGTTGGCTTTTTGACAACCTCCGACCGTGGCACTGTACTCGGTGACATTATTATCACGGCAACACAAACTCACTGCCATAATGGTCTATTATTTTTCTGGGTAGTCATCCTTGCAACTCATGGGTGGGGGTGGCTATACACAACCCCTGGCATACACTAAACAAACCGTGGAAGTTTGCTATATTACCTGTACAACCATACTTTGAAGACGTTGTAGAGCACAAATGCCTTTGCCCCACAACAAAAACAGTTACAATAATTCTCAATATAATCATCCATTCGACCAATCTATCAAGCAGCTGCAAGATGTACTATGTATCATTCTGGGTTCATAAAAATAATTTTTCTACTTCACAAATATCACTTGTATCATGAGCCATGAAACAAAAATGAGCCAAACAGCCTAACAGACGATGTTACTGACTGTGCTTAACGTAGCGTTTTGCAAGGCACTCTGCCAGGATTACTGGTGTAATCAGACCCGCAAGGATGAAAGTGTGCATGGCACCGATCGACCAATTGCACAAGTAGGAATCAGATGTCTAGGAATTTATGCCAGCAACTACGAGAACCATTTACGAGTTAGGATCATCCCAGCTTCTCCACAATTGTTCTCAATCATCCTAAGAATGTAGGAATACATCGACCATAGATCTGCTTGCACGTTTGCTTGTTTCAAATGAAATAAGCCTATAACGATAAAGAGTCACCAAAAAAGACATCATATGTTTCAAAGACTTCATCATAAACTACTTCGATCACCTGACCTGATAGACACACCTTTTTAACTACCAAACCAAACACCTGTTCTGTTACTATAACAGCATCTCAAACATTACACAAACACACAGAAAAACAAGAAGTCGAACGATCCTCACCTGATTTTTTGCTTAGTGGACTGGCGTGCTGAGCTGCGACTTGGCTCTCCACCGTCACTGTCACTGCTCTGGTCGTCTGAAGACAGCGTGCTTGTACGTGTCGACTTGGCATTGCGACCAGCAGGTGGCCTTCGAGTTGTTCGCCGAGGCTGTGCTCTGAATGACAGCATGATCAAGAGATTCAAGACAGAGAGCTGATCGACAACGTTTAAATATTATTATGCCAACACAAACAAACCACACCCCTAATGTTTGCATTGCAGGAATTAACATCCATCAGTTTCTAAATATTACATGATATTGCTATTGAACAGTCAAAACAATAGCAATCCATTTCTGTGTCTAGTGCGACTCAGTTGACTATAAAATTATGGATTTTCAAGCACTGCTTGTGAAAACATAAAACTTCAATTAAACATTAAAACAACCTCTGGTGAATGCTTTAAAATGCATAATATATTCATTAATGGGGCCATACTATCCACACTTACAGGATGAAACATTTGGAAACATTGTGAGTAGCACGCATGACAGCTGGCTCTTATGGAACTAATGACATATGTAGAGAATACAATGTATAACTGACACAGTTTACTATCCCTTTCGTGCAGATCAAAACATATTCTTCAAAAGCATTATGCAAGTTTTATTTTAATCACAAAGTTATCACGATCTTCTGATCATGCAGCTTGCAATTTTACACGTCTGCTTATCTTGTAAAACTGACGATTCTCACCAAGTCATCATGACCATCCAACTACGAAACTCACCTAGTGGGGCGCCGTGTAGCAGGGCGATATCCATCGCTGAATTCACTCTCGCTACCACCTGAACTTGACTTATCACCTTGACCTCGAGACCTTTCACACAAAGCATTTAACACATTGACAGAGCCATAACACCACTATTTACTGTCGACATTCTGTACAGCGCAGTTCATAGATAGTACACGATATGGTCTTCTATACAATACAGTGTGAATGCAAGTGGGTGCTGCACCATGGACTAGGTGCCAGGCCACTAGTTGACTTGTACAATATATGATCTTCCAGTTACTGACATTTCTATATTCATTCTACAGAACATCTCTACAGAACTCACATAGGTTGCTTTTACGCCTACTGCAAAATTATTCCAGTGATCCGTACTCCCAGTCATCGACATCAATGAAATCTGTTTTTGTTTAATGAGAACTACATGCATTTATTTAATTTATTCATAATGAACAATGCATTCAAGTATTGTACAACGAAAAGTCCCGTCATTTTGTTTAGATGTGCCTTTACACAGTTTAAAGGGCATTCTAAAATACAACACATGTAAAACCTCCACACTTTAATACTGCGTAAAATATGTGGCACAAACACGCACCATCACATCCTACATGACACAAACACGCACCATCATATCCTACATGACACAAACACGCACCATCACATCATACATGACACAAACACGCACCATCATATCATACATGACACAAATGCAATTCCACCATATTGCAGGCAAACATGGAAATCACGGAAGGCGATATCCTAAGTTTCTAGCTAAATGGACCGTTCGACTGCGAGACACTCACCTGGGTTTGTTCCTGGCGGTGCCACCTCTGCGTCTCCGTGGCTGTTCATCACTGCCAGACTCCTGCAATCACCCCAGTCAACACTTAGCCACGGCACTACTTTTTTACTTAGCCCCGGAACACTACACCCATTAACTAGTTAGGCTAGTGCATCTGTCGTATGCTGGGAGAGGGGAATTTATCTTATGACTTTGTATCGGACGTTTTTGAGTGAAATAACTTGCGTTAGTATTGAGATTCTATTGTATTCTGCATCAGTAATGACACTTGCTAGAAGGTTTAGATACGTATAATCGACTTAGTTACACACTCCTACCAACCAATAAAATGTTTAACAACAAAAGCCAACCAGCCAGGAAGTAGTAAAAGGTGAACTTACTTGTGCTACAGTATATCTGGCCACTTCCTTTCGCTGTCTGCCAGACCGCCTGATGCCATACAAGTCAGGCAGCTCTGTTGCCGACTGAAAACATGACATGCCACTAAATGCACTACAGAATGCAAAGAATGTAAAAATAAGTTGCTGAAAATGTCTTGTTTATGGAGTGTGGACATATTTAGAGCTAAGGTATCTGAAGAAATGTTAAATAAGTCACACAAACTCGCCCGCAAACTGACAGTTCAACTCGGTTTTAAAAACACATTAAAATTGATGCCTAAATGTACAAACCTCACATGTTCATATTTCTTGTTAAATGAGTAGTGAACCAGGGACTCACGCTGTGCTAAAGGATTAGAACATGTGGCTTTGATAATAAAGTTGATACGACGAATCCACCTACTTTTGCAACATCCTTGATTATGGCTGTCTTTGTCACCCGACCGAAGCCATCCTGTGAATCGCTCAAGTTCTCTGTTTGAGGCTGCCCACCATCCTCGTCGTTGCCGTTTTCTGATTGGCTACTTGAACCAGATGACCCACTTCCAGATTGACTCCCGGAATCAGAGTCACTTGAGCCAGATCCAGATCCTGATCCGGAACCGGAATTGTTGCTGTCGCTGAAAGTCGGTGAAAGATGCCAAAAATGTAATTTAATACCGCGTCCACGTTGAATATTCTTTACACACATTCTGTTTCGATTATCTAACTCAGACGAAGAGCTAATGGCAACAGACAAGTTTGTAATTGTTAAAATACACAAATATACAAGAGCAGGTTCTTTAGAAACTACTTTTATGTCTACTGTTAGACCACAAAAATACTATCTTTTATTCCATGAACGTACAACGATGTATCATAATTGGCAACCATGTAGAACAGTGACCAGTAGTAGCTTCTTGCTGGACATCTAACCGAGAATGACCCAATAAGTGCCCAAACCTTGGTTATTTAAAGATCTATCTAGACAGATATGATAAACCTGTCCTCATCCTGTGCCTTAGCAGTCACAATCAAAGCCTGCAATTCAAGCCAAGAGACGACGACCTCCAGGAAGGAACCAACATTAAGTAGTAAGGTTGCCATTCTCCACAATACCTTGATTCGTCTGATCCGGAGCCGGATCCGGAATCTGACTCGGATCCAGAATTAGCATCGGAGTCGTGCTTGGTGCCACGGGCCATTTGTGAAATGTCACCACTATGCTAGGATCAACTCGCTCATACTTGTCGCAAGTGGACAGTTACATCATGACAGCGCTTGCAGACGGCATCTGTCATAAACCTGTAAACAGAAATATTAACGATTTAAAGGGATTGTTTCAACACATGTATATCATCTGCATGTTCAAAACAAATTATTACGATTCACAGGCACAATTGTTATTTGTCACATTTACAAAACTAATTGCTGAAATATCAGTAGTTAACCCTTTACCACACAGACATGCTGCTGTAAGTTTGGTTGCTATGTATAATTACAATAATCAGAACTGTCAATGGCAACATCAACAATGGATACTTCACTCATGTACTCTTTCTGACAATTTACAAGTATTATTTGAACTAATCAAATTCATTTATCTTAACAACAAAGTTTCACCATGAACATCTCTAAAATACATTACTGCATTCCATGGTAATTATTCTGAATTACACATTAATCAGTGCAAGTAAAAGCAATAACACAAGATGTTATAAAATATTCATATTCTAAAATTAATTTGCATATCTGATCTCTACAAAACTAAGTCTAAAAAATTAAAAGGCATTCAACTTACAGAAATGTAAGTTTGGTTGATATGTATAAATAAAAAAATCATGACTGTAAATTTATAATCCAACAGTGGATATTTCATTGCTAGTAAATTGCTGGCAATTTAGAAGCATTGCCATAACCAATTAACTGTATTAATGTCTTTAAAAAAAGTAATATAACTGGTTTGCTGTAATATACTGTAAAAAACTGCATCTTATGTACAATATGAATAACATACTTAAAATGTTACTTGTACACAATAACTAAATTGTCTAAGTGACAATACATGCATGCTAACAATGAGCAAATATAAAATTTACTTGAAGGTGAAATGATAGGCAACTAAGTTCTTGTGTCATGGTGTACACTGAAATTTATGATGATTTGGTTGCTATGAAAGTACAGCCAATAATGATTATGAAAATAATATAGCAAGCATGTTGTGCACAACTAATATCCCTTACAACAGTGCAGTAATGGCATGATATGCTGATGTCCACAGACTATCATAACTGCTATTGGTAACTTACAATCTCATCACCTCCATAGAATAATCTGCGTCGAAGATAGACAAAGCATTATTTAACTTCAACCATTAGCACATAATCAAATAACGTTAAACCAAATGGTGCCATTATTGCAATGCAATGCTTTATGCTTATCATACAATGTCAGAGTCTCCATAGCCCTGAAATAAGTCACCTAAATTTTCTAAGTGGCGTCTGTCACAAAACCAAAGAAGTTAACTTGCTATGTTGAGTAGACATAATAAACTGCTGAAAAAGTATTTTGATACAGTGGTACAGCTTACACTGTAACCACAGAACACCAAACAAGTTAACACTAAAAATAAATCAAAACTCATGCAAGATGCAGTCAATTATCTATGTTTCTGTAAGTTGTTCATGTTGCATCCAACTATGATAGATAACCAAAACAACTAAGTCTGGTTGCTATGCATGATTACAATAATAATAAATAGTAACTCCTAATTTAACAGTGAATACTTCCTCGACGCAATATTGGTGACAATTCAGAAGTATTATTTGACATAAATAGATCCATACTTTTTTCTAAAATCCATTTTTGTTTCAAGTATGACCTCTAATATAAATAACTGCATTTTACATGTAATAAGAATAACAAATTTACACTTATAACAACATTATTTGCAACCACACACACACATGCTAACATGTATACAGATTCTCAAAATTATACTGAATATGTCATCTCCAGAAACAAGTTCAAGTGACATGTTTTGACCTAGAGAAGCTGAAATAAGTGATGATTTAGTTGCTGTGAATGTGCAGAAATATCGATTGTAATAATTATAAAAACAATATTGTGAGTATATAATAAATAATAATCCTTACATTGCAATACTTATGAAACTATTTGAATTCAGTATTGACCACGAGTTGATAATTTAGAATCCTATCACAAAAATAAAATAATCTAGAAGAGTAGATCTATGGTAATCAAAGAATTATGAAATGTTCATAACCAGAACATATTTGAAGAATAATCACTGATCACACCATGCCACCATTGTAATGATACATTCACGAACCAATGGCAATTTTCAATTGGCCAGTATACAAAAGTCACCTAAATTTTCTAAGTGGCATCTGTCATCAAACCAAATAAATTAACTTGCCACATTGAATAAACATACTAAATAGCTGTAAAAAAAATATCACAAATACTATGGTACAAGTCACATTGTAAGTATGAAACACCAAACCAATCATGATTATATTAATCAAACCCAATAGTACTGACTGTAAACATATAATCATGCAATTGAAATAACAACACATGCAACATAGATGTTTGTTGTAAGTTTGGTTGCTATGTATAAATAAAAAAATGATTAATATAATTTTTTAATTCAACAGTGGGTACGTCCTTGGAAGTATGTTGCTGACAATTTTGAAGTATTGTTACAACCAACTAACTGCTTTATTTTCTTTAAAAAGTCAACTTTGTTCAAGGAGTACCTGTAATATAAATAACTGCACCTCATGTACAATCAGAATATGCCTGAACAGTTTAAAAAAAAAAGATGGTAACTAAACTGTTTATTCAAGAATACATGCAGGCTAGCAAATAGGTGAAATAGCAAATTACTTTGAAGGTGCGATGTCCGGAAACTATGATCAAGTGTCTTGTCATAACTTACCAGTGCTGAAATATGTGATGAATTGGTTGCTATGAATGTACAACAATTTCAATTATCATAATTATGAAAACAATATAGTCAGCTTGTGGTAACTAATATTCCTTACAACAGTGTAGTAATGACATAATGGTCCTATGTCTATAGAGTATTATAATTTTTTTTAATAACTTACATTCCCATCACCAATACAAAGTAATATGGACCTAATATAATCAAAGCATAACTTAATTTCAAAATTAGCACAACCTAATAACTATATACCAAACAGTGCCACTATTGCAATGCAGTGCTTATCATACAATGGCAACGTCTCTGGATATCCCAGAATTAAGTCACCTAAATTTTCTAAGTGGCGTCTGTCACAAAACCAAAGAACTTAACTTGTCATGTTATATAGACATAATAAACTGCTAAAAAAGTGTTTTGAATCAGTGGTACAGCTTACACCATAAGAACAGAACACCAAATCAGTTAACACTAAAAAATAAATCAAAAATCAGTCAAATATCTATGTTTCTAAAAACCGTTCAAGTTGCATCCAACTATCACAGATAACCAAACCAACTAAGTCTGGTTGCTAGGCATCATTACAATAATACTAAATATTAACTACTAATTTAACAGTGAATACTTCCTTGAGACATTATTGGTGACAGTTTAGAAGTATTATTTGACATAAATAACTGCATTATCTTCTTCAAAACTAAATTTTTGATTCAAGTATGACCTGTAATATAAATAACTGCATTTTACAGGTAATAAGAGTAACACAAATAACTAGTTTACATAATAACACAATATTTTTGCAACCATATACACATACTAATATGTATACAGATTCTCAAAATTATATTCAAGAAAGATCTCCAGAAACTTAGTTCAAGTGCCATGTTTTACCTAGCAAAGCTTAAGTATGTCATGATTTAGTTGCTCAGAATGTGCAGAAATACCAATTGTAATAACTATAAATACAATATTGTGAGTATATCATAAATAATATTCCTTACATTGCAATACTTATGAAACTATTTGCCAACCACTGTTGATTACAACAATGCGAGTTGATAATTTGGATTCCCATCACCAAAATAAAATAATCTAGACTAGATCTATGGCAATCAAAGCATTACGCAATTTCCATAACCAGAACATACTTGAAGAATAATCATTGACCACATCATGCCACCACTGGAATGCTACATATGCAATACAATGACAATGTCTCTCAACTAGCCAGTATACGAAAGTCACCTAAATTTTCTAAGTGGCTAGTCATAAAACCAAACAAATTAACTTGCCATGTTGAATAAACATACTAAATTGCTGAAAAATATCATAAATACTACAGTACAGGTTACACTGTAAGTATGGCACACTAAACCAATCATGATTATACTAATCAAAACCAATATGAGCTATAATCAAAGAACTATCAATAATAATAATAGTTTTTTATTTCACTCTCTCTGGGCAATCAAAAAGATTGAAATGGGTAAATAAAACATGCAAAGTATATTTGTTAAAATAGATTCAAATAATATATAATTTAAGAGTAACTATACAACTACAACTAATTTAAGAGTAACTATACAACTACAAATCTATGTAACACCCCACTGACATAAGAACACATACAACGTAGATAGTCACTAGATAAGTTAGTTGTAAGTTCGGTTGCTATGTATAAATACAAAAATCATGAATGTCATTTTATAATTCAACAGTGGGTATATCCTTGGTAGTATGTTGCCGACGATTTAGAAGTATTGTTGTAACCAATTAACTGCATTATGTTCTTTAAAAATTCATGTTTGTTCAAGCGGGGACCTGTAATATAAATAACTGCATTTCATGTACAATCAGAATAACATACTTACTATGTTATATATATAACTAAATTGTTTCAGCAACAATATACACAGGATAACAAATATGTGAAATAGCAAATTAACTTGAAGGTGCGATGTCCAAAAACTAAGACCAAGTGTGACCTAGCAGGCTGAAGTATTTTATGAATTGGTTGCTAAGAATGTACAGAAATTTCAATAATCATAATTATGAAAATAATTAGTCAGCATGTTGAAACTAATATTCCCTACAAAAGTGTAGCAATGACGTAATGTTCCCATGTATATAGTCTATTATAACAGTTATTAGTAACTTACATTCCCATCAACAACATAAAATAATGTGGATCTAAGATAACCAAAGCATATCTTAATTTAGATAATTAGCACATAACCTAGTAACTATTAACAAGACAGTGCCACTACTGCAATGCAAATACAATGGCAACATCTCTGGATAGCCCAAAATGTAAGTCATCTAAATTTTCTAAGTGGCGTCTGTCACAAAACCAAAGAAGTTAACTTGTCATGTTACGTAGACATAATAAACTACTTAAAACATTATTTGATACAGTGGTACAGTTTAAATTGTAAGCATAGAACAATAAAAAAGTCATGATAAAAATAAATCAAAACCCATGATATAAGATGCAGCCAAATATATGTTTCTATAAAACATTCATGTTGCATCCAACTATCATAAATAAGTCTGGTTGCTATGTACGATTACAATAATCACAAATATTAACTCCTAATTTGCCAGTAAATACTTCCTTGATGCAATATTGGTGATGATTTAAAAGAATTATTTTAAATAAAAAACAAAAATTTCTTCAAAATTCCTTTTTTTTTTAAGTATGACCTGATATAAGTAACTGCATTCTATGTGTAATATGAATAACATGAATAACTAATTTATACATATAAACAAAATTATCTATGCAACCATACATGTATACAGATTCTAAAAATTATACTGAAGAAACAACCTCCAGAAAATAAGTCCAAGTGCCGTGTATTTAATTAGCAATGCCAAAGTATGTGATGATTCAGTTGCTATGAGTGTGCAGAAGATGCCAGAAATGTTAATAGAAATAATTATTTTTTAAATATTGTAAATATATTGTAACTAATATTCCTTACATTGCAATACTTATGAAATAATTCGCTCACGACTGTTGACTATAACAATGGAGTTTGATAATTTAGATTCCCATCACCATAATAAAATAATAATAAGATAACTATATCTATGACAATCAAATCATTATGAAATTTCCATAACCAGAACGTACTTGAATAATCATGCCACCAGTGTAATGCGACATTCACAACACAATGAGTGTCTCTCAATTGGCCAGTATACAAAAGTAACCTAATTTTTCTAAGTGGCGTCTGTCACAAAACCAAATAAATTTACTTCCCATGTTGAATTAACAAATTAAACTGCTGAAAAAAGTCTTAAATACTGTGGTACATTTTACACTGAAATATGGAACACTAAATCAATCATACCATTAATCAAAACCACTCCTGGGTGCAATCAAACTGTTAGATCGATGCAAGTCCATGTTATACCCAACTGACATAATAAACCCACGCAACCGACATAAATTACCAAAATTGTACGTCTGGTTGCTATGTATAATTACAATAAACAGTTGCATCAGTTGCTAATTAAACAGTGGGTACTTCCCCAGTGACATGTTGCTGACAATTCAGACACATCATTGGAACTAATTAACTATATAGTCATCCTTAAAAATAAGTTGAACAAGCAGGACATACAATATAACTGCATTTTAGGGGTACTATGAATGACAACCACTACCATAATAATGTCGTTGACTACATAATTAAGCAAGAATATCTAAATGTTAACAAATATGCAAAAATTTGACATGAGTTTAATATGAAATGATCTCCATAAACCAGGTCCCTAAGTGCCACCTTGTTACCAAGTAGTGCTGATGTACATGATGATCTGGTTGCAATAATAGTATAAATGTGTACAAATATCAGTAATGGTAATCATAAAATAATATAGTAAGCACGTTGTAAATAATAGTCCTTACATCATAACAGTGCTAAAATAAGTAGTGATATTCATAACATAACTTGTCCACATCTGTGTACTACAATAATGGCAGATGGCAATATTAATTTAGAATCCAACTATCAACATAAAAAACAATAAAGGCATAAGTTTAACTCCATAACTAGGATATAACTAAATAATTATTAACCACATCATGCTAATGTTGCAATGCTATACTCATCAAACAATACTGAAGTCTCCAAGTAGCCCAGCGTATGTCACCTAAATTTCCTAAGTGGCGTCTGTCACAAAATGGTGAAAGTTAACCTGCCATGTGTAGTTAATACAACAAACTTCTGAAATAGTATCTAAACAAAATGGTACATTTTACATTAAACATTATATGATACCAAAATGTCATAACAAATACAAGAAGTCCCTTCATGATGTAACCATACAACTACAAGTCCATGTTATAGCCATGATCTAACAAAAATAACATTAATAATATTAACTGAGTATGGTTTCTACATAAAAACATAATACAATTGATTAAAAATGCAATTAATAAACAGATGCTTCATGCTGGGGCCTTGTGTGGTGCAATGCTGTTGACAATTACTATGACTAAATATGATATCGTTAAAAAATGTGCTATGCTGTTACCTAGCATTGGTAAACTGTGCCATATAGATTGGTTGCTATGAATGTGCAGAAACATCAATACCAATACTAATGGAAATTATACAGTGAACAGTTTCCAACATGTATTCCTTACATCTAAGAAGTGTTAGTGGAAGTTTCATTTTGTTTCGAAGAATCTTAAAGGCACTAACAAAAAAGGATGTGATCTATTTAAAGTAATGAAAATATAATTCCCATAAATAGCAAATTAATTAATAACCAAATGATTCCATGATACTTAAATTTTAGATACAATTATATTGTTTCTTAGCAGCTAAGTAACGTACACCTAGTTCATGTAAAATAACTAGAGTTGTTCACTGTAAATTCAAGCAAGTCATACGCCATTTCAGCTGAACACAACAAACAGCACATAAAGTATTCTAATGCAGTGGTATATTAAGAAACTCAACATACCACAAAGAAGCCCACTTATTTTTAAAACAAACAAAAGAGCCATGTACATGCATGAAAAGACGAGAAACTATGCAATGTATAAGTCTGGGTAAAAATGGTCTAATATGAACAAACCATGCAAAAACAGTCAAAGTGTGGTTGCTAGGAATGTGTGAAGTAAATTCAAACAAAAAATTGCAACCAAGCACACAGAGCATCTTTGATGGGTTATTACTGACATTTTAGAAACATAAGCAGAAACACTAGGTACTAATTTCCTCTACAAATATAAAGTTGTGTTAACTTTGTACAACTAGACTCCAGTAAAGAATCCCTCAGTAAAACAAAACTATTTGACTGACTACTGCTGAAATACTTCATAAACTGTATATAATCTACAATAAAAACAAAACACCTATTAAAACAACAAGCTTTCAAAGACAACAATAAGCAAATAAACTCTCAAACTGTGCTGACATCTACAATCCTACATCTAGCGGCAGAGTAACATTCTATTTCTTCACTGATTCAGACAAACAAATAAGCTTTAACACAAAATTAGATAAATGTTATTTTGCATGATAGATAGTTTGTATTACAAAGTAGCAATGAATTAACTAATATCAGTGATAATGTTATATAGTAGGTCAACTTTAGTTATAATATGATAACATGACCTGTGTTGTGTTGTGTTGAATGTTGAATGCAGATACATACTGGAAAGATTATCATTCAAATAGTGAAATACTAAAAAAACCTTTTCTTTCCACATCATAGAATGGCTTAACCCTTTGTTTTCCAAACAACATCATACAATCTAAACAAGAAACTATAGTCTATAGACACTGCCAATGTTAAGAAGTATATTTGCCGATATTACCTTACTTGTTTATTGCAGCCACTGTATATAATGATGGTTATCATTAAGTAAACAATGCCATAATACAATATTTTATATCTTACATATTAAAAAGTGTTCAGAAACATTTATAAAACATATTTATTACTAGCACTGGAACAACTATTATCCTTATGCTGGTGGTTGGCATAATACAGTAATATAGTATGATGTACAACAAAAACAATAATTAAAACTAACAAATTATCAAAAGAAGGTTTTCATTAACCCTTTGATCCTTGTTGTTGAAATAAACAAAACTTGTGACACTTATAAGCAGAGCTGGATTAGGTGCAAATTCAAGGTCATTTGAAAGTCAAGTTGTATTCAGAATATACCTGCAAAGTGTCTGCTTATCATATGCTGTTAATAACATAAAAATGAAAACATATTAATAAAATATAATCAGAGAACAACAAAATATTATACAAGACCATTAATTTTCCATCATCCATATGGGATGGCCCACTCCTAGCTTTCAGACAACGTCTAAGACGCATGCTTGTGGTAATATTAGTAAACTATTCAACTATTCAAGGAAACTGGTAATCTAAAAACATTACAATACATCTGTTTCAGTAGCACATATATTGCATGTCGTCAGAAGGAAAGAGTTAATATGAACCAACCATACGAAACAAGCAGACTTTATGTAAATCTACGTTGTAAAATCGTGTCAGTTTGACAAAGAGCCTGCGGACAGATATTTATTTAAAAAGTCTCTGCATAGATGAATAATGCGGAAGTATTTTACCTGGATAAATATCTTCATCCCGATGTGAAGCACTCACAAAATCAAAACATCTGACTTTGTCGATTTCTTGACAATTTTGTTGCTAACTGTGGCTACGACACTATATAGTACTGCAACACCGGTGAACGACCTATCTGTAAAACAATAAGTCATTGATCAGCACCACTGATAGGAAAGTGATGTTTAGTATTTGGGAAAATCATACATAACTGTAAACAAACAACGTGAAATTGCACTCAAGTTTCACTATGACCTGACAAACCATGTGAAAATATATACAGGTTCATTACGATTTTAAATAGCTTTATTTGTCGTAACATTTAATAGAAATACAATACGAACTGAAAAAGATGTCCGACCTTATTATTAACTTGTTGGACGATGTGAAGAAGACCTCAAGTTGATGCACTGGCTTTTGTAGTCCACATGAATTCTTAGTACCAAACACTCATCATGGCTGCCATTAAACATCTGCCCGATGCCGACGGTGCGTGCTTAGCGCAAAGGTTTCTGGGAAAACCCGTCTACGTTGGCATTCTAAAAATAGTCAGGTTTTCTTTTACTAGCCTTTTAAAATCAGACTCGATGATGCTAAGCTTATCATGAAATTAGTAGTTAACAGGAAGAAATACACAAACCATCAATACCAAAGATAGTTTTACTATCATAAAACAAAACCAATCCAGTATAGTAAAATGTATATAGCAGGTGCTATAAACTATCCATTCAACCACCGTAGCAAGCAGGTTTCGTAGTGTAGTGGTTATCACGTTCGCCTCACACGCGAAAGGTCCTGGGTTCGAAACCCAGCGAAACCAAGTTGCGCAATTTTTAGAGAAAATTTTAAACTATAATTTTCTTCTTATAAAACAATTTTTACTAAAATATAGTGTTTTGACCAAAAAGAAATATTCATATTATATATATATATATCATATATTCTTTCAGTATAATATATACTGAAAGAATATACCATATATAATATGAATATTATATATATATATTCATATATATTCATATATATATATATATTCATATATATATATATATATATATATTCATATTTATTTTTGGTCAAAACACTAGATAAACAAGTTCTTATAGAGCATAAAAATAAATCATTAATATGATAATTAGTTTCAAATCCAAGTTAACATTGTAAATAATAGCATTTTTTAGAACACCCACCTTGGAAAACAGGTCAGTAGTATATATATATTTATATATAGTGGCATTCCTGTGGTGTCAATCCGTTTGTGGTTTGAATTTTAACTGCACTATTATTGTTTTCAAGTTGAGAAGTGCTTCAAAATTCTGATACTGGGGCACCATGCATCAGATTCGTTAGATGCCTCTGTTGCATGTATATTGCAAAGATTGTGCATACTACATCAAATGTAATACTAAAGAGTAAAGACTGATAATTATAATATATATATATAATATATATATATTCTGTGCAATGTGAACTAAACACACTATATATATATAATATATATATATATAATATATATATAATATATATATATATACATGTATATATAGTGTGCGTGTGTTTTGTTCATATATTGCAGAATTGTATTACATCATGTTGAATTAATGAAGACTGGTACCACCCAGAATGAAGCAATGAACGAGGTCATATGGTTGTTTCAATCATACACATGGTGATATTCTTTATAAAAATATTGTGCATTGTATTGTTGCTTAAGTAGTAGTTTCTCAATCAAAACAATCTTTTAGAATCATATGCTGCTTTGTTGAGCCTTGGTCAATTGTTTCCCTCTACATTGTTCCAGCTCACACAACTGAACACAAGTACTTGGCTATTAGTAGTGGCTGCATGACAGTTGTGTACAACTGCTCGAAGCACTACACACTGACAGATCTGTTCACACACCATCTTGACTGCTCTGGGAAGCATTTAGCCATGCTGTAATAATATGATTCATACACACATATCCACCGCTTTCTATAGCCTCAAGTCAACTAACCATTCTCACTGCTCTCAGTGGCAAACTTTCATAGGCTTGTAACTACCCATTTGTAACAACATGACAAAGTAATCAAAATGCAACTGCTATACCTGAGTGACCAACATATCCACAGAGTTGCAATAAGGATGTACATTTTATCTTGCTGTGGAACTCACTTGTGCAGGAAGGAAGCAAATTCAGTGTCTAGGCCTATTGCAATATTTAAAAGTTCTTATAATATAGCGCAGTATCCAATCCTCTGGATTGCTCAAAGCGTTTTACACTTTACTTCCCTGACAGGCCTGTTCAATCAGACACTATCTCAACTTCTCTGGGAAGCATCCAGCCATATGCTGCAATTAATGTGCGAAGACTGCTTGTACACATATCCACCACTGTCTATAGCCAGATACTCATTTATACAGCCGAGTGAACTGGAGCAATGTAGAGTGAAAAAACTTGCCCAAGGTTTTAACACCACAGCACAGGGTTCGAACCCTGGTCCTTAGTGGACAGTCTGTAGCTCTACCATTCCAGAGCACCACTCTCCCAATTATCAATATTATGAATGCCAGGTTTGGTTTATTCATTGACTAATTATTTAATTATATAGAAGAGTTATGTATCACTTTTTTAACAGTACAGGGCTTCTATACTAAAAGGATCAGTGTCCAGCCCCCTAATCAAGGCTTGCTCTAAGGTATAAATCAAGCATAGTAAAATTTAGTAATTATGTAGCTAGTGACAAAGAAAATGTCCCCATAATAACACAGGCACTGCATGTTGTGGAATCTGAGTTGGGGAACCTTAGTAGTTTTTAATCATGCGTATTTGGAGCCTAAGTAATTATTTCTGCACTCAGTTTGGGCAGGGGTAATGTTGGTAATTTTTCACTGTCCATGGGAAGTGTTTTTTGGGGGATCAACTACTAGAGGGGGCAAATACTGCAGCTCTCAGATGACAAGGTGAGGTGCTGCAGATACATGGGGAGCATGAAGCCCTCACCCATTCCGAGACACCTGGGAATGTTGTACATGTGGGGTATTGGACTATGCCCATACATAATTAGATTTGTGTACTTTTTTGAATGCACTTCAGGTGAAACCTTTTATTGTTTGTGAATGATTCCACACATCTGGTTACAGATGAAACAAAACCATACTACTGTTATTCTGTAGATTTTATTTGTTATGAAGCAGGTTAATTTACTGGATGAGCATTGTTATTATTTGTGTACGACCAAAACAATGCTATTATTTTGTGAATGTGACCAGTTAGGAACCAACAGTTAATATCAGTCACTGGATAGTGAAAACTATTTTTAAAAAGTGTGCACATTTTTTAAAATTCTACACTTTATATTGATCATACAACGATACTATAATATCTAATTTAACATTACTGTGCATATCACATCTGAAAAACACAAAAGTGTAACACCAAGAGAAAATTTAGAACATTTTATGTGGTAGTCAGCGCCAATAATAAGTCAATCACATGAGCTTACGTTAACAAGAATGTAGAACGCTGGCAAAACAGAAAGGTTATACCTATACTTGGTTCAGCAGACATATCGATGAACACAGTCACATGAATCATTCGTTCCAAACAATTACGAACAGCACTTATCTTTGGTCCTACATCTGCATTGATACCATAGCAGCTCAATGTATCAGAAAGACAAATATTTTCCTTCACCGCCTGTATGGAATTTGATAATTCACACCTTACACTATTACAGTTAACAATCAGCAACAATAACCCTTACTTCCCATACAATATACACAGCTCCTTGGCGTGGACATCGACTTCTACCCAACATAAGTTATTCTAGCCTTCAAACAGTTGATAGGAATTCACTCAATATCATCACTTTAACTTCATCAGTTACAAGATTTCGCTGCAACTACACTAAAACCAGCACGACACAACTAATATTGATGCAGTGTAATAAACAAGCACCACAATCATATACAAACATAAATAAACAGACCTGTTTTCAGCTAACTGTAAAGAAGTAAATGATGGTAGCCTATCTAGCAAGCCAGTTTGTGCTGTTTTGGTGATAGCTGTCGAATGGTTCCCAAATAAAAATTTACAATCTTGAAAAACTGCTGCAAGACTCACAAACAACATTGGTCAAGTCCTAACCCGAAATTCAAGTAACCATCCTGGAATGAAGATATTGGATTGACCTAGTATACATGTTCCTGTCTGCCAATACTGTAACAAAATTATCTCTTGAGATAAAAAGCCGTTTCAAAAGAAATTAATTATTTGTACAAGGATTCTGCAAATAAAACGTTTCTGCTGGAATTTCTATACACCTTTCATTTGTTTCTCTTGCAATCAGTAACACTATAACTCTTCTTTCTTTTTCTTCTTGCCGTCACGGTCGTAGCCAGACAGCGGATCAGTTGCTTCTTTCGCCAAGTATTTGATGAACTCCTTCACCTCGCGACCACCCTAAAAACAAAACTCATTTGAACAACCAATATCTCAAACTTGTGCATGTAGTTGTAGCTATTTTTATGGCAAACATTAAATGCGCATGTCAGACCTATCATTCACCATCATTGAAAAACTCAAGTGATTTTGGCAAAAGATTTTCATCATAAAAGCGCACTCTGTGAGATCATTGATATCAACATGAATAAACATTCATTTCTTGCAAGCAACATGTAACTATCAAACTGAAAGCACAATTAGCACTCATAATATCAACATAACTTTTATTGTGTTAAGTCCTTGAGAGCAAGCACATAAAAACAAAAGGGTTGGTCAATCTCAGTCAACATGCAACTTTCCGTTTGTCAACCGATGCATTGATACGCAAGGGAGCTATTGGCTCATAAATTAAATCTTGTAAATTAACAAGAACCCATCTAGTTTAGTTATGTTATATAGTTACATATACAAGCAATTTTTCAGGAAGAAAACTCACATCATATGTGACTGGTGTATCCTTCTTGTTCTTGGGAGCAAAGTAGAGGGTTGGGAATCTGCAACATGCGACAAGTGATTAGTGAGCAGCACAGAGAGTAATGACTACAGCCAGGTTTCTCACAAGTTTAATTAGTCCTCTTTATCAACACATAACTTTCTTGATCCCAACATCAAGATATTGCATGTTTGCCATAAACTTGTGCTTAAAAAAAATCAATCCTCTTACACATACACTTAATAATTGTAAAATAATTAAAAAATTACTTTATCAACATACCTAAAAAAACTGGGCAAACAAGTTTCTGGGCTAGACTAGGCTACAAGATCATGTAAACTGCATATCTATTTGTCTGTCTGTTCTTCACGATATATTTACATTTAAAGTAGGGAATAGAACATGAAAACCACTGCAACTAAATAACAACACCTGCAGTCCTTCACACATTCATTTGAATGAATACTGCATCAGCTACACTGAAGCATCATATATTTATCAGAATTACGTCCCTTCAGTACGAGTAGTCATCATGTGCAGTGTAAGACAACAATGAAAGGCACTGAATGCCACTAAATAGACATGACACACCCACCCTCTAACAGAGTACTGAGCTGGAACATCGTTTGCTGTCGCATCCATCTTTGCAATCACAATGTCCTTCTCGTCAGCCAGCTAAAAGATAAAAACTAATAATATAAAATCTGCTTCAAACAGACACTTTCCTACCCTAAAAAGATGCTAAATAAATCACATCAATCACAACCATGGGATAACACAGTCCCATAATAATTACTATGTAATTTTGTAGCTGATACGAAGTTTAAGGTTTCCTTTTTGCCATTGTGTAGATTGCTAGAAGTTTAGCCGATCCATTATTATATACAATCATTTTTATGTTTAGTGGATAGAACTGGAACAAATATTTCAACAAACCTCAATCACTTTTTATATTAATGCTGAAGAGTTACATAAAAACTGCAGAATAATTTATGTAAACTTGCTTTTACATTAACAAGACTTACCTTCTCAGCCAGTTCATCGTATTTTGGTGCCAGGCTCTTGCAGTGTCCACACCAAGGTGCATAAAACTCAATAAGAACATCCTTCGTCTTGTCATTGACAATTTCATCAAATGTTTCTGCTACGACCACCTACAAAAACAGGTCAAACTAGTTCATAGTTGTTTATGCAACTCTACATACCTGACAGTATCTAAACTATTATTATGCGCTGCATCAGCTACACTGAAGCATCATGTAGTTTTCAGAATTACGTCCCTTCAGCATGAGTGGTCATCACGTACAGCGCAAAACTTAATGAAGACAATAAACAAATTAATGATCCATTCTAGACCCAATACTGAAAACCTATTTACATAAACAATAACATTTCAGTACGTTGAGCAACATTTAGGTGCTCATTCCAGATAAGCATTAATTTTATTTATAAGGTCACTTCCTGTCCATTAAACCACTTTTATTACCAGCATAAACTTGATTTAACATTTATGTCCATACCACGAATGATAACAACTAATTATATATTATAAGTTATGAAAACTTGCAGCAATTAATTGAGATTTACAAGCACTGCATCAGCTTACACTGAAGCATCAGGTAGTGTTCAGAATTACGTCCCTTCAGCTTGAATAGTCATCATGTGCAGTGTGATATACAGTATAATATATTATCTGTGACATAAGTTCTAAATTATATCACTGTTTACAACACCATGCATAATTGTACCATTTCATCATGCATTATTATAATTTTATTAACTTAGACCAACCTTTACTGGTGCATCGTTTGATTCTGGAACAGGCTCAGACTTGAGGTAAGGTTTCAGCTCGCCAGCAAGCAGAGAATTGACAAACTTCTCCAAAGTATCCATACTGCAAAGTAAAAGCACAGGGTCACAGGATAATAATTGTGTATACTTACAATCACATCCATAGAATTATTATTAGAGCTTTGTTTTACATAACAAAGAATGTATATCATTACATGGCAAAGAATGTACAATTTCCACGGATTACCAGCTTGACTGTTTCAAAGTATATAGCAATCCTGATGTAAAGTATATAGCAATCCTGATGTTATTAGTTCTAACCTTTATTCACCTATTACTATTGTTTGAAAAAAATTGACAAGCCATTAAAATATTATGGTATTCCTACAACAGATATTATACAGATATATTGTCTATATTAGTACCACACAGTTTTTCTCTAGATGACTTATTATACTGCTAAATAGTTGTCTGATACAGTTATTGACATTATTTCAGTATACCAAACGAGAATAAAACAGCATACACTGCTAAGTTACATTATGATGACTGAAACAATTCATCAATTCAGAAATGACACTGGCCCAAAAATAATAATCTGCTAAATAAAAGGGCACCGCCTCCACTTTATACTGAATCACTGGAAGGATCTACAGAACAAACATGTCTAATACAAGCAACTCAACCCACCTGAACGTATCTTTCATAACAAACTTCTGGTCCTTGGCGTCTCTCGCAGCAACAACTGGAGTGTCACCAGCGGTCAGTCCATACTCGGACAACTCGTGGCTGAAGTCATCCTTGCTGGACACAGCGAAGTAAACAGTGTTGCCAGCATCCTTCAACTTCTTCGCCACTTTCATAACCCTGAAGAAGCAAAGGTGAATATGTGTTGCCAAGTTACAACAGATTGTCACAGAAATAGAAAATAACTAATTCTACTGGTGTGAGTTAATGAAACTACTGCAGACTTTCTCTTTACATTGACTGACATTTTGTTTCCTGGTATCTCTTTCATGCAACATGAGCACTCTTATAAATGAAAAATTCTTACCTTTGCTAAGTTTGCTAAGGAAAGCAAAATATGTTTTAAAAAAACATTTGTATTGTCTGTTGCTTTATATAATTGTGCCACCCTTCTTAACATTCACTTATCAGTGATTGTCGGGTAAGGTACGAATTTAGAATGAGTGTCATGAAGATGCTTATGTATATATGTCGAGAATGATATTTTTTATGTGCCAAACACTTTGACGCTCACCAGATAACACACTTGTCTAAGATGGGCCTCATAAGGTAGACACATGCTTCAGTCAGATTTTCTCATCACTGATTTTCTCAGATGAGTAAAGATTGGTTTGACAACAAACAACATCACCAGCATGTCAGACCATATATTACCTCCACCTGTGCCAGAAGAGGTAATAAATATGTGGCCCACCTATTTCTCCAGTAGTTGGTGCCTTTTGGGTTCTTCACATAGTCAACAGCATAATATGCCACAACCAAGGGCTTCTTGAACTGGTTAGCGTTGCCTGACGTTCTTAGTCCAGCAAATCCATGGCTGAAAACACAAATGAAATTGTAGACAAGCACATACACCATAATTGTACACTGCAGAAAATTAATAACTAGTCATCTATTTTCCTGTAACAGCAAGAAGCATGCATACCATTTTGTAATAGCAAACAATAGTGAATTAAATATACCACCAAGAAAGTACGTAATTAATTTTATTAAACAACAAATTAAAGATGCACCCTCACCCAGATAAGGAAATATCCATCATTCTATTGTTCTGTTTAGGACAGCTATTTTATTTATGAAGACAACAAACAAATTTGAATGATTTGACTGGATGACCCCTAAGAAACGTGTGGACCTTTTTATTATTTTGTCACAATGTCTTCATATTCTGTCTATAAATGAAGATCAGGCGATCATGTTGAAATTCAAAAAAGGTTATGTTACTTGAAGCAAAACTATGTAAAAACTACACATATTTAGCTACACTGAAATTATAAAAAGTACCCGTAGTTTATGTGCTGCATCAGCTACACTGAAGCATCATGTAGTTTTCAGAATTACGTCCCTTCAGTATGAATAGTCATCACGTGCAGCACAAGACAAAATAAAAAAATCTAGTCCTCAGACACAAAAATATGAAGCACCTGCTAACAAATCAAGATAATTTGTGTTTGCTTCTCAATATGTGCTCACTGGCATTTTATTCAAAACTGCTGCTTCATACATCTGCTAAAAAGCAAACATTAAAATATAATTCACTATCACCGACATCACAAATGTCTCAACATAAACAAAATTTGGTTAAAATCACATTTTAGGTTTGTAAACATTGGACTCAAAAGCTGCTATGTTGCATGTAATGATAATAATGGTAACCAGAAACTATTTTCACTATCATTTGTTTCAAATTACGACACCACCAAACAAACTAATAGCCAATAACAACTTGAAAAACATACATGTTATCATTGACCCAAGTCTTCATCTCCGTCAGTGATGCACTGCCTTCGTACACGCGTTCCTTCGGGTCAAACTTGTTGTGCAGTTGCTTGGGCTGGTAGATGACCACATTACTGGAGGAGGAAATGTTAATACACATCTCAGTAACTAACAAGTCTACGGATACTTCCATAATCATCATATCGTATTAGACGGCACACTTCAGACCTATCATTCACCATCATAGAAGTACTCAGCAATATTGGCAAAAGATTTTCATCATAAATGTGCCACCAAATGTAATAAACAGAAATGAAAGTAGATTGATAGATTCACAACAGTCATCCTCAAACTTAACATTCTGCATTTGTACAAACTGTTTTATTGAGTTATAGTGTAAAAGATGAGAAAATGGCAAAAAAACTGCATGGAAACAGCACGGATGTTCACCTAAATGTGCTTGTTTGGCACATCTGGAGCAGTATTAAGCCATAGTGATACTCACTTCTCATATTTGCTTTTGGCATGCACCTCTTTGGAATACGAATGAGCAAATCGATAATCTTCGTTCATGGCATCTGCCAGCTTCTGGAAATCCTTTGCCAGTGCACTATCCTCTGCCGAGAATAACCCTGAAACACGCAGAATTATCAAAGTAGTGTGTTGTGAATCAGGTCAGATATTCACAGTATTCACAGCATACAAACTCATCACTTACGTAAATGTATTGAATACCTAAAACAAATATATCATCATTGTGAACCAGTGACATCTTCTTACCACATCTGGTAGACATATCTTGTTTGAACAGGTTATGCCTATGTGTAAAGAAGTAATTTTTGGCCGAGTCAATACCAACTGTTTAATTGCTATTAAAAATAGCAATAAAAAATATTTTTTGTTTTAAACTACTGTTTTTGGACAACACTAACTAAAATTACAACTGTATATACATAGTAAAAAGTAGGTAAACAAAAGACCAACACATTTACTGTAGAGCAGCTACAGAAAATCAATGTTATACAGACAGAGATAACAGTCATGCTGTTTGCATAGGAAATGTTGAAGTTACATACCAAGAATAACATATTCACTGGAACCAGTAAATTTCTCAAATTCTGCAGCAGTCTTGAGCTCCTTGGATGAAGGTCCTGCCTTGCCTCTCATGTATTTAACAATGCCATCTGCAAATTGAAAACATTCACTTATATAAAGGAAAAATGCATTTGGTGTAATAGTGCAAACACATCATGATTAATAAAAGTAAGCTGGAATGCATGAACAACCATTGCCATAATATAAGTACCTCCGGAGAATTCACCTTTCCGCAAATACTGCATCATGCCGTTTAAAAGAATTGTCTGTTATAAATCGCTATAAGTTACCTTTTTATTTTGAACATGCATATAGATGTGTTGATACATAATATGGCACCACAATGTCTATCGATGAAGTAACATTTTTTGTACATTGGGTAGATAGGAGCTAGTCAAACCAGAGCTATTAAATAGGAGCTGGGGCACTCCCTCCGCACTTGTGTTGATAAGCCCCAGTTCGTATGTAATAGCTCTGGTCAAATCAAATGCAGTTTGAATGTAATATTAAGTTTAAAAAATAAGTTTAAATATGTATACCATGTATGTGTGTTCATTACATCATGGTCACATCTATTTTAAATGGTATGTTCTTATATTCGGGCAATGGTTTCTAAAGCATTAATTTTTCATTTAATATCCCATTCTTATGACCACAGCACACATGTTGAAGGTTAACTACCAGCCAAAATGTGTTTGGTCAGTTTATTAAGTTCGGAACAATGTTGACAATTTGAAAGATTCCATCCACAACACATTTAAATGGTAAATACTGCACAGGCGAGCACAGTTAATCGCAGCACCCTTTGATATTTAACTTTCCCATGTTCTAGTAAGCAGACTTCCAGTCACAAATTATTGCTCTGGAAATTTGTTTAAAATTTGCATTAACACATGTGGATGACAAAATATGTTTGAACATATACAGTTACATACAATTTATGGTGATTTTACAGCAAACTATCAGACTTCTCTGTAATGGATATTCTTGCTCCATTACCTGTAAACATGCAGAATGTCAGAATGTGACGTGTTCTAACGAAATGAGTCGTATGTCAGCGAAATGGATTTCGAGAAAACACAGCATAATCATGCAACGATGATTCCCGAAGATTTTGACTTTTGTCACCAAAGTATACTTTGATATATTTTCTGTCTATTGGCAATGCTTATTTCTCATTTATATAATATTTTTAGTATATATTTATAGCCTTTTTAGAAACACTATGTAACATTTCATGCATGAATTTTGTAAAAATAGAACCGATAAATCGCACTTGTTCGACTCGTAATTCTTCGGGGTTTCCCTCAATGCACGGCGGCAACATTTTGTACTACGAGAAAGCCCAGGACGCCCTCTTTCGGATTATTGTAGTAGGAATCCCCACTGACGTCAACTTAAGCCAATAACAGCGTTTATGTGAGAGGCCTATCTGTAAACAAACACCACTAGACGCGAGGAGGGACTCATAGCGAGCCTCTCATTGGCTTAGAGCACAGTGCTGACTCGCTAGTGCGAGCGATTCGCTGCTAGAAAACATTGCTAAATACTCAGATTATGTTCAGTAATGATTGATTAGTCAGTTAGCATGTGTTCGACAACGAACATGACTTTGGAGTTTATTTCGAAAGCATCAAATGGAGTAATAGAAGCAAAACAGCCGATTTTGGATCGACAATGTACTTATGTGACCGCGAACTGCAAAAGCATTTTTCTCCGTTTGAAACTTTCTATCCCAGGCATGTTCAGTGTCCAATAACCTTTGCTGTGTGCGAGATATGTCCATAATTTTTACACCGTTGGAAAGCTTAATACGTCTTTTTTCCCAATGGTGTGACTAACTTTGTTTTTTGACATACGACTCATTTCATTAGAACACGTCACAAATTGTTTTCAAAAGTTTACAAATGTAACTGACTACTTTCAGAAAAAAAACTTGCTGATATCACAACACCAATAGTCCAACACCAACCACAGTAGTTTCAAACCATTCACCGGGCGAATTTCCAGAACCAATTCCAGGCTAGCAATCCCACACCGACCAACTGACGCTTACCAGATGATCTCTGCCCTTTATAATCTGCTGACTCAACCCCATCTTTGAAAATTTTCAATGTTGGAAAACCCTGAATCTTGTATTTGGAGCAGGTTTCTTTGCCTGCTCCATCACAATCGATCTACAACATATTTGTGTACACTTGGTTATCCTCTGTGCTATATGCAGTAGGTGACTTGCTAAATCAGGTTGAGTTGATCTTCTGGGTTGTCCAATGCTGCAGAAAGAAAGGTGGTTAAACACAGGCCAGCATCATGCCACTAGTGTATTTTACAAGCATGACTTGGTTTTCATAGAATCAGAATTACCACGGGTTTTATTTTGCCACACAAACAGAAGTTCATTAACTTGTTTATCTGTAGCTGACAATTCAGGGAAATTTGTGAATGTATTAAGATAAAATTATGAGAAACTGAAAAGCAGCTAGTAAATGTTATGCATGCTACAAATACACAAGCTGTACAATGCTGGCCAGTGACACATTATGAAGTTTTGATGGCAGAGGTTTGTTGATCTCCCCTGACCCACCTGCTTCACGTGGCCCATTGTAATCTTCTGACACTTCGCCATTTCTGAAGATCTTCAAAGTAGGATATCCCGATACACCATGCTTTGAGCAGATTGACTGTTCTGTTGTACAGTCAACCTAAAATAACATTGAAATCGTAACATAACGTACTGGCTTTAGATGCATTTTCCATAATAAATTAATATACCTATAAAACAAACAATGTAGGCTAACTGGTACAGCACACTCTATTAACATTTAAAATGTTGCTTAACACAAGAAGGCCTTTGATTAGCCCTCTTATTCAACACAACTGTTGAATAATAGACAGCAAGGGGGCCCATTTCGCTGACCTGTTTTTAGTGAAGCCAACATGCAGCAGCTGCCTTAGGCGACAATCTGTGATCACATGCAATTTTTCACTTGCATTCACACAGATACATTGCAATATTATATCAGTGTCATTACTTAAAAACAGGTTTAAGTAAGCCAGTCTAGTTGGTTCTGTCTGCTCCCTAAACGTTATGTATAGACAAAGGCTGGGTAAGAACAGAAGTGTAGGAAGATATATGCTCCATAGTTCTCCTAGCTAGCCGTCAAGTGGCAGCAATACTTGTGTGGCTTCACTTTACGGCCAGCAATAAGACTTGAGTGGACCCTCTGGCCATCTATTCTTTTTGGTATGATACAGTTCAAATAGAATGCCATAAAACAAAAAAATATTGGATCTGTTCATATCTTACAAAGTATTGATTTATCTGGCTTCACTTCAAATTGACAAAAACCTCAACACATGATTTTTATGTATATGTACATTTGAAGAAGGCCAAGTGTGATTTCAATTCATTTAGCAATTAAACACGAAAAACTAAGACATTTCACAGTTTGTGTTACCTCAGCAAGTCCTACTGGTGGGTCATTCTCTTTTAGAGTTGTTGCAGCTTTTTCAAATTCTGGGGCTAATTTTTTACAATGTCCACACCTGAAAAAGGTTAACACACAAGTTAGTAAATCAAAAATTACACCAATGAATTCCATTAATATAATTAAATTTGTAACCATAGTCTGGTCACTAACATATCTTTTGGTCACCATTAGAATAAAGATATTTCTGGATATTACATTAAATACACCATTAATCCGATATGTTGTTCCCTAAAAGTATGAATTGTCCTTGTGATGTTACATTTTCAAAGAAAATATATAAAAACTTCGTAGATGTTAGTATCCTCTGCACAAGGTGGCATCATATTGGCATTTTTAGTGCATTATTAAAAACAATGGTGGCAATAAAATCACTACTTCGATCATTTTTAACAGAACTTATACTATCACAGAAAAAGTTAAATGGTTTACCACAGAATGAGGCTATTCATAGTTGAACAAATTGAAGAATTTCATTCAACTTCTAACAGCCTGTTTGCGTTGTATTGATTAAATAACAACTAAGTGATTTAGAGCGTAAGCACTTTTGAACAGATATGATCTGGTTACATTGCAAAACGGCATATTCCATTAAATATTCCCAAATGTGTACAGTATCACACCAGTATGCAAGGCTTTCCAATTCCATATACAACACAATGAAAACAAAAACTTTCAAACCTTATAAAGGAAAAGCTATAAGCCCACCCAAAATAAATTGCAACCTAACGAACGGCAACTGTCAACGGGAAGTTGCATTTTGACTTTTTTATTCAAGCCTTTTGTTATTTATAGGAATTCGGCTCAGACCTGGTATTATAATGGTTCGGCCAATAGTGGCAAGTGAACATGTCCATTACATGGTAATTAATTAAAGGATCTTGGCAAATGTCATTCAACTAACCTCTCGACCCGACAGTGACAGATAAAAATTGGAACAGCCACAAATGGGATGACCAATATCAGATAATTTTACGTGTTGTGGTTTACTTGTAGAACCGGGCTGTTTAGAAGTGCCACAACAATTCATTTAAAATGCAATGGCACCTGCGATCTATGCCGTGCGAAGCCAACATTAAAGATACACCCGTCGTCAAGGAAAAGGGGTTTAAACCAAGCACTGGCCGGTCAGGCCAGGTACAGTTCCGTTGCTAAACGGCAACAAACTTACCAGGGTGCATAAAATTTGACCAAAAGAAGTGATTCATCAGCCGACTTTGCAGCGAAATTGGAGTCTGTCAACTGGATTACATCGCCCGCTCTAGTGAGAGCTAGAGCGGCAAACAAGCACACAAATTGCAACATAACTTAGACTATCACCAAACCCACGTCTTCTCCAAACGCACGCCGCTGAGAATGCAACTCAAAATGGCTGAGGCAACGTGGCTACGAGAATCGATGTTTGGTGTCCTCCGTTGATTGGCTAAAGCTGTCACCGCGTGACGGCCATTACTACTTCCTCCGAGAAGCGAGTTGAACAACAATTGACAAGCTGCTTATACAGCTAATCATGAAGTCGTAATCTTTTATAACACGTAGTGTCAAGCCTAGGGTATCGGGAATATCAAAACCTGATACTGAATTAGTCATAAGTAGAGTTGGATACTGACTGGCTTGGGTTTTACTGCTGACTAGTCGGTAACTGGATGCTTCTCTTTTTCCGGCTCGGGGGGGTGCTCGATAGTCGGCGATTTTCGCTCGGCTGCATAACTTCGCCTCGAGGACGAGGACTCAAAAGTGCTGCGACCTCGCGGCGCCTGGATAATCGAGGCTAGCGAATTGTTTGGTCTTCTCCTGGCTGAGTATTAGCCAACACTCAGTCAAACGGTCAGGGCTGGGTGCGCATGCTTGTTTGGTTATTAGTCGTTTATCCCGACCCAAGGACCCAGCCTGTTTAAATTACTATGAAAACGACCACCAACGTTACAGCTGCAAAACTTCTCACATATCTTACATTATAATATATATATATATATATATATAATATTATACATATATTATACATACATACATACATACATACATACATACATACATACATACATACATACATACATACATACATACATACATACATACATACATACATACATACATACATACATACATACATACATACATACATACATACATACATACATACATACATACATACATACATACATACATACATACATACATACATGCTGCCTATGATGATGCATGCATACATGCATACAATATGGTACAAACATCACTTGCATTCCTCTAACGAAGAAAATTCATAAAACAATAAATTAAACGCGCAGATCTCAAAGGCAACTTGACATCATCGGCGGCTATACGCGGTTATGTTGTAGTGCTTAATTAAATTTTTCCGGCGTTATAAGCGTTCCAATTGACGTTTCTGCGCATGCGCGATATGTAAATCCATCAATGTGCAGCGAAAAGACAAAGTATTTATTATATAAATACTACGGGTTGTTCGTTAGGATATATATATAACCTATCAGCAAAGTTATTTGTCGCAAATTAACACGAGACAAACAAGTTTTGAGGCATATTTTTATAGCAATTAAGCGTAAATCACGTGACAGAAGTACGCCATTATCCGTGAGAGATTTATAAAAAAAACCGTTACATTTTATTACATTGAACGACATTTTAAGAAACTCTTCATAATCATCACAGAAAAGTTAACGAACAGCTCGTGGCATTTATATCGAAAATGCTTTGTTGTTTCGCTGGATGTTGATGGTTTTACATTTATTGCGCATGCGCAGAAATGTCAATCGGAACGTTTTTAACGACCGGAAAAAATTAAGCGCGACAACGTACCGTAAAAAATCGCTATATAAGTTAGCTTTATACAAAAACCGTTAGACGGTGCTTTTGTGCGCGCGAATATTTATAAACTTTATTTACTGCATTCGTACGTGCGAAATAGTTTAATTACATGTACTTATAAATAATAATACAATAATAATTAATTATTACCATCACTATATGATCTGCAGGAAATTATAAGTTATAAATAAACCTTGAGATGGTCTGAATGCTCAATCTTGGGCAACTATTGACCGTACTTGAGGTAAAATCTTGAGGTAAGATAATAATATTAACATAATCCATAATAGTGTTGTGGTGCTTCACAACACACTGTTATTTAAAAATATGCAATAAGAAGAATATACTACTCACAGGTAATATTAA
>JAODUO010000021.1:1130000-1132500 GCA_025642075.2 Ridgeia piscesae | reverse complement strand
AATTACGATCACTATGCTGATTGGTGTCGATAATATCTTTAATAAAATAACTAAAGTTGTCTTAGTCTACATCTGTTAATTATATGTTTATTATTTTATGTTATGTATTCTTGTTTAAACAATTTGAGTTATATGGAATTATACGAATTATGTATCAACATTTTAAAGTAATTCCTTGTTACATTTTATGAAGGACAAAATGGCGACGATGTGTGCGCCATCTTGGTTTCACGTCGCCTATTGTAAAACATACCTATCCATAACTGTGCATGGATGAATAATTATAGTTTAACATGTTAGCATGTTTAATGTATCATATGATATAACATAACATATAAACGATGTTTTAACGCCATTCTACAATACAAATAACTTCACTGGAAATAGTTATATATCAGTTTAAGTTAAGACAAGTTGACACCACAATCTCGCCAGTCAAACACTATATGGTATATAAGGAAAGGAAATTGCTACTATAATTGTAACTGATGTGTATTCGATGCCTCGTGGCAAAGGGTGTATCACGTGATGCTCGCAATATGGAGGGTCACATCCGGCAATGGAACGCCGGGCTTAGGGACAGATACTACCCTCCCTTTCTCGTAGCACAGTGATCAGTTGTGAGGGTTGAAGGTCGTGACATTTCTCGCCAGGGGGAACGTTGTAAGGAGCAACCAAAGCGGAGTCCGAGCCCAAGTAGATACATTAGATACTGTACTATGTACTAATGTACTATAGGCAGAATGTTTCCAGTGTCTCCCACTTCCGGATACCCTCTTTTTATATTATATCACGATAAACTTTAATTAATTCGTTCTACGTTTTGTTTGTGGAAAAATATATTATTGAAAGATATAAAAATGCTTGAACCTGTAATAAATAGTAGTTACTGCTTAACTATATCTTGGAGGACTTTCATGTAGGCTTTAAAATACATCTATGTATTAATGGATTTTTATTATTTTGCTTTTGTTCATTATATTTTAATAACTATTAGAAGGCCACCTGGCACAGAGACACTGAACAAGAAAAAAGGATATGACCAGGCCAGACCGGGAGAATATGGCCACAAACAGAAACCTTGAACAGGAGAAATGAGCAGAGTAAATAAGAATTGTTACTTGACTGCAATGCCACCAACAGTGTCACTCTTGCGAAGACACTAATTTGAACAAGTCTACGTCAGTCCTATTATAAAGTTACAATGTATTAGTCAATAAAGCAATGTCATAACTATTTTACACACACATACCCCACATAAAAACTAATATGTATTAAATGACACATACCCTATTCATATTTGGGATGTCATTAGACATACAGAGGATAATCAACTAGAGAAAATGCTGGATAGTGTTAGGCAATGCAAAATGTCCTGTTGTAATAACCACCATTAAGAACTCATGCTTGTGGGAAACAACTGTACTGGTTTTGTAATTTGTCACTTTTTCAGGTAGAAACAATCGTTCAAATAGGGTGTTTGATAGCCATGGTGACGGATGATGTGTTTCCACAAAAGAAGAGTTCAAAACAAAGTTAGCAGTGTTATCCAGAAAAGTGAATTTGTGCATACTTGTTTTTAGATTTTTAATAATTATGTATTCCTGTCAGATGATATAAATTAAAATTTTCTAATAATATAAAATACAGTTGTGACTGATTGCATTTAGAATACTGTGTTGTAATGCAAATGCATTGTCAGTTGTTTGTCTAACCATTTTGTTCATATGGATAGTTTAGGGTAATATCGATTCAGTGGTGTGTGGCAGGTTCACACCCTGCTGGTGTTCCTTATGCAAACATTACATGTTGTGTGCACACGCATTGATTCTATTTAATAAGTTCAGCTGCTTTTGTGACATCTCTGAAATGCATCGAACTATCGTCAAGTTTGTGTATGTATCAATGTATAATGTATATATATCCCAGATAACATGCAAACGTTAGTGTAACGTTAGCATTTGGTTAGAACAGTTAGATTATGGTTACTGTTAGATTTTTAACGTTGCCGGAACGCTAGTTTTTGGTTTGATATGAAACGTTTTGATCTCTAACGTTACCGGAACGCTAGTTTCTGGTTTAATGTGAAACGTTTTGATATGTAACGTTGTCGGAACGTTGGTTTTTGGTTTGAATTGAAACGTTTTGATATCTAACGTTACCGTAACGGTAATTTCTGGTTTGATGTGAAACGTTTTGATGTGTAACGTTTTCGGAACGGTAGTTTCTTGTTTGATTTGAAACGTTTTGATCTGTAACGTTACCGGAACGGTAGTTTCTGGTTTGATGTGAAACGTTTTGATGTGTAACGTTTTCGGAACGTTAGTTCCTGGTTTGATTAGAAACGTTTTCATCTCTAACGTTACCGGAATGTTGATTTTTGGTTTGAGTTTAAACGTTTGGATCTGTAACGTTACCGGAACATTAGTTTCTGGTTTCATTTTAACGTTTGCATTTCGAACGTTGTAAGAAGGTTTATTTTTGGTTGGATTGTAAACGT
>JAODUO010000021.1:955000-1125000 GCA_025642075.2 Ridgeia piscesae | reverse complement strand
TCGAAAAGGCATTCGACAGTAAGTAATAACCATCACAGTCTGGGTGGTGTCCTTTTTCTAGCAAACATCTTGAAATTAATAGTTACTCTACAACATTACAAAACTTCATGTGAGGAGGTACATACTAATATAGACAGGCCATTATCTGATGTGAAATGGTGCAGGCAGCTAAGCACTAGGCACTATAATATAATTATAACTTTAGTGATGTATAATATGGACCTATCGATACCATTTCTATCGGCTGGATCAGTATTTATCTGGGATGCCTGAGAATACTAGGTAGAACGATATCAACAAATTTATTCACGGTTAATGGAGCATATACTATTTATTAACTGAGAAGAAACGATCAGAGTCCACGTGATCTCATTGTTCGCGTCAACGAGCGTTACTGTTACCATGGCAACGCATTGTCTTTTTGTAATCTAATGTTTTGATAAAACAGTTAGCAGGTTTCCGATCATATTCATAGATGGCAGCAAATGTCCAGTTTTCTGTCAGCGCCGGAAGTTTTGATCTGCCCATGCGTTGCTTGATAGACGTGATAGACGTGTGATAGACGTGTGTCTTGATAGACGTGTGTCTTGTCTACGCAACCTGGCAGCTGTATCAGGCTACCAGCAGCGGACTTCTCGCTTGACGTCGGTTGGTCGGCGCGTATTCGACTGAATGTTTGTTTAGTGCAGTCCGGTCGGGAGCGAACGCTTCTTGGTCACCGCTGACGGACATGTATTGTTCCGGCGCATGCGTGTTGTGTAGTGACGACAGCATGTGACGTTTCGCGCGACGGCCGTCGGTCCGTGAACGCGTCTCTCCGTCGGTGCCGACGAGGTACGATCGCAGTTCGTGGGTCGTTGATTTAGTTGTCCCCACTGGTCGATCGTCACGTTGACTTCCGGCTTGCTCCGAAAAGAAAACTAGACATTGAACGAGCGATCAAACTTTCACAGCCGTAGTAAATTAAAAGTATAGTCTCACTGAAATTAACAACATAGGCCCAACTATCCACTACAGTCGTCACTATCTGGATGTGTGCGGACCTCCAGTGACAATTTCTCCGGTACCGACCCCACCCCCGATCCCAGGAAGTTTCCTTAACGTTTAACAAAATATTTTCGTCATATCTACTGCTGTCTCCTCTGGAAAATTACGCCCCCAACCCCGCCCCCCCCCAACCCCCGAGTCTCCCCGGATAACCCCACCGCGGAACCCAGGATGTTCTCCTACTCTTAGCAATAAATTATGGTCGGACAATTATTTTAAAACCTTACTTTTTTATCAAACAACTCGTCGGAGCAATTCCGTCGGCGAACGGGACGGACACGTGAGGCACCTGGAATTCAAAGATAATCGATAATTATTTTGTTTAACGTTGAGGCAGTACACAAAGATAACACCGAAACCGAAAACAGGGAATAAATGTCAATATTTCAACAAAGTACGAGAAAATCTTACCTCGGAATGTGGATGCGCCGACCGTGGAGTACTGCGTCAACGGCTGCTCTCCACACTTCGGTAGTGCCTTCACGTGTCCCTCCCTCCTCGGTTGACAGGCATTGGCTGACATCGAAGGGGTCGTAGCGAATCGCCCGGTTTGGCGGTAGCGATGCCGTAGCCTGTGCCGTCCTGTCGCCAGCGTACGAGGTGTTCTGACATCATGAACAGTTGTTGGTATCGCTTCTTCGGTGTCATTCTCGATATGTCTTTTGCCTTTGGCTGTTGCGATTGTTGTGAAATTCTTAACCGCCAACTCGTTGTTACCGTGACGTTTCATGACGTCAACAACCGGTTAGATGGAGCTTAAGCCAATCATCGCGTTGCATAACTCCCGCGGTATTATAAACGAGGATATCACGTTATGCGTTATATCGCGTGACGTACGACGTGCTGTTGTAAAAAATGCAAAGGTCTTTCGGTACAATTATTCATCATCTCTCTCTGCCCTCCGATTTTATGGTGTTTAACAGGGTTCACGCAAACCAGTCCATAATAAGCATTGTCAATAATAACAATGACTTGCTAGTTCTTCCTATTACGTACAGGGATGTTTGAATATCGCAGTTTAAAGACCCCATTTCAGCAGCGGACCCAGAAGGATTTATGGTCAACGTAGGCTCCGAGAGTGAAGTCAAATATAAAATAATAAAAGCTGACTGCCAGAATTTTTTTATATAATAGTTGACATGATTATACATCTATATAGTTCACACGGTACAACTTACAGTTGTCATCAGTCACAACCACGTAGTTTTAACAAGATTTAACAAGATTGCCACCTAGAGATTCAACTCTAGATGGCAGGTGGACTAGGAAGTAATTTGGCTTATCGAGAGTCCAACCTATCTATCTAAGTATACCCCGCCCTTCTTAGGTATATGTCAATTTTATTTTTAAATATATTAACACTACTAGCACCTACACAATCAGCTGATAATCTGTTCCATTCGTTTGGCAGGAATCCGGGCACGGTGCACTGAAGGGGTTCATTGTTGGGCACGGGGGTACTGAAAGTGGGAGGAAGAGTTGACTAATTGGACCACATTTTGTCAATTCGTCTTGTTGTCACACGGCGCGGCAGGCGACAACTTGTCTTTAATCTATAGCTGGGTCAACTGGATAACAGTTTGATATTCGAGCGAACGGGTCGCTTTTTGATCATTCGTAAAAGGGGTTTGGACAGATTCCCTGTTTCAGACCTGAAACGATGTCACACTGGTGTGTAATGTAATGTAATGTAATGTAATGCAATGTAATGTAATGTAATGTAATGTAATGCAATAATAGCCTTAGAATTTTACTCAACCTACCCTCAAGATGTAGTGCAAGCTTTATGTTTGCCACCAACTAGATTAAATCTGTAAATGAACGCATTCGATCATCCATATTTAGTCTTTTATGTCGTCTTCACCAGTCGGATACCCTTCTTTGATAATCTTCTTTTTATTAATTACCTACATACTTATATTCATTATAAGAGCTGTATGTACACATACTGGAGGTCCCTATATATTATATACATGACATTTGTATTGTATTTTTAATCAAATTTTTTACAACTTATTTACTTAATTTCCTGATATATTTATCCATAATTTGTTTAACTTTACACTTATATCTTTACGTCGATCACATCATTGCTTTGATTGTATTATATGTATTGTACTTTTCATGTTTTTAATTGTATTTTATGTATATATGGACGACGTCTTGTCTGAAATAAAACTTTAGTATTATATTATTTTAGGAGTTCAAATGCCCCCCCCTCTCCCACACACACCACACGTGCGCGCGCGCCCGCACGCACGCACACACACACATACTCGTTATATCATTGGAAAGTCCTGCATCTACACGTCACGATTAGGCCTGTTATAGAGTTGCCATGTGATGCAGTAAGCGTTAATCCGAGGTCAAATAAGGTCACCATAAAACGATCATTTTTTAGAATTTGGACGCTTTTGAAAACTTCTCGATATTAAAATGGTTAAGTAGCTATTTTATATTATTAGAAAATGGCCAAGCCATATATTTTTGGAAGGCGCAATATCTTATATACAACAAAATATACAACATTATGTTGTACATGTATCCTGAAACGATAAGAATGATGACAAGGTCACCCATAAAATGACGATTATTGGAACGTTTACAATGCCAAGAATACTATGAAGTTATATTGACTGTGTGTCTACATCATAACTATGGACAAGTCGTATATTGTATGAAAGATCAGTTTCTCCCCGTCAAAATGCAGTGTGACGTGGAACTGTGAAGCGAGGTAGTTTGTGTTGAGCGTCGTTCAAACAGGGTCACCGTAAATTGATGAACGTTAGAAATTGCGAATCCATAACAAAGTGGGATTATCTCGATCGGGAGTCATGTTAGCACCATTTGGTATGGGTGCCACACCTCGAGGTCGTAGTCTGAGGAGACACCAGGCGAGATCCAGAACAGGATCTGTGTCCGTCTTAGATCTAGAACAGGATCTGTGTCCGTCTTAGATCTAGAACAGGATCTGTGTCCGTCTTAGATCTAGAACAGGATCTGTGTCCGTCTTAGATCTAGAACAGGATCTGTGTCCGTCTTAGATCTAGAACAGGATCTGTGTCCGTCTTAGATCATTTTAACTTCTGATGTATCATTTCTTTTCGCTCTTCACAGATTTTTTATTTTTACTCAGTCTTTCTCACAAAGTGTGCTCTATTGCAATCTGTGTTGTTGTTGAACAACTGTATGTACATGTAGATTGTTCTTGAAATATCACATTAGCAATCGACAAAGACATTCATCGTGATGGTGACGACGATGACAGAGTACAGAAAATAAACATAGGTAGAAACAATTTTCAAGTAGCATTACCAAAATTACCAAATCGACTCAACATGCAATATTTTGTGACGAATGAGTATTTGGCAAAAAGAAAAGCAAATAGTTTGTTTTGCAAAAACAACTATGGTCACAATATAATTGCATCTCTATGACAAATAGTCCTATATAATAACCTATTTCAAGAGGATGCAATGAGTTTTCCAATGGCTTACGATGTTGCATTGCGTATCTTTGGCGAAAAGGACTGAAAATGACCTACTGTGCTCCATATACATACAACTGACTCTAATCTTGTCCATCCGTCCCTCAGTCGACTTTGAGCATCTCACAAGAAGGGACAGACACCTCATTACGGAGTCTGGGTAAGGCTGCTCACTCATGACAGGGTAATATAATTACGTACGTACAGACAGACGTAAGGTAATGTAACAACGTTACAGTTAATAAACAAGTCACACGACAGCTTTAATGCAAAGGAAATTCCAAGTAAGTAAATCACTCAATGACGGTATCTCAACACAATTTAATAATCTAAGATCTATGCAGACATACACCTTTTAAGTAGGCATGAAATATTTATGTATTCATAAGTATACATATAAATATACATAACTTGTCCTAATGTAATACTGCTATAGAGCTTAGTAATGTAAACAGCATGTTGCACTTTGTTACAATGTAGTCCTAACGACATAATAACAATGTCATGCCTATAGTAAAAATGCATATAATTCACATAACACTGACTTTTAGCAGCATTTATTTGCATTACCTGTCATGAATATAACAAGCGATGACAATAATTTTAACGATTGGCACCTTATAACATGAGCAAGGATTTACTTATACAAGTGAGAGATGTTAGTATGTCACCACTGTCAGTGTGTCATCACTGTCAATCTGTCACCAGTATCAGTCTGTCATCACTGTCAGTCTGTCAGTCTGTCGTCACTGTCAATCTGTCACCAGCACCAGTCTCTCATCACTGTCAATCTTTCACCACTGCCAGTCTGTCATCACTGTCAATCTGTCACCACTATCAGTCTGTCATCACTGTCAATCTGTCACCACTGTCAGTATGTCACCATGGTCTGTCTGTCAACACAGTCAGTCTATCATCACTGTCAGTTTGTCACCACAGGTAGTCCCATCAACCTGCCAATCTGTCATCACTGTCAATATGTGACCACTGTCAGCCCATCAACCAATCAATATCTCATCGCTGTGAGTCTGTCATTACTGTCACAACTGTGAGTCACCAGTGTCAGCATGGTGAGACTGGCACCACGATGAGTCTGTCACCACAGTCTATCACCACTGCCAGTATGTCACCATTGTGAGCCACCACTCTCAGTCTATCACAGTGCGAGTCTGTCACCACTGAAAGTATGTCAGCACTATGAGTCACCACTGCCAGTATGTCACCATTGTGAGCCACCACTCTCAGTCTATCACAGTGCCAGTCTGTCACCACTGAAAGTATGTCAGCACTATGAGTCACCACTGTCAGTCTGTCACCACTGTAAGTCACTACTGTCAGACTCACCACTGTGGGTCACCATTGTTGGTCTGCCACAACATTCAGTCTGTCACTATTCTGTGTCACCACTGTCTGTCTGTCACCACTACATGTCTATCACCACTGTTAATCTGTCACCACTGTCATATGTCACCACTGAGAATCACCACTGTCATACTATCACCATTGTGAGTCACCACTGGTAGACTGTCACCATTGTGAATCACCACTGGTAGACTGTCACCATTGTGAGTCACCACTGGTAGACTGTCACCACTGTGAGTCACCACTGGTAGACTGTCACCACTGTGAGTCACCACTGGTAGACTGTCACCATTGTGAATCACCACTGGTAGACTGTCACCATTGTGAATCACCACTGGTAGACTGTCACCATTGTGAGTCACCACTGGTAGACTGTCACCATTGTGAATCACCACTGGTAGACTGTCACCATTGTGAGTCACCACTGGTAGACTGTCACCATTGTGAATCACCACTGGTAGACTGTCACCATTGTGAATCACCACTGGTAGACTGTCACCATTGTGAATCACCACTGGTAGACTGTCACCATTGTGAGTCACCACCGTTAGACTGTCAGACTGTTACCACTGTTAGACTGTTGATTCTGATGATATGATAATACACTACACTGTCTCCAGTCATGAGACATAATGACACCAGGGCATTTCTGCTATAACGTCACAATATCTGCCTAAACCAACACAGTTGCATCAGTCATATATGACACCGTGTCACCAATGTCACATCTCCGCCGTCGCCTCGTGGTACTTGACAAACACAATGGCTGCCAGCTCCTTACAGAATTCCTCCAGGACAATCGTGCCGCTGAGAAAGTGTTCGTCCTCCTGGCTGAAACACCAACAATAAATCTAAAAATACGACTGATGAATCCTCACACTTTACATGTGTCACAAATACATTTACACAATGATGCAAGTTCTGTGTCACCAACAATGAAACCAGCCCGTGAATTAAATGGTTCTGCATGTATTCAAGCTCAAGTTTTTTATTGAAAAAAAAACCATAATTATAATATATACCAAACCAATAAATAGATGAAACTATACCATTTGTAAGGTTATTTTTTATATGACATTGACTTATTTTGGAACATAACTTTTGAAATGTACATTTCGACCCATCATGAGCAATATATTCATATTTGTAAGGTAGATGCTTTTCGCACAAGCAGACATAGAATACGTTGACATGAGACAGTGAGGAAAAATAAACTATTGTTTGACAGGCAAGTTTACCAACACACAACATTTTCATCGTATCACATCACTAATATTTAGTGTTAAATTGGTGTTAGCTGTGTTTGTTATCACCGAAACCAATCATCGCCACCGCTACTTATCCATCAACAAACTTAAGTAAGGAAAATGTTAGCTTACAGGCATGTGTACATGTGCATGAATGCACGCATGCACACATATACATGTCTTAGTTATAGAACTGCAGGTGCAATGCCATCACCCATGGATCAGAGACAGTGGAAGAAACAATGGTAACATCTCTCCTAAGAGTTATATAATATTACTCAAAGTCAACTACCAGGGGTAATACCATAAGAATAAGCAGTGACAGTTGCTTTCAGCACAGATATGTGTGCATTAACTAATAATTGTAGGTGCATAACAAGAGATCGGTGTAACATGAAATACACAAAGTGTCAAATGAAGCATATAGGTATGCCTGTCAATTCTGCTGTACGCTAGACACTTGTAAATGTTCACATTGAAATGTCACTGGATCTTATGTTAGAGATGCCTTCCGGGTAGTTCAATGTATCAACTGCTTGAGTATAAATCGTGAGATTGTCTCATGATAAAGAGCTGCCGTTTTATCAGGCTGAAACAAGCCACAGCAATTTATGACTTTCATTCAACAGATTTTGATTGATGTAAAATTTTTTTTAAGTATATGCACATTTATAGATCAATATAATATATACTTCACTCAAAATTTCTTTTGTAATATTTTTGTGGTACAAATTTGACTAAATATGCACTAGAGGTTTGCATATAGTATATAGAAGAGTTTCTTCACATTTTTATGTTAACATAGCATTTTAGGTTACGTGCAGCAGAACTGGGACAAACCAGTATATATAACAAAACAGTGTCATGTGAAGTGCACACGCCAATATATTAGTGTCACGTGAAACACTAACTGTTTAAAGCCACACACCTCAGGTGAAATAGTACCTTTGATAAAAGTCAGTTATGTCTACTACTTGCTCCTCTACTAATTTATAATAGTGCTGTAATATTTACTGTCAATAAAATTCAAATTGATTACAATTATATACCCTGGTACCTCGAAATTACATTTATTATTCATGGATCAAATGTGTTAGTATCTCATCAACAAAAATACAAAATGTCTCAAATTGTGCATTTGGAAATTTTCGTTTCTGTGGTAATTATCCTACCTGCCATGTGTGGCTTTACGGTGTCATTACATTGACACTAACAGTGTAACAGTATCAAGAAAGAAACTGATGCCCACTTGACCTATGTCAACTGCCCTCAAGTTCCACCACCACCAGTACACAGTACATCAACTTACCCCTTGGGCTGACTCAGACACTTTCTACAAGTTCACAAAATATCACATAAGTGTGACTTTCTACAAGTTCACAAAAGGTCAAATAAGTGTGACTTTCTACAAGTTCACAAAAGGTCACATAAGTGCGACTTTCTACAAGTTCACAAAATATCGCATAAGTGTGACCTTCTATAAGTTCACAAAATATTGCATAAGTATGACTTTTTACAAGTTCACAAAATGGTTGTGCCTATCTTAAGAAACAAATGGGCATACCATAATTTTTTCTATTAAGCGTACAGTGTGCTAACAAATATTTGAGATGCAGAAATGGTAAAATATTCGTTTTAATAAGCGTACACCCATTTAATTACTGTAACTTGTCTGGTTTTCAAAAGGAATTTATATCAACTTAATGCACCAAACCACGTGGCAACACTCCATTGGCCATTCAGGTATTCACTAGGTGGCGTTACACACCAACAAACATGGCAGACGGTTTATCTTAGCACGTTGTTCTGAGTTGCATATTCATAATTTGATAACATGTTTACAATTACCATAAATGTACAACAAGTTATGAGTCAAACTTTGCAGATAACTAGTTTTACTGAATGACTTGGGAGATAAACAGATGTATTTCATGAAGTGACTTACACATGCACATATGCATAGAAGACAACTGGAAACTAAACATTTTAAATTTAGGTAACTACTGATGTTCTGTCATAACTGCGCTTAGTGGGCAGTTATTAGAAATTAAACTATACAACTTTATGGAAGCAACTGACAATGTTGGTTTTGGAGATCGCCGTCACGGTGTCAGATGCTGCTAAAATGTGGTGGTCTATGTTTATTATGGCATGTACGCTTAACAGAATGAATATGGTACATCCAACAGAGTTACAGACCCATGATCAAAATGAACTTCCAATATTTACACTGATCAACATTGATGGTTTGATTTTCTACAACAAGTGTCACTTCTTATATAAGACTTGGAAGTAAATAGCTTTAGCTGCTGCTATTCAATTCATTTTTCACTCGCCCTAATCAAGCTAACTTTGAAGCATTTCAACTCTTTAGTAATTACAATCTAATAGCTCATCTGAGCAAATAAATTTTAAAACTTTTGCTTGGGTCCTTCAACCACTTAACAAAAGTATGCATTTTTAAAATAAATTTTAACATGCAATTATGTAATAAAGAAACATAACTAAAGAAGCAGCTTCAAGCTATAATCACTTCAACAATCTTGACACTGGTAATAGAACTAGACAAACACAGACATGACACAGATAACATGACTAGGACAAGCACAAATATGACATGGGACAATCAAATATGACAGGTAATAATAGAACTGGGAAATGTTTGACACACACAACAAAGCTAGGACAAACACAAAAGACACAGCTAACTGAACTGGCCCAAACACAAAAGTGACACATGGACTAGAACTAGGACAAACACAAACATGACACGGCTAACAGAACTAGGCCAGACAAACAATTCTGTTGTGGATTGTCTTGCTATTACAACAGTATTGTGACAGGTGTTTTAGTAGTGCAATACTATTGTAACAGTGTTGTCATAGTATCGGGAAACTGCAAATTAATCAAATGGCTGTCCCAAACCAGTATTGATAATGTGATGTGTATGCCACCACAGAGCCTTGGAGGCTGTAGATTCACAATGATAAATCCAAGAATGAGACTGTTACAGTCACTTAGGTCTATATATGTATATCCAAATTAGAAAACAAAGTTGTAAATACATGTTTATGGACATACAGTCTTGGATTTATCATTCTGGTTTTACCATACCTGCTTAATTTGTCTTTATTATCAACAGTTCAGTGTAGTGTCGATGATAAATACTGATAGTTAAATTTACAATCAACAGTATTGAATCGTCCCTTCAACTATGAAAAATACCCTAATTATATAGAGGTCATACAAACCTCCGTATGTTTGTGGACATGCCCAGTAGATGCTTTCTCGTCATCATCAACTGAACCTGGAAGCTTGGCATCGATTTCATCCGATGTTCAACATCTGCAGCCACCTAGAGGGTAATATGAAGACCTTACTTCATTTGAAGTGTCGGGTACTCATAAATAAATAACAGAATCTTGCAAGTGATCATAAATCATACATGGTTGACTGAGAATACACAAAGTGCACTACTATGTACTAAATAATGTTAATACTTTAGTGTGACGTACAAAATAATGTTAGTACTGGTGTAAAGTACAAAACTGAAATATCCAATGGAACCTCTCTACTGACGTCACCCATGGTACATAGTCACAGTTACCAAGACTGACACCGAACGATCCTCACATTCAAATTAAATGTAATGCCAAAATAATAGTAATTTTAATGCCTACCTAGAGTCTAGTTAATATCTACCTATTTTGGTTCATGTCTACCTGATTTACTTAATGTCTACCTGTTTTGGTTATTGTCTACCTGTCATAATTGATGTCTACCTGTACAGCTGTAGTGGTCAACCTGCTAATGGCTTACCTTTCTGAGTACGACCGGCAAGGTTCTGCAATTGTCCTGTAGAGGGAGCAGTGGGTTGAGCAGGTATTCGTGGATGTTTGGATGAGGCAGCAGAGCGAGCCGTGACACCACAGACGTCAACTGTAGGTTGACGTCATAACTCTGTTGACAAACAACCATGTATTTCAATGTGCTGTTTAAAAGAGGCAAGTTCTTATATAGCACAGTATCCAGTCCTCAGGACCATTCAAAGCGCTTTACACTTTACTTCCCTGACAGACCTGTTCACTCAGACACCATCTCGGCTTCTCTGGGAACATCCAGCCATATGCTATAATTAATGCGCGAAGGCTACTTGTACACATATCCACCACTGTCTATAGTCAAGTACTCATTTATGCAGCTGAGTGAACTGGAGCAATGTAGAGTGAAAAAACTTGCCCAAGGTTTTAACACAGCACAGGATTCGAACCCGGGTTCTCGTAGTCGAGAGTCCAAAGCTCTACCCCTGAGCCATTGTGCTCTACAAACTTTACAAACAAACATAAGCACAAAATTCTAATACGGATGCATTTTTTTCCCTTGCTGCTAGGAAGGGATACTCCCCAGGGTGCTCCGTGCTCCTTGTGCCAGTCTGTCTTCCCTCTGTGCTACACTCTCCTGCTCTCCGTGCTCCTTGTGCCAGTCTGTCTTCCCTCTGTGCTACACTCTCCTGCTCTCTGTGCTCCTTGTGCCAGTCTGTCTTCCCTCTATGCTACATTCTCCTGCTCTCCGTGCTCCTTGTGCCAGTCTGTCTTCCTTCTATGTGACACACTCCTGCTCTCCGTGCTCCTTGTGCCAGTCTGTCTTCCCTCTGTGCTACACTCTCCTGCTCTCCGTGCTCCTTGTGCCAGTCTGTCTTCCCTCTATGCTACACTCTCCTGCTCTCCGTGCTCCTTGTGCCAGTCTGTCTTCCTTCTATGCTACACTCTCCTGCTCTCCGTGCTCCTTGTGCCAGTCTGTCTTCCTTCTATGTGACACACTCCTGCTCTCCGTGCTCCTTGTGCCAGTCTGTCTTCCTTCTATGTGACACACTCCTGCTCTCCGTGCTCCTTGTGCCAGTCTGTCTTCCTTCTATGTTACACTCTCCTGCTCTCCGTGCTCCTTGTGCCAGTCTGTCTTCCTTCTATGTTACACTCTCCTGCTCTCCGTGCTCCTTGTGCCAGTCTGTCTTCCTTCTATGTTACACTCTCCTGCTCTCCGTGCTCCTTGTGCCAGTCTGTCTTCCTTCTATGTTACACTCTCCTGCTCTCCGTGCTCCTTGTGCCAGTCTGTCTTCCTTCTATGTGACACACTCCTGCTCTCTGTGCTCCTTGTGCCAGTCTGTCTTCCTTCTATGTTACACTCTCCTGCTCTCCGTGCTCCTTGTGCCAGTCTGTCTTCTCTCTAAGTTACACTCCTCTGCTCTCCTTGCTCCTTGTGCCAGTCTGTCTTCTCTCTATGTTACACTCCTCTGCTCTCCTTGCTCCTTGTGCCAGTCTGTCTTCTCTCTATGTTACACTCCTCTGCTCTCCTTGCTCCTTGTGCCAGTCTGTCTTCTCTCTATGTTACACTCCTCTGGTCTCCTTGCTCCTTATGCCAGTCTGTCTTCTCTCTATGTTACACTCCTCTGCTCTCCTTGCTCCTTATGCCAGTCTGTCTTCTCTCTGTTACACTCCTCTGCTCTCCTTGCTCCTTATGCCAGTCTGTCTTCTCTCTATGTTACACTCCTCTGCTCTCCTTGCTCCTTATGCCAGTCTGTCTTCTCTCTATGTTACACTCCTCTGCTCTCCTTGCTCCTTGTGCAAGTCCACAATTATCCTATACACATACCCTCACAGTTTAAAACGGCTTCCATCATTTCACATCATGTGTTTTTTGGCAATCTTTTCTCTAAATTCCTTCATATTCTATCTTCTTGGGTTGCTTTGCATATTATGTGGATCAAGCTGTTTTCTGCAGAAAATAAATACTCAAGGCTTGAAACTGGCCCTATGGCTCGATGCATATTTTACTGGCCCAAAAGGCCACTGCTTTCAATACAATTTGTAACCATTGCCTTAGATAGCTTCTATCGCTTGTCACACCCTATACAGCAGTTAAACAGAATTTGTGACAGCTGAATCTACATCTGGCCTCGCGTTCTCGTTTGAAACTGTAGTTACTATCTTATTTTACGAACATTGCAAGTTCTCAATAACTCTGCATGGCAGCACTACTAGCGACACCATGGGGAGGTCACAAGAACTGTGTGCATCACTGAATTCTTGCAAAGTTTGTTTAACATGAATAACCACAATTAAAAATGTTCATTTAAATTTGTGTTCTCACTTAGTATTCTCGCTATGTTAATTTTGTAACACGAATACTCAAAAACAGTAGTATTGTAAATGGTCTGCTTGATTATTTTGAATGATACTTCATATTTAGCAGTACACTGTAATAAGAGAGTGGCATCACAATTATGAACATATTCCCCCCCCAATACTTCTTGTTATCTGAATTTCCAAAAACAAAGCATCAAAAAAGCTACACAAAAGTCCACATGACTCTTTGTGAATTTCTTGTGAAGCGATGTTTTTTTTTAACATAAATGCATTTTCCTATAAAATGTGGGCCAGTTTTTATAAATGAATGCAAACTTAAATATATCTACACCCAATGCCATGCATTCACATGCACAGGGTTGTATGTCTATGTAGGTATGAGCTACAAGCTCCCCCCCAAGTTCCACACCTGCTGCAGGAGCCTGGAGAGTTTGTCAAAAAGCATCCTGAGAAATGGGCCTTCATGGAATGTGTCCGTCTGGCCATCACCCTGACATGGCGGCTGTGTCTGGCTGTCACCCTGACATACAGGCCGCGTGGGCCAATTGAACTGTTCACAGTGGGACGATACGTCAGAGAACTACAACATCAGAGAACTATGTTAGATGTCACATAGAACTACATCAGATGTCGCAAAGAACTACGTTAGATGTCACAGAGAACTATATTAGATGTCACAAAGAACTTCAACATCAGCTGTCACAGAAGATAATATTAGATGTCACAGACAACTACTTCATAAAATGTCACAGAGAACTACGTTAACTGTCACAGAGAGCTGTGTCATGTGTCACAGAGAACAGCAACATTAGATGTGTTACAGAGAACTACAACATTAGATGTGTTACAGAGAAATACAACATTAGATGTCACGTAGAACTATGTTGGATTTCACACAGAATTGCAGCATCCGCTGTCACAGAAGACGATATTAGATGTCATAGATAACTACCACACCAAATGTCAGAGAACTAATTTAGCTGTCACAGATAACTATGTCAGATGTCACAGAGAAATACAACATCAAATGCCACAGAGAACTGCTACATTAGATAAGTCTTATTAGATATCACAGAGAACAACACTATCAGTAGATGTGTGCTCACACATAAACCAGCCTAAATGTAAGGTGCACCCAATGGGAAGGGGGTTTAGGGAGGAGAGAGTTGGAAGAGTGAGAGATAGGGGTACAGTGGGTACAAAAGAGGAACAGAGAAAGAAAGTTGTGGGGAGACAGACGACGGAGAATGGAGAGAGTGAGTTAGATACAAAAGAGAGAGTGAGTAAGAGGCAAAGACAGAGAGATGGAAGGAGGTTCAGAATGTAAGAGGAGAGAGAGGAAGAGAGAATAGACAGAGAGAGACAGAGAATGTATGCAAGAGAGAGATAGGAATGAGAGACTGTGAGATAGAGACAGAGAGAGTAAGCTGGAGAAAAAGAGATAAAAGAGACCTACACATATAGTGTGGGAGAGAGACAGAGAGCAAGAGTCAAGCAAGAAGAGTGAGAGTGAGGGATGGAGGTTGGGACCACACACCTGTCTGTGAGCGTCGCGGAGGTAGGAGTCGTAGCCAGCATCAGCCGACTGGTAGGAAGACTTCACGTCACTGGGCAGCAGGTTGAGGAAGCTAAACACAACACAACAACAGGGCAATGTCACAACATCACTCACATCGGTATATCAATGTACAAATGACCGAGGAATGACTGAATATAATGTACACATCTTCAACACCGGGCAACTTATTTATGGTTGCTGCATAACTCACCAAATCATACAAGAATGCGTACACAACACAATATGACTTTAGGCCCAAAGGTTATGTTGTGTTGATAAGTTACAAATGTGAGAACATGAAAGAGTGGGAATTTACTATTGTGCGTCCTCTCTCTCATCTACCGTATGGGTAAATGAAATGGCGCAAGTTATAATATATACCAATTCTTAATTCTAATTTCTAAAATAAAAACACTCTCCAGGTTTTTCAACATAATCAGCAATACATACATAAAAACAAATTCCACCAGCATAAGTTATTTTGGCATAAAGTCACTCCTATTGGGTGATTTTGATGTCTCATTTTTACTGTCTAGTAGTGAAGAAATACACGTCTATTACTGAGAATATTCTGGAATAATTTCTTGATGTCACACATTGTAACTTACACTTGCAGGACAAAGACATAGCTCGTATTATTTCTACTAACAAGTTCATGTGCCACACATACACACCACTGGCACATCAGTCATGACTGTCTGTCTGTCTGTCTGTCTGTCTGTCTGTCTGTCTGCCTGCCCGCCCACCCGCCTCCGTCTCTCCGACTCTCCCTCTCCTTCTCCGCCCGCCCGCCTGTCTCCGTCTCTCCGACTCTCCGACTCTCCCTCTCTCAGTCTCTCCTTCTCTCCACTATGTCCACTGACCTATTGCTCACTCTACTGTCACTGACCTGGCAACAATCTCATGCACATCGTAGTAGACATGTGGGCTTGAACACATAGTGGGAGTACCCGTGCTGCCATCTGTGAACAAAGACGGCAACATTTGCAAACATTGTAGTACAGTACTTGTAACTGGTAAACAGTTGATGCCAATATCTACTTGCCTGTGTGAACACAACACAAAGAAAGTGAGCACACAGATCCAACCTTCTGGAGTCCGTTTCACAAACATGCCCATCAGAAGACTGTTATGTTCAATTGTTAACAAAGCTCTGTGTTCTCTTCGATTTGCAGTTTTTTTCTGTAGCTGCATTGACTCTTTGGAATGTATGGATCCTCTTAGGGTTAGATCAGTTGGACCTTCATAATTTAAAAACGTAACCTCACCTATCCATCATATCAGTCATCTGATGACAACTGGAATATTGCTTACTGATTCTGAGAGTTATCAACTCTTGTTTTGCTACACTTCTTAGCTTGGTTTTCAAGGATTTAGGAGCAATAGAAGTTGTCTTATATGTTATTATTACTAGTATTATTATTATAGGTTTGCCTTTAGAGTAATATAATCTATCAAACAACCCCACATGAACACAATACAACAGAAGCGATTCATGAAACCAGACCCTGGTTCTACAGTGATGTCTGCCGAGCAATATACATGGGTTCATCTAACACATATAACCATCTAACACGGTCTATTCAACATACGATCTATGACAATGTAATCGACCCAGTAGTTTGTTACGGATACAATAATTACTGCTGGTTGGGAATTGAAGAATACTTCATAAATACAACTCAAAGTGAGTGATATTTGTAAGGGTCACACAGAACCTAACAAGTTTGATCCATTAAATGGACACACGTCATACCTGTGTCTTCTGCTGCGGTTGTACCCGTATCAATGACATCATGAGTCACTGCAGAAATGTCACCATTCATGACAGTGTCACCACCAGCATCACCGCCTGTCATGACAACACAACTACCTTGTACCTCCACGTCTCCACCCTCGCCGTCATCTTGCGTTGCCGTGACAACAGATAACCCCACCCCATTTACACCATCTCCCAGTGAATTCGGCAGTATATCGGGTGGATTGTCTTGTGCAGTTGTCCGCTGTGTGGCGCCACTAGTGCACACGTCTCTTGCGACACATGCGTTGTCACATAAGTCAAACACATCTGCGACAGGAGAGTTCTTCAAATGTTCTTCCTCGTCAAGATTGCTGCAGTAGGAGCGAGAGAGGAGATCATGAAGGAGTAGGCTGTGAACGACGGTCTCTGTCGGCCTCGTTAGTAGTGCCTCAAACAGCTTCAGGGACGACAAACACACCTGAAACATCACGCAGAACATCACAAACACATTCACAGACAACAATCACACCTGGACCTAGTCAAACCAACACAAACACCAAACCGAAGACAACGCAGAAAGTAGTGTGGCTACCATTTGCATTAATCATCATCATTAGAAGATCTGCATAAGAGGAAACTTGTTGATTATGTCATCGTAGATTTAATACATACACGTTACCATGGTGATCCACCCACCTCCTCTGATAGGCTGTCACAACGTTCTATTAATCGATGCTTTAACTTGTGTTCTGTTCCGCTCTCACACCCTAAAGACTGTACATCTGATGTCTGTCTTCCGTCTTCAGGTGTGCCAGACAGATCTTCTCCAAGGACAAACTTCCCAAATGCTGGGTGATTAAAAAGAAAAGTTTAGTACCACAAAATGTTGGGAAAGATTAGTTATTATATGATACACTACCTAATTCTCAAGACAGCTAAAAGAGCCATACACTACCTTCAACCAGATTTGTTTATATCAACATCATATCAATATATTGGGCAAGCATTCAGCACTGATGAAAGTGCTACACAAACTCTACTCATTTACATGTACCTAAAACTGTCTACAGCCATGTACTCATTTAAATGAACTTGTACAATATAGTGAAAGGAAATTGAAATATCAGCAAGTAGAATCAAAACTGGATTCTCATCAAAACCAACTTTCTACCTACTTCTAATACACTTCACGACACTAGTAAGACTGACCTTGCCTGAGCGCAGGAGCTGTGAGCAGTGAGAGACACCTGGTGAGGAGCGCCGTTGCCGTGATAGAGCCAGTCTCTGACCTGACAACACAGGCAGCAGTGAGAGACTATTGACAACACAGGCAGCAGTGAGAGACTATTGACAACACAGGCAGCAGTGAGAGACTATTGACAACACAGGCAGCAGTGAGAGACTATTGACAACACAGGCAGCAGTGGGAGACTACTGACAACACAGGCAGCAGTGGGAGACTATTGACAACACAGGCAGCAGTGAGAGACTATTGACAACACAGGCAGCAGTGGAGACTATTGACAACACAGGCAGCAGTGGAGACTATTGACAACACAGGCAGCAGTGAGAGACTATTGACAACACAGGCAGCAGTGGGAGACTATTGACAACACAGGCAGCAGTGAGAGACTATTGACAACACAGGCAGCAGTGAGAGACTATTGACAACACAGGCAGCAGTGGGAGACTATTGACAACACAGGCAGCAGTGAGAGACTATTTACAACACAGGCAGCAGTGAGAGACTATTGACCACACAGGCAGCAGTGAGAGATTATTGACAACACAGGCAACAGTGAGTGACTATTGACAACACAGGCAGCAGTGAGAGATTATTGACAACACAGGCAGCAGTGAGAGACTATTTACAACACAGGCAGCAGTGAGAGACTATTGACAACACAGGCAGCAGTGAGAGACTATTGACAACACAGGCAGCAGTGAGAGATTATTGACAACACAGGCAACAGTGAGAGACTATTGACAACACAGGCAGCAGTGAGAGACTATTGACAACACAGGCAGCAGTGAGAGATTATTGACAACACAGGCAACAGTGAGAGATTATTGACAACACAGGCAACAGTGAGAGATATTGACAACACAGGCAACAGTGGGACTATTGACAACACAGGCAAAGTGGAGATATTGACAACACAGGCAGCAGTGAGAGATATTGACAACACAGGCAGCAGTGAGGACTATTGACAACACAGGCACAGTGAGAGACTATTGACAACACAGGCAGCAGTGAGAGATTATTGACAACACAGGCAGCAGTGAGAGACTATTGACAACACAGGCAACAGTGAGGACTATTGACAACACAGGCAACAGTGAGAGATTATTGACAACACAGGCAGCAGTGAGAGATTATTGACAACACAGGCAGCAGTGAGAGACTATTGACAACACAGGCAACAGTGAGAGATTATTGACAACACAGGCAGCAGTGAGAGATTATTGACAACACAGGCAACAGTGAGTGACTATTGACAACACAGGCAACAGTGAGAGATTATTGACAACACAGGCAGCAGTGAGAGATTATTGACAACACAGGCAACAGTGAGTGACTATTGACAACACAGGCAACAGTGAGAGATTATTGACAACACAGGCAGCAGTGAGAGATTATTGACAACACAGGCAACAGTGAGTGACTATTGACAACACAGGCAGCAGTGAGAGACTATTGACAACACAGGCAGCAGTGAGAGACTATTGACAACACAGGCAACAGTGAGAGACTATTGACAACACAGGCAGCAGTGAGAGACTATTGACAACACAGGCAGCAGTGAGAGACTATTGACAACACAGGCAGCAGTGAGAGACTATTGACAACACAGGCAGCAGTGAGAGACTATTGACAACACAGGCAGCAGTGAGAGACTATTGACAACACAGGCAGCAGTGAGAGACTATTGACAACACAGGCAGCAGTGAGAGACTATTGACAACACAGGCAGCAGTGAGAGACTATTGACAACACAGGCAGCAGTGAGAGACTATTGACAACACAGGCAGCAGTGAGAGACTATTGACAACACAGGCAGCAGTGAGAGACTATTGACAACACAGGCAGCAGTGAGAGACTATTGACAACACAGGCAGCAGTGAGAGACTATTGACAACACAGGCAGCAGTGAGAGACTATTGACAACACAGGCAGCAGTGAGTGACTATTGACAACACAGGCAGCAGTGAGAGACTATTGACAACACAGGCAGCAGTGAGTGACTATTGACAACACAGGCAGCAGTGAGAGACTATTGACAACACAGGCAGCAGTGAGAGACTATTGACAACACAGGCAACAGTGAGAGACTATTGACAACACAGGCAGCAGTGAGAGACTATTGACAACACAGGCAGCAGTGAGAGACTATTGACAACACAGGCAACAGTGAGAGACCATTGACAACACAGGCAGCAGTGAGAGACTATTGACAACACAGGCAACAGTGAGAGACTATTGACAACACAGGCAGCAGTGAGAGACTATTGACAACACAGGCAGCAGTGAGAGACTATTGACAACACAGGCAGCAGTGAGAGACTATTGACAACACAGGCAGCAGTGAGAGACTATTGACAACACAGGCAACAGTGAGAGACCATTGACAACACAGGCAGCAGTGAGAGACTATTGACAACACAGGCAACAGTGAGAGACTATTGACAACACAGGCAGCAGTGAGAGACTATTGACAACACAGGCAACAGTGAGAGACTATTGACAACACAGGCAGCAGTGAGAGACTATTGACAACACAGGCAGCAGTGAGAGACTATTGACAACACAGGCAGCAGTGAGAGACCATTCACAACACAGGCAGCAGTGAGAGACTATTGACAACACAGGCAGCAGTGAGAGACCATTGACAACACAAGCAGCAGTGGGAGACCATTGACAACACAGGCAGCAGTGAGAGACCATTCACAACACAGGCAGCAGTGAGAGACTATTGACAACACAGGCAGCAGTGAGAGACCATTGACAACACAAGCAGCAGTGAGAGACCATTGACAACACAGGCAGCAGTGAGAGACCATTGACAACACAGGCAGCAGTGAGAGACCATTGACAACACAGGCAGCAGTGAGAGACCATTGACAACACAGGCAGCAGTGAGAGACCATTGACAACACAGGCAGCAGTGAGAGACCATTCACAACACAGGCAGCAGTGAGAGACTATTGACAACACAGGCAGCAGTGAGAGACCATTCACAACACAGGCAGCAGTGAGAGACCATTGACAACACAGGCAGCAGTGAGAGACCATTGACAACACAGGCAGCAGTGAGAGACTATTGACAACACAGGCAGCAGTGAGAGACCATTCACAACACAGGCAGCAGTGAGAGACCATTCAACACAGCAGCAGTGGAGACCATTGACAACACAGGCAGCAGTGAGAGACCATTGACAACACAGGCAGCAGTGAGAGACCATTGACAACACAGGCAGCAGTGAGAGACCATTGACAACACAGGCAGCAGTGAGAGACCATTGACAACACAGGCAGCAGTGAGAGACCATTGACAACACAGGCAGCAGTGAGAGACCATTCACAACACAGGCAGCAGTGAGAGACCATTGACAACACAGGCAGCAGTGAGAGACCATTGACAACACAGGCAGCAGTGAGAGACCATTCACAACACAGGCAGCAGTGAGAGACCATTGACAACACAGGCAGCAGTGAGAGACCATTGACAACACAGGCAGCAGTGAGAGACCATTGACAACACAGGCAGCAGTGAGAGACCATTGACAACACAGGCAGCAGTGAGAGACCATTGACAACACAGGCAGCAGTGAGAGACCATTGACAAACACAGGCAGACAGTGAGAGACCATTGACAACACAAGGCAGCAGTGAGAGACCATTGACAACACAGCAGCAGTGAGAGACCATTGACAACACAGGCAGCAGTGAGAGACCATTGACAACACAAGCAGCAGTGAGAGACCATTGACAACACAGGCAGCAGTGAGAGACCATTGGACAACACAGGCAGCAGTGAGAGACCATTGACAACACAGGCAGCAGTGAGAGACCATTGACAACACAGCAGCAGTGAGAGACCATTCACAACACAGGCAGCAGTGAGAGACCATTGACAACACAGGCAGCAGTGAGAGACCATTGACAACACAGGCAGCAGTGAGAGACCATTCACAACACAGGCAGCAGTGAGAGACCATTGACAACACAGGCAGCAGTGAGAGACCATTGACAACACAGGCAGCAGTGAGAGACCATTGACAACACAGGCAGCAGTGAGAGACCATTGACAACACAGGCAGCAGTGAGAGACCATTCACAACACAGGCAGCAGTGAGAGACCATTGACAACACAGGCAGCAGTGAGAGACCATTGACAACACAAGCAGCAGTGAGAGACCATTCACAACACAGGCAGCAGTGAGAGACCATTCACAACACAGGCAGCAGTGAGAGACCATTGACAACACAAGCAGCAGTGAGAGACCATTGACAACACAGGCAGCAGTGAGAGACCATTCACAACACAGGCAGCAGTGAGAGACCATTCACAACACAGGCAGCAGTGAGAGACCATTGACAACACAGGCAGCAGTGAGAGACCATTGACAACACAGGCAGCAGTGAGAGACCATTGACAACACAGGCAGCAGTGAGAGACCATTCACAACACAGGCAGCAGTGAGAGACCATTCACAACACAGGCAGCAGTGAGAGACCATTCACAACACAGGCAGCAGTGAGAGACCATTCACAACACAGGCAGCAGTGAGAGACCATTCACAACACAGGCAGCAGTGAGAGACCATTCACAACACAGGCAGCAGTGAGAGACCATTCACAACACAGGCAGCAGTGAGAGACCATTCACAACACAGGCAGCAGTGAGAGACCATTCACAACACAGGCAGCAGTGAGAGACCATTGACAACACAGGCAGCAGTGAGAGACCATTGACAACACAGGCAGCAGTGAGAGACCATTGACAACACAGGCAGCAGTGAGAGACCATTCACAACACAGACGGCAGTGAGAGACCATTGACAACACAGGCAGCAGTGAGAGACCATTCACAACACAGACGGCAAGTGAGAGACACTATTCATCTTATCTTTAAAAAATTGAGTGTGTACTGTTTTGGGAAAGGAGGTGAAAGACATAGCAAGTTGGACACAGCTGGTGAATGAGCAGTGCAAGATTTGTGAGGGGAAAGAATAAGAAAACCACAACGGCAACCAGACAATCTTAGAATGCAATATTAGTTACAATCTTAGAAATCCTGTTAAAGGTATCGCTGCAGGACATCCTGCAGAAAATTGAATTAACATGTCTCATGTTTAGTTACACTTGCAAACAATATACCAGATTGTGTAATTATGATATTTAATTAAATACATTACATTTTAAAACAATGTATGATTTTACAATTAACTTATGTTAGACAATTATAATTCAACGACACTTTATTTTTTTATAAACATTTATATAATTAAAAATAACAATTATTTATAAAATACAAAATATAATATATATGGTGCAACAAAAGGTGAGATAACATCATTAAGTTTACTCACGTCTGTAGAATGGCAGGCTCAAGTCTAAGAGTGAGAAACTTGGCATGTAGTCTAGCAGCCAGGGCGCTGGCAATGAGAGGGTGGGCCACTCGACTCAACTGGTCACAGAAGTCTAACCACGACAGGAACGAGATGAATGACCGCTTGCCCGGGAACATCATCATGTCATCCATGTCACTGGTGACATCAAGTCTGGGGACAGAGAGTACCTACGTGATAATCTGGTGATATTAACAGAAGAGGGTATTTTCGTGACAACCTGGTGACATAAAGTCTGAGGACAGAGACTACCTTCATGATAATTAATCTAGAAAACAGACCCTTCTACTTTCCCTAAGGTATACATCTACTTACCCTTTTGGGCATCAATCTAGGGTAGAACTCTACTCCCTCCCCCGTGGCTGTCAACCTAGGGTAGGTACCCTTCTACTCACCCCCAGTGGACACCAACCTAAGATAAACACCCTTCTACTCACCCCCAGTGGACACCAACCTAAGATAAACACCCTTCTACTTCACCCCCAGTGGACACCAACCTAAGACAAACACCCTTCTACTCACCCCCAGTGGACACCAACCTAAGACAAACACCCTTCTACTCACCCCCAGTGGACACCAACCTAAGACAAACACCCTTCTACTCACCCCCAGTGGACACCAACCTAAGACAAACACCCTTCTACTCACCCCAGTGGACACCAACCTAAGACAAACACCCTTCTACTCACCCCCAGTGGACACCAACCTAAGACAAACACCCTTCTACTCACCCCCAGTGGACACCAACCTAAGACAAACACCCTTCTACTCACCCCCAGTGGACACCAACCTAAGACAAACACCCCTTGCCCTTAAACTTTACCCCCAGTGGACAACAACCTAAGACAAACACCCTTCTACTCACCCCCAGTGGACACCAACCTAAGATAAACACCCTTCTACTCACCCCCAGTGGACAACAACCTAAGACAAACACCCTTCTACTCACCCCCAGTGGACACCAACCTAAGATAAACACCCTTCTACTCACCCCCAGTGGACAACAACCTAAGACAAACACCCTTCTACTCACCCCCAGTGGACACCAACCTAAGACAAACACCCTTCTACTCACCCCCAGTGGACACCAACCTAAGATAAACACCCTTCTACTCACCCCCAGTGGACACCAACCTAAGATAAATACCCTTCTACTCACCCCCAGTGGACACCAACCTAAGATAAACACCCTTCTACTCAACCCCAGTGGACACCAACCTAAGACAAACACCCTTCTACTCACCCCAGTGGACACCAACCTAAGACAAACACCCTTCTACTCACCCCCAGTGGACACCAACCTAAGATAAACACCCTTCTACTCACCCCCAGTGGACACCAACCTAAGATAAACACCCTTCTACTCACCCCCAGTGGACACCAACCTAAGACAAACACCCTTCTACTCACCCCCAGTGGACACCAACCTAAGATAAACACCCTTCTACTCACCCCCAGTGGACACCAACCTAAGATAAACACCCTTCTACTCACCCCCAGTGGACACCAACCTAAGACAAACACCCTTCTACTCACCCCCAGTGGACCACCCAGATCATTGTACCTCACTGGGCAGTTGTCACAACCAAGACAAACACCTTCTACTCACCCCGGAGTGGACATGCAAACTAAGACAAACACCGGTCACTCACAGTGGACACCAACCAAAATAAACACCCTTCACTCCTCCCAGTGACACCAACCTAAGAAAACACCCTTTCTTTCACCCCCAGTTTGACCAACTTTTTAAACACCCTTCTATACCCCCAGTGGACCCAACTAAGATAAACACCCTTCTTCACCCATACACAATTCTAAAATCCCCCTTTTACCCATGACACCAACTAAGATAAACACCCTTTACTCACCCCCAGTGGACACCAACCTAAGATAAACACCCTTCTACTCACCCCAGTGGACACCAACCTAAGATAAACACCCTTCTACTCACCCCAGTTGACACCAACCTAAGATAAACACCCTTGTACTCACCCCAGTGGACACCAACCTAAGACAAACACCCTTCTACCACCCCCAGTGGACACCAACCTAAGACAAACACCCTTCTACTCACCCCCAGTGGACACCAACCTAAGACAAACACCCTTGTACTCACCCCCAGTGGACACCAACCTAAGACAAACACCCTTTACTCACCCCAGTGGACACCAACCTAAGACAAACACCCTTCTACTCACCCCAGTGGACACCAACCTAAGATAAACACCCTTCTACTCACCCCCAGTGGACACCAACCTAAGATAAAAAACCCTTCTACCCCCCCAGTGGACACCAACCTAAGATAAACACCCTTGTACTCACCCCCAGTGGACACCAACCTAAGATAAACACCCTTCTACTCACCCCCAGTGGACACCAACCTAAGACAAACACCCTTCTACTCACCCCCAGTGGACACCAACCTAAGACAAACACCCTTCTACTCACCCCCCGTGGACACCAACCTAAGATAAACACCCTTGTACTCACCCCCAGTGGACACCAACCTAAGAAAACACCCTTCTACTCACCCCAGTGGACACCAACCTAAGACAAACACCCTTCTACTCACCCCCAGTGTACACCAACCTAAGACAAACACCTTTGTACTCACCCCCAGTGGACACCAACCTAAGACAAACACCCTTGTACTCACCCCCAGTGGACACCAACCTAAGACAAACACCCTTCTACTCACCCCCAGTGGACACCAACCTAAGATAAACACCCTTCTACTCACCCCCAGTGGACACCAACCTAAGATAAAATACCCTTCTACTCACCCCAGTGGACACCAACCTAAGATAAACACCCTTGTACTCACCCCCCGTGGACACCCAAACCCAAGAAAACACCCTTCTACTCACCCCCAGTGGACACCAACCTAAGATAAACACCCTTTACTCACCCCCAGTGGACACCAACCTAAGATAAACACCCTTCTACTCACCCCCAGTGGACACAACCTAAGATAAAACCCTTCTACTCACCCCCCGTGGACACCAACCTAAGATAAACACCCTTGTACTCACCCCCAGTGGACACCAACCTAAGATAAACACCCTTCTACTCACCCCCAGTGGACACCAACCTAAGATAAACACCCTTTACTCACCCCCAGTGGACACCAACCTAAGATAAACACCCTTCTACTCACCCCCAGTGGACACAACCTAAGATAAAACCCTTCTACTCACCCCAGTGGACACCAACCTAAGATAAACACCCTTGTACTCACCCCCAGTGGACACCAACCTAAGATAAACACCCTTCTACTCACCCCCAGTGGACACCAACCTAAGATAAAATACCCTTCTACTCACCCCAGTGGACACCAACCTAAGATAAACACCCTTGTACTCACCCCCAGTGGACACCAACCTAAGATAAACACCCTTGTACTCACCCCCAGTGGACACCAACCTAAGATAAACACCCTTGTACTCACCCCCAGTGGACACCAACCTAAGATAAACACCCTTGTACTCACCCCCAGTGGACACCAACCTAAGACAAACACCCTTCTACTCACCCCCAGTGGACACCAACCTAAGATAAACACCCTTGTACTCACCCCCAGTGGACACCAACCTAAGATAAACACCCTTCTACTCACCCCCAGTGGACACCAACCTAAGATAAACACCCTTCTACTCACCCCCAGTGGACACCAACCTAAGATAAACACCCTTTACTCACCCCCAGTGGACACCAACCTAAGATAAACACCCTTTACTCACCCCCAGTGGACACCAACCTAAGATAAAACCCTTCTACTCACCCCCCGTGGACACCAACCTAAGATAAACACCCTTGTACTCACCCCCAGTGGACACCAACCTAAGATAAACACCCTTGTACTCACCCCCAGTGGACACCAACCTAAGATAAACACCCTTCTACTCACCCCCAGTGGACACCAACCTAAGATAAAAACCCTTCTACTCACCCCAGTGGACACCAACCTAAGATAAACACCCTTGTACTCACCCCCAGTGGACACCAACCTAAGATAAACACCCTTGTACTCACCCCCAGTGGACACCAACCTAAGATAAACACCCTTCTACTCACCCCCCGTGGACACCAACCTAAGATAAACACCCTTCTACTCACCCCCAGTGGACACCAACCTAAGATAAACACCCTTGTACTCACCCCCAGTGGACACCAACCTAAGATAAACACCCTTGTACTCACCCCCAGTGGACACCAACCTAAGAAAACACCCTTTACTCACCCCCAGTGGACACCAACCTAAGATAAACACCCTTCTACTCACCCCCAGTGGACACCAACCTAAGATAAAAAAACCCCTTTTACTCACCCCAGTGGACACCAACCTAAGATAAACACCCTTGTACTCACCCCCAGTGGACACCAACCTAAGATAAACACCCTTCTACTCACCCCCAGTGGACACCAACCTAAGACAAACACCCTTCTACTCACCCCCAGTGGACACCAACCTAAGACAAACACCCTTCTACTCACCCCAGTGGACACCAACCTAAGATAAACACCCTTGTACTCACCCCCAGTGGACACCAACCTAAGAAAACACCCTTCTACTCACCCCCAGTGGACACCAACCTAAGACAAACACCCTTCTACTCACCCCCAGTGTACACCAACCTAAGACAAACACCCTTCTACTCACCCCCAGTGTACACCAACCTAAGACAAACACCTTTGTACTCACCCCCAGTGGACACCAACCTAAGACAAACACCCTTGTACTCACCCCAGTGGACACCAACCTAAGACAAACACCCTTCTACTCACCCCCAGTGGACACCAACCTAAGATAAACACCCTTCTACTCACCCCCAGTGGACACCAACCTAAGATAAAATACCCTTCTACTCACCCCAGTGGACACCAACCTAAGATAAACACCCTTGTACTCACCCCCAGTGGACACCAACCTAAGATAAACACCCTTCTACTCACCCCCAGTGGACACCAACCTAAGATAAACACCCTTGTACTCACCCCCAGTGGACACCAACCTAAGATAAACACCCTTCTACTCACCCCCAGTGGACACTAACCTAAGATAAACACCCTTCTACTCACCCCCAGTGGACACCAACCTAAGATAAACACCCTTGTACTCACCCCCAGTGGACACCAACCTAAGATAAACACCCTTCTACTCACCCCCAGTGGACACCAACCTAAGATAAACACCCTTGTACTCACCCCCAGTGGACACCAACCTAAGATAAACACCCTTCTACTCACCCCCAGTGGACACTAACCTAAGATAAACACCCTTCTACTCACCCCCAGTGGACACCAACCTAAGATAAACACCCTTGTACTCACCCCCAGTGGACACCAACCTAAGATAAACACCCTTCTACTCACCCCCAGTGGACACCAACCTAAGATAAAATACCCTTCTACTCACCCCAGTGGACACCAACCTAAGATAAACACCCTTGTACTCACCCCCAGTGGACACCAACCTAAGATAAACACCCTTCTACTCACCCCCAGTGGACACCAACCTAAGATAAAACCCTTTACTCACCCCCCGTGGGCACCAACCTAAGATAAACACCCTTGTACTCACCCCCCGTGGACACCAACCTAAGAAAACACCCTTTACTCACCCCCCGTGGACACCAACCTAAGAAAACACCCTTTACTCACCCCCAGTGGACACCAACCTAAGATAAACACCCTTCTACTCACCCCCAGTGGACACCAACCTAAGATAAACACCCTTCTATCACCCCCCGTGGACACCAACCTAAGATAAACACCCTTTACTCACCCCCAGTGGACACCAACCTAAGATAAACACCCTTTACTCACCCCCCGTGGACACCAACCTAAGATAAACACCCTTCTACTCACCCCCAGTGGACACCAACCTAAGATAAACACCCTTTACTCACCCCCCGTGGACACCAACCTAAGATAAACACCCTTGTACTCACCCCCAGTGGACACCAACCTAAGATAAACACCCTTTACTCACCCCCAGTGGACACCAACCTAAGATAAACACCCTTCTACTCACCCCCAGTGGACACCAACCTAAGATAAACACCCTTCTACTCACCCCCAGTGGACACCAACCTAAGATAAACACCCTTGTACTCACCCCCAGTGGACACCAACCTAAGATAAACACCCTTGTACTCACCCCCAGTGGCCCAACCCGATCATTGTCTCACCCCCTGGGCGTCGACGACCATGTGTGGGGCCTCACCAGGTCGTAAAGGGAAAAATGCAGTGGACACACACCGGGTCAGTGAGAGTGGAACACAGCAGGACCCCCTCACATGCCTTGACCGCCACCCACGCATCCTACAAACACAACCGGCTTATTCTTTATCATTTATTTTATCTCTTTTTATTATTTATATATTTTGTGTATGTCTTGTCTTCATACTTTTAGCTACACTGTAGGTTTCTTTAATACACAGAGTTCTAGTCTTATATATGCTTAATTATATTATCTACATTTTAGTCAATGCTACATGATTGTAACACCCCTGAACAGAATTGTTCCCTTGAATTGAGTGAAAAAATAAATTATTATTATTATTTTATGTATTTTACGTATCACATATTATTTATGAGTTAGTTGACTTATAAATAGTTATGTGAAATTAGGTAAGGGTGAAATTATACCGCACTAGACATGAGGTTGTAGACTCACATACCACACTAGACATGAGGTTGTAGACTCACATACCACACTAGACATGAGGTTGTAGACTCACATACCACACGAGACATGAGGTTGTAGACTCACATACCACACTAGACATGAGGTTGTAGACTCACATACCACACTAGACATGAGGTTGTAGACTCACATACCGCACTAGACATGAGGTTGTAGACTCACATACCGCACTAGACATGAGGTTGTAGACTCACATACCGCACTAGACATGAGGTTGTAGACTCACATACCACACTAGACATGAGGTTGTAGACTCACATACCACACTAGACATGAGGTTGTAGACTCACATACCGCACTAGACATGAGGTTGTAGACTCACATACCACACTAGACATGAGGTTGTAGACTCACATACCACACTAGACATGAGGTTGTAGACTCACATACCACACTAGACATGAGGTTGTAGACTCACATACCACACTAGACATGAGGTTGTAGACTCACATACCACACTAGACATGAGGTTGTAGACTCACATACCACACTAGACATGAGGTTGTAGACTCACATACCACACTAGACATGAGGTTGTAGACTCACATACCACACTAGACATGAGGTTGTAGACTCACATACCACACTAGACATGAGGTTGTAGACTCACATACCACACTAGACATGAGGTTGTAGACTCACATACCACACTAGACATGAGGTTGTAGACTCACATACCACACTAGACATGAGGTTGTAGACTCACATACGACACTAGACATGAGGTTGTAGACTCACATACCACATGAGACATGAGGTTGTAGACTCACATACCACACTAGACATGAGGTTGTAGACTCACATACCGCACTAGACATGAGTTTGAGCAGAGACTCAATAAGTATGAAGCTGTAGGACCCATGTCGCCGTCCACTGGCCACAGACAGTGTCTCTGCTGATGTCACAGGTTTCAAGTTTTGCTGAAAAAACAACAACACAGGAATTTGTTAATCACCAAAAAATTAACAGCTAAATCCTGCAGACTAACATATCTTTAGACCGACCGACCGACCGACCGACCGACCGACCGACCGACCGACCGACCGACCGACCGACCGACCGACCGACCGACCGACCGACCGACCGACGACCGACCGACGACCGATCCGACGATCGACCGACCGACCGACCGACCGACCGACCGACCGACCGACCGACCGACCGACCGACCGACCGACCGACCGACCGACCGACCGACCGACCGACCGACCGACCGACCGACCGACCGACCGACCGACCGACCGACCGACCGACCGACCGACCGACCGACCGACCGACCGACCGACCGACCGACCGACCGACTAATGAAAGTAAATATGTGCATAGGTACAGACTAACTCACTGACTGAACTCAGTCACCTTACTGATGGCTGACTCGACTGAGTAAAGTAGCGATATCCTACCTGAGGGAAGCAGTAATAGCCCACCTGAAGGAAGTAAAGATTTTTTACCTGGGAAGTAGTGACATTGTTTCTGAAGGAATACCTCAGGGAAGAAAAGACATACCTGTAGGAAGAAGGAGACGAGGTGGGGCTCAGTCTTCACCTTGGCACAGAGAGTACACAGGAAGTGGACCTCCTCCACCTCAGTGGGTGCGGCCTTCGTCTCTCCACACAGTCGCACTAGTCGCTGCACACAACACATTAGTGTCAACAGTGACACGTCAACACTGACACAGTGACATAACGCGACACATCAGTAGGGATACAACACAACACCGTTAACCAGTGACACAATATGATATATCACCTACAACACAGTGACATAACATGACATGTCACTACTGACATGGTGACACAACACGATACATCAAGTACAATACAGTGACGCAGCATATCAGTTGAACACGTGACTGTCGACATAGTGACACTGTGTATCATCCGAACACAATGCAATATTTCACCATCAACAAAGCATTCATCTGAACACAACTTATCAAGTTGACTATTCTGTAGGTTACTACATTGTAACATTTTCTTTCTTTCACCAGATGTGTCCAAAAGATGTCAGTTTGTTCAGAAAATTTGCTAAACACCTTCATCAAAACAAGAACAGCTTCTGTTCATTTGGTACATTGTTAGTGTTGATCAGTCTCCCAACATTCTGGCTTCCAAACATCCCACTCACTAGAAGCTTCCTATCATCTAAGGCATTCCTCTATCTGTTATGTCTTGAACAAAAATCTTGTTCAGTTATCTTTCTGTGGGCTTTTAATTAGGTAAGATGTAAAATACCTTCTTCTAGAGTGTGTTTTATGCTACGCTGGACCTTGGTTAAACAACATGTAATAGGGTCTACTATTTTTAATAAACGGCATATAAAACAACCAAAATGATGATGCTGCCAAAGCCAGATCACAAGTGGATGAGGAAACCTCTTGCTTATCTAAAGGTAAATTTTGTTTACTGCAATCCTAACTTCAAGATAGTTCTTGCTTCAACTCGGCCAAATTGAAATACATACTGAATTATATCTCCAGAGAATCCACACATATGCCAGACCCTTACCTCAATTAGATATTTACATGGGAATGGGGTTAGTAAATCTAATGGGCTGGTGTTTTAGAGACATTACCTGCATAGGTGTATGAACGTTCATGTACGGAAGCAGTGGCTGTTTAATCCGTGACAGCAGCTTTGTGAAGAACTGTAGGACACACTGCTTCATTCCTGGTGGGCACTGCAACACATCAAAGATGACTACAGTCTTTCTTGGAGATAAAGTTTTAATTTTGTGACAGATAAAGAGAGTAAAGGCTGTCTATTTAATGTCACCACAAAGGAAGTATTTATGTCAGTGCAGTCAATGGATGTCTATTTCTGTCAGCTAATGGATGCCAAAAAAGTACTTACACCAGCAAGAGCCAGTGATCACATCATCACAGTCACACAGTGTCCACAACATTACCAGAAAGAAAGTACCTCAGCACAACATAGCAAGTACCATACAGGGTGTCCACAATGTCACCACAAAAAGTACCGATATCAGCACAACATAGCGAGTACAGTACGGGGTGTCCACAATGTCACCACAAACTTACGTCAGCAGAATCCAGGCAGTATTGTCGATGTCACCACAAAGCAAACTTACATCGGCACGGGCGAGTGAGTACAGGGTGTCAACGATGTCGCTGCGGAGCAAGTACTCGACACAGGGCCCGGAGAGTCCCTGGGTTTCCTCCTCCTCACACACGAGGATGTCTAACATCAACTCCAGCGCCTCGGGGATCCTCGTCTGGTCCACTGATACTCGATGCTCTAAAACGTCCATTTAGATATACAAAGGTGACTGATCATTGTTAAATCCAACCAGTTTTATTCAAATAAATATATTAAAAAATGGCTTCCCATGAGATATCATAAGTACTTTTTAAACTGACCACAGGCAGGGCCTTGTGCAGGATAAAAATGTTGTCAGTCACACATTTTTGGTGGACACACGTCACACGGTATATGACATAATCATATACATACAAGCCAGTTGAGAAACTTGAAATGTGTTTTATGACCTGGAAATTAACTACAAACACATATATGATACCACTTACACTGTTTTTAAAGCATAACTGACAATGTCTGATTTTTTTAACCCACTGTCCACCCACATTTCTATCCGTCCACAATGGGTTTTATCCATCCAAATGATGGGTGGACAGGTCTCTGCATAAAGCCCTGACCCCAGGCTTGTCCTACTGAGCATACATCTTCAGGAAGCTGAGGTCAAAGGCAGCAGTCATAATAATCATAAACAGGGACATGCAATTGTCATCATTAGAGCAAGTAACTGTCAAAGGTTTATGGTGGGAATGCAATTTCGAACAAACAGATCTTGATTCCTAACTTTGGGTGACGCAACAGAGATTGCGTGTTAGCCAAAGTTAATTATAATAATAGTAATAAACAGATAACTTCTGTTGTGCCTAAATCCTTGGAAACCAAGCTCAGAGACTCAGGAAAACAAAAGGGTTGGACTATCTCAGAATCCGTATACAAGATGTATACTGAAAAAGTTGTCAGCAGATGGATGGACAAGTCAACAGATAAACAAGGTTACACAGGTATATTTTAAAATGTCAGGGGCATTGTGTATTATGTGTAATAGTTTCAACTGATTTAATATTATGTGTAATAGTTTCCATTGGTCTAATACTAAGATAAACCATATTCCAAAGAATAGGTGAAGCTACTGAAAAAACCCAAGTGAAGTCACAATGTTAGCATTAACTTAAGAAAAAACATAAATAAAAAATAGATGATCAAAGCTAGACATAGATTTCTTACAGGATTAAGCAATGAATGTAAATATGACGGTTACTTACACGACGATGTCTGGTATGTAATGGTATATATCTTAAAATAATTTATGCATTACCGATTTACTGCAGACTGCAAAAGTGGAATAGTGTTACAAACACTGAGACCTGGTCACAACCTTTCCTAACCTAATGTTATATTAACCGACTCACCTTTGTTTTCTGTGAAGTAGCTAGTGATGTCCTTCCAGTGAGCGACAAACTCCTTCTTCAGTGGCTCAGCTGGCACCAGCTGAATGTAGAGTAAACATTGTACTAAGTTATAACTGTTTTAATTATTGTGCAGCCAGTGTTCCATGGTTGGGCAAAGGCCTAAGCATGCTGTTCCCACATTTTCCCTTCTTGTGCTGTCATCTGCCAGATGGTACCCTTCCACTATAATAACCTGTAGTAGCCTAGTAGGTACTTATTTCATATGGCACCATATCTATTTATACTGCATGACCTAGGTTCATACTTCATAGTGCTGTCTGTACAATAATAAATTAGATATACTATATATATATAATATATATATATATATATATAATATATATATACTATATGTTATATATATATATATATATATATATATATATATATATACATATAAATTAAAAATACTGATACCACATTTAAAATACAATACAAAACATACTAATGATCAGTAGATTAAAAGTAAAACTGTTTTTATGTTAACATCAGACATGATCAATCATAAATTAAAAATAAACTTATCCATAAATCAACTGCTTACTTTAAGTTTAAACCTTTGAGTTTGAAACACACCATGCAATCCTTAGCTAGGCTAGCCTTAGCCTAATTAGACCTTGTCTTCGACTAGTTAGAATATGGCTATGAATAGGATTACGTTCGCCAAAGCTGGACTTCTGAGTCAGAGTCTGATCTTGTATTTTACACTGCCTTCGTAACCTAGATCGACCATAGTAATACTGACACTTGACTTAGGACTTTGTCTTAGAAGTTATACGTCACTCTCACTCTCAGTGACTGTGTGTCTCAGGCAATTCTGAGATTGAGCCAGGCTCAGCCGAGGACAGTGAGCGTTTGGACATTCTAGGGTACCTACCGCTTCCACCGCGTGGTGAAGCATCGATGTAAATCTGTTAAACATGTCTACAGGATATGGTATGACCAAAACAAAAAACGAAAGAATCAAACAAACACTGGCTACTAAATCAGATGTGTCAACAACACTCCTTCCACCGCCGCCGAACCCCCATCATCTTCGGAGCAATATCATACTCTCGGAACGGACTAGTGATGCACAGTGATTATTGTAAGAAATATTTTCGGAAATTTGTATTTCCGCGATTTAAACTAAAATATTGTTTATCGCGATAATATAATTAATTTCGATTATTTTTAAATAAATGTTTAGAAATGCATAAATATGTTTTTGTGTAACGAGGCTATACGATGTGATAGCGTCATGGCGGACAGCGACTCCGATGATGGGTGTTCGGACGACTGGGTATTTTATAGAGATAAGCAAGAATGGGCAGACGTTGTCCCAATACCGCAAGATGACGGACCATTCCCTGTTGTGCAGATTGCATATTCAGATAAATGTAAGCACGATCGTATGTGTTTTAAGTTGAAATTACACAAAATAGCGACCATGCTGATACTGCAATGTTTGTCTAGGCCGGGGGAGCTGCATGTTTCGACCGGGATGTGTCAAAATGTGTTCGGTCCATTGGGCCGAAACGTCTGTTTTTGCAAGCGGTGAAGTGTTACGTGCTTGCGACCGCCTGGGCTGAATCAACCGTTTCATCCGTCCTGCTTCTGTTGTGAAATCACAACATCGATCTTTCAATATCAACTCAATTTGCGTGTTCAATGTCACAATGCCATGACAATGTAAAGATAATATTCGATATATACAAAATAACATAATACTATTTTTATTCATATTTAAATTCATCAGTATAATACTATAATAATAATAATAACTTTATTTTGACACCATCAAATCCGGGACGGCTGTCCCGTTCACGGGTCTGTACATACATGTAAATTTGCATATACTGATTAAAATAATGGTGACAGTAATAATGATAATAATATAAAGTAATGAGACACTATGATAAAAACCATGTACAACTGGCTATGTATAAATTATGTAATTCTTTTTAAAATGAATATTAAACATAGACATTACATACAAAACATTAGAACCCGCTATGCAGCACTGATAGTAATAAAAATAAATAATATATGTATATATCGTAATAATAAATTAGCTAAAATATAAGTGAGCTTAAAACATTACATTACAGTAGTCCATCTCATCATCAGACACTCAGGCTGTATCGAAGCGAAAGTGTCCCTACATTGCAGGTGTCCCGTCATCAAAGGGACTTATATTGGCCAGGCTTCAGCACTGTCTCGGAACACTAAAAATACTTCTTTTGTACCCAATGGCTTCTTTTATTTCCCATCTCTTCCAATCTGACTCCCTGTCTACTGTATCATGATGCTGTGATGTCTGCCATTTTGTATTGTCTGTTGCAGTCCGGGATGTCTATGACTATTTCCGAGCCATTCTCCAGGCAGATGAACACTCAGAACGTGCTCTAGACCTCACTACAGATGCAGCACAGCTCAATGCCGCCAACTACACTGTGTGGTGAGTTCATGACATGGCAGGCAAGACAAGATGATAGGACAATTCAGGACAAAGTAGTTGGAGAAGAGAGGTTTATGATGGTAGGACAATGCAGGATATAGCGGTAGGTAAGACAGGACATGATTAGAAGACAAGACAGGATATAGTGGTAGCGCAAAGTAGGACAAGGTTATAGGACGAGGCAGATTTGTGGTGGTTGGACAAAATCACAAGGCAGGGCATGTCAGTGTAGGACAAATTTAAGGTCAGAATGTGTAGTCTATACGTTAAAAGCTAAAAGATCTACCAACATAGTTGGTTTGGTATGTGTGATGCAGAAGATCTGATTTTATGAATCATCACATTGCAGGCAGTTTAGACGCGTGTTATTGAAGGAACTCAAGAAAGACCTGAGGGACGAACTGTCCTACATCACTGGTATGATCTGGAGTCACCCCAAGAACTACCAGGTCTGGTGAGTAACCCTTATTTACTTATTTCATATGGCACCGCCTTCCTTGACTAACAACAATTTTTTGAGTAACGCCCCCTTTCTGAAGTAATACCTGTAGGATGAGTGCCCCATTCCTGGAGTAACGCCCCCTTCTTCAAGTACAAATCTTTCTTGAGTAACTCCTCCTAACTTGATTAATGCCTCTTCTATCTATTTGAATACAGCTACATTCTGTGAATACTACCCTTTCTTTTATTATTATCTCTACAAATATGTCGACCATTGAATAACATCTCCTTCTTGAGTAACATTGCTTTCCTTGAATAACAACCCCTTCCATGGGTAATGATGACCCCTTCGTTCAGTAACAATCACTTTGTCAAGTAACACTGACAGTGCTGTCACCTGGTGTGTGTTGCAGGCATCACAGACGTGTCATTGTCGAGTGGCTCGGTGACGCAGACAAGGAACTTCAGTTCACGGCTGATATTTTGCAGAGTGATGCCAAGAACTACCATGCATGGCAGCACAGGTGAGCAGACCCAGGTTGAGTTCTGAGTTAAGTTTAAAATAAATTAATCAAATATATTTGTGAATTTCAGTTGAAAAACCAACAACAGATTTAGTACGTGATTGAAGTTGGGTCAAACTGGGTGACTTAAATTACTTAAATTGTCAATTGACAAGATAATTATGTATGTTTTGGAATGTAAGTGCATACGTATAAACTAAAAAAAAAATCGAATGCATCATTTTGGTATTTTTTAACATAAATTTTCTATCAAATACCCAAATACAGCATGAAGCAGAACCCAAAGTACAGGAGCAAAGGACTATCCCTTAACAACATATGGGTCGCATTAATTTGTTCAGCATTTCTCTTTAGTAGAAGTCAAGTTTATTGTGTGTTTTGTAGATATACTATATAGTAGGAGATGAAATACGTCATTCAGGAATGTCGTCTTCAGAAGTCTTTGATTGTTGTGTACGTTACAGAGCGTGGGTGCTAAGATACCTTGTTCATGAATATCTTCTAGTCTTCTACAGATGTCAGTGATTGTTAATGTTTAGACAGTGAATGCTACTTGACACCTTGTGCTGGTCTGTAGAGTCAGTGATTGTTGTGTTCGCTATAGGCAGTAGCTTGGATGACACTTCATTCATGAATGTAGAATGCCAGTGGTTGTTTTGTTCGTTGTAGACAGTGGGTGATCTTACACCTAATTCATGAATATCTTCAGTGGTTGACTGGTTGTTTTGTTCGTTGTAGACAGTGGGCGATCTTACAACTAATTCATGAATATCTTCAGCGGTTGACTGGTTGTTTTGTTTGTTGTAGACAGTGGGTGATCTTACACCTAATTCATGAATATCTTCAGCGGTTGATGGGTGTTTTGTTCGTTGTAGACAGTGGGTGATCTTACACCTAATTCATGAATATCTTCAGTGGTTGACTGGTTGTTTTGTTCGTTGTAGACAGTGGGCGATCTTACAACTGATTCATGAATATCTTCAGCGGTTGACTGGTTGTTTTGTTCGTTGTAGACAGTGGGTGATCTTACAACTAATTCATGAATATCTTCAGCGGTTGACTGGTTGTTTTGTTCGTTGTAGACAGTGGGTGATCTTACAACTAATTCATGAATATCTTCAGCGGTTGACTGGTTGTTTTGTTCGTTGTAGACAGTGGGTGATCTTACACCTAATTCATGAATATCTTCAGCGGTTGACTGGTTGTTTTGTTCGTTGTAGACAGTGGGCGATCAGACACTTTGGACTGTGGGAGCGGGAGATAGAGTATGTGAACCAGTTGATTGGGGAGGACTTGCGCAACAATTCTGCCTGGAACCAGCGCTACTTTGTCATCACTAATACGACCGGCTACACAGAGAATGTGCTCAGTACAGAGGTCAGGTACGTGTCTAGTAGAAAGGCTATGCTCAAGACTACTGAAGAAAACTTAATGTTTCTCAGCATACCCGGTAGTTCTTTCTCCAATCGCAAATTGTAACTTAACAAGATGTTTCTTTACATGTAAAGACTTTATTCAAACATAACTTCATCAGCATTGATGACCATTGATGTCTTTAAACTGAGATGAGAGCAGTTACAAACTACACCACATACACCATCATATGATATCATTCATCATTAGTACTGATGAAGTCAACATGTACAGTTCAATGGAAGTCTTTACTTGGATATGTAAAATGAAAATTTGTCATCTGTGCTCAGGACTGTTTAATGACAAATGTGATAGTAGTAAGAACACACCACTCATCTAACTGCCGTCTCATGCTTTCAGTGGTGTCCTACAACCAACCACGTGTTACTTGTCCACCCATGATACTTGATATTTTCGTAACTGTCTTTTACCCACTTGCACAGCAGGGGTAATCACCCCTCTGTTCAGGCCATTATCCAGAAATGTTGCTTGCTAAGTGAGCTGTGTTGTTGACCACATGGACAGCTTGCGTGGAAGCCAGTTACATCAGTCACGTGCATTATTGACCAGTAAATTTTCCCCAGCGACAAACCAGTGTCATTTGTAGCATTTATTGAATTGCTACTGAGCCATTTGATTAGTTTCAATAGCAGTTGTGCCAATGACAGTTTAATTATTAATGTGGCCCAATAATAGGACCTCTTAGGCAGTGTGGTGGCCTACTGGGCCCTACTAGGACCTCTTAGGTAGTGTGGTGGCCTACTGGGCCCTATTAGGACCTCTTAGGTAGTGTGGTGGCCTACTGGGCCCTACTAGGACCTCTTAGGCAGTGTGGTGGCCTACTGGGCCCTACTAGGACCTCTTAGGTAGTGTGGTGGCCTACTGGGCCCTATTAGGACCTCTTAGGTAGTGTGGTGGCCTAATTCGCCCTACTAGGTCCTGATAGGTAGCGTGGTGGCCTACTGGGCCCTACTAGGACCTCTTACGTAGCGTGGTGGCCTACTGGGCCCTACTAGGTCCTCTTAGGTAGTGTGGTGGCCTACTGGGCCCTACTAGGTCCTCTTAGGTAGCGTGGTGGCCTACTAGGTCCTCTTAGGTAGTGTGGTGGCCTACTAGGTCCTCTTAGGTAGCGTGGTGGCCTACTAGGTCCTCTTAGGTAGTGTGGTGGCCTACTAGGTCCTCTTAGGTAGTGTGGTGGCCTACTGGGCCCTACTAGGTCCTCTTAGGTGGCGTGGTGGCCCACTGGCCCCTACTAGGTCCTCTTAGGTAGTGTGGTGGCGTACTGGGCCCTACTAGGTCCTCTTAGGTAGTGTGGTGGCCCACTGGCCCCTACTAGGTCCTCTTAGGTAGTGTGGTGGCGTACTGGGCCCTACTAGGTCCTCTTAGGTAGTGTGGTGGCCCACTGGCCCCTACTAGGTCCTCTTAGGTAGTGTGGTGGCCCACTGGCCCCTACTAGGTCCTCTTAGGTAGTGTGGTGGCCTACTGGGCCCTACTAGGTCCTCTTAGGTGGCGTGGTGGCCTACTAGGTCCTCTTAGGTGGCGTGGTGGCCTACTAGGTCCTCTTAGGTGGCGTGGTGGCCCACTGGGCCCTACTAGGTCCTCTTAGGTAGTGTGGTGGCCTACTGGGCCCTACTAGGTCCTCTTAGGTGGCGTGGTGGCCTACTAGGTCCTCTTAGGTGGCGTGGTGGCCTACTAGGTCCTCTTAGGTGGCGTGGTGGCCTACTGGACTCAGCTAAATTCCACTTATCAGTTGTAGTTATCAATCTTGGCTGGTCTTGAAGACATGTGGATGGGTCTGTGACTGACCCTGTTAGTGGCAGTTGTGTAATCACAGTGACACTTTGTATTTGTAGTTACACAAAGGACCTCATCAGCAGAGCCCCCAACAACGAGAGTGGCTGGAACTACTTGCGGGGGTTTGTATGCTCATTCTTTTTCTTCCGTTAATGACCACCGGTCAACTTGCTGACCATTATTGTCATTTGTTTTCAGAATTGTCCTTCTGTAGAATTAGTGAGTCCACTACAGGTTACACATTTACACCCTGTGTGGGATCTTTTACTTCCCCTGGCATAGACACCAGATAGAAGGGACCACCGACTTTAGTGTCTCTTCCGAAAGACACAGGCCAATCTGGGGTGAACAAAATTGCTTTAGTTTTGAAAAAGCAGCAAATGGGATTGAACCACCGTCCCCTCAATAGACAGTCTGACACTCTACCACTCGACCACAGCTCCCCACTTTGTTCTTGTAAATAGTGCTCTCTTCTAAGTGACCGTATGTGATTCAAATGTCTTCTCGTGTATGAGCACAAAAGTCTACAAAGTACTTACAGATACTAGTAACTTTCTTAGTTACATACAGAGAATCAGTTAAGATAATTAATTATGATAATCAATTTTTCTGTTAAATACGCTTATCGGTGTGTTAATGGTGTCAACTTTTTTAAACAGGAAAAAAACAATGTAAACTATGTATTCGTTGAGTTGAACTTGAAGGCTATATGTCAATTTAGCAAATAGCATTCACAAATTATACCAGATGTAATAACCATTGAAACAAATGTACGTATAGCAACATGTATACACAGACAAGTGTGAGACATTTATGTATAACAGTACCCCATAATACTTCAGTGTTAAATTAACTGGGTATAGTATTTTACCAGTTTACATATTACAGATCTTAACACGAAACTGGCTGAGGGACCCGTTTGAATAAATTGATGTCATTTTCCAACATTTTAGCATTCTACAAGAGCGAGACTTGAGCACTTATCCTGGCATTGTCGCGTTCTGCACCAAGTTGTACGAGGGCAACATTCGGTCGCCCTTCCTGCTCGGTTTCATGATTGATTACCATGAAGATATGCTGGAGCATGGCTGTGAAGATGACGAGGACGTCTTAAACTCAGCCCTGGACGTAAGTACAATGTTACAAGTGTCGGCTCTGTACATAAATATGACATTGTAAATGTCTTACGCTTGGCCCTAGATGTAAGAACAAAGTTGTAAATGTCTTAAGCTTGGCACTAGTGCACATGTATGAACATGTCTTCAAATCATCTCTGCATATATACATGACCGTAGACATGCGTAAATGTTGTCACAAACTCAGTTGCAGACATATGTACATGCCTTAAACTCAGCGCAACCGTACATATGTCAAAAAAATTGTCCAGGATGTTACCAACGTTTTCTCCTCCTTTCGTCTCTCTGTCTCTCCGTCTGTCTAAAAAAATGCTTACAAATATTTTTGACTCTACAGGTTTTTCTGTCCTACAGTTGTTATCGATTCTGTCTTACAGTTTTAATGATTATCTTACAGTTATTGACTCTTTCCCACAATGGTTATTGATTCTTTTACAGTTGTGTGACTCACTGGCCAAGGACCTTGACACAATCCGCAAGGAGTACTGGAACTACGTGGCCCGGTCTCTCACAGACAAGTATCGCAAGAAAGACGTCTCTTAGAACCACTGTTATTGTCGTGTGTATCCGTTTGTTACAAGTAATTATGTTGTCCAAGTTGGTGTCTGCTATTTTATTGTGCTCCGTAAGCTGTGGCTAAATAAACAAGTACTGTGTAATATTGTTGAAGCTTCATTGAGTAGTAACACATAACCTAATGACCATCAACTTTATAAAGTCAAAGAACCTACTGACCAACTTTACAAAGATTGAGGTCATAGAAACCAACTTTACAAAGTTTAAGGTTATACAAACCAACTTTAGACTGCCATCTTAACAAAGTAAAAGGTCCTTCTGGTCGACAACTTTACACAATTAAAAATCCTATTAACCAACTTTACAAAGTTTGAAGTACCTACCAACCAACTTTACAAAAGTTTGCTGCTAATTTAACAAAGTTGAACGACCTACTAACCAACACATACTAACCAACTTTACAAAATTTAAGGACCTACTGACCACCAACTTTACAAAGGTAAAGGACCTATAAAAAGATACTATTTCACACGTGCTCATGTCCACGCATACCTACACAGTAAGTAGGAAGAAAATAATATACAACATCATCGTTGTTCAGTTTGTAAGGGGTGCTGGAGGTTAAAAACGTGGCATGGCGCGTAAGACCCGGAGAAAGTCAATTTGAGTATCGCCGGAATAGTGGCGCCCACTGGCGGAATTCCCAAATTTACAGTAAAGCCACTTCACATTTCATTCACTATGTGGAGGCACATCGCGTAGACGTTTTAACAAACCTGTACAATTATTGCAGCGTTATTCTCGTACACTACTATCTGACTTCTTTGTTCTCTTTTCTGTCGCAATACATCGCAAAACGTAATTCTACACAGCGTACACCATAGTGTTGGTATGATGAGTGTATTGATTTTACAAATGTGTAGTGAAGACTGCTTTTAGTCACTTTACTTTCTTCTAATTGTAAAACAGTTTTAATTATTACTAGCATTTATGTGTCTGCAAATATATTTCTCAGTTTTTAATGCAGTGTTTTAAATGGACACAAAACTGTCTTGAATTATTAGCTAACTCCATGTGTAAGAGGTTTCTTCTTATTAGTAATACAAATATCACTATCTGGGGGCACACACCAAGAGCATGTTGGAGTCGGTACAGACTACAATAGTTAAACTTGCATTCTGTGGTCATTCATCTTGTAAGTACAAACTTACAGTGAACCAACACATGTCCCATTCACTTTCACGATAATTATAGAAATTTTCCCAAAATGATGTTTTTAAATGATTAGCAATATTAAGATGGAATGCAAAAAAATATATCCTAATAATATATATTTTAGTGAATGATATATAATGTGGCGATTGATAATGCTGGAAAAGTGTAACTTTATTTATTGAATAACATATATCAAACACCAAAGAGACATAATTTATATGTTAGCCAGCTTGACCAAAAAGTAAATATTGTCCTTGTGCGTGTGTGTGTGTGTGTGTGTGTGTGTGTGTGTGTGTGTGTGTGTGTGTGTGTGTGTGTGTGCGTTTTTGTGTGTATGCATGTGTGTATTTTTAAAACCAGTTAAAATATTAAATTAAACTCACAGTGCAACTTCAAGTAGGTGACTAAAGATTGTATGTGGACAACTGACTACACATCATAAGTTATTGAGCTATACCTTTGTTATCAACACAAAACTTGCCATTGTAACAGAAGTAAATTGTCGAAATAATGGATGGAAGCAGTGGCCGAGTGTTTGTGCATTGGATAGTCAATCAAAGGAACCAGGGTTGGAATCCTGATGATGACTAATGTTACAAAACTTACTCAATTTAATTCACCTCATGTTACCTGTCTTTTGAAAGACACCTGTAGTCGTGGCTCCCTCCTCTGTGGTGGTACACCAAGGGAAGTAATGTATTCCATGTGTGGGTAAACAAGTAAGCTGTAGCAGATGTAACTGATGAGATGAGTATCTCTGACGAGCAAGGGTGACAATACTCCTGTATGTGGCTAACGTAGAGAGATGAACTATAATCATTAGAAGAAGAGTTAAACATTTTATTTTTTTACACGTTTATTACAAACTTTGCACATTCATCAGATCAGGGCACTTGAGAGCATTCTACAAATGCGTGAAAACATCTAACATCTCTACAACATTTTATACAGCATAAATAATCTCAACTTGCTAAACACATATTAGAAGTAATGGCACGAATGAAGGACACATTTACTGGTGACTGCAATGCACCAGAGTCCTAAATGAAATGTTTCCCGCCATGCATAAGACACTTGTATACAAGAGGCTCAATGTGGCCAACAGTTCTCCCAATTCTAAACTAGCCTCTTCACATCACTCATTGTCCATCAATGACAAATGTTTGTGTCATCACACTAAGGATGACCATGAGTCTTGCTCCAAATAAAACCAGGTGGAAAATTTGAAGTTTCACGAAAAAGTCACTAACAACTGGGGTGAAGTGAGGGTATGACATTGTGAACACCCTTTGTCCACCTGTCAATCAATCACCTGTCTGTCACCTGGTTAATGCGTTGCATAGGGTGATATTTAGGCTCCCACTTATCCAGGCCAGCATCCAGCTCTCACTCCAGCCATTGTGAGTTGATTGTGTCGACAGCGACTTCATTTCCTGTTGACCCGACACAAAATATTTTGAAAAGGGGCCGCATTATCCAACACCAGGTCATTGTGTGTGGTTTCCCGCAGTGCGTGACATCTCCTCTCCCCTCAAATACACACCTGTGTGGGGTAAATACCCCAGTGTGTCCTCCGTAAACCAATACACATATATAGCATATCATAATGAGTGTGAAGTTTAGCAGTTTAGCGGCTGGCGAACAAAACACAACAAACTGAGACTGTGGCCCACAGACTGTCTTCTGTCAAGGCACTTGTCATTAACCCAAAATCTTCCACTTGACAACGGACATTTCTAGGTGTGCATGTTTTAAGCAACTGTGGCATTAGGGGTGGTACCACAAGTTGACAATGTATAAAAAAGTGTAGTTTTTTGCATAATTTTGGGCCACCTTCACACCATGTTGGACTCGGTTTTTTATCCAGCGATTCCCAAAATCAAAATTGGTACTCATCGGGTTCAATCGATCTGACGTAGCTGATATCATATCCCCATCTTACTGTGCAGTAGTGATATCCACCATGGCTTTATCAAGCATTAATACTTGATAAACTTACTCTCACTAGATATTCATTTCTTCCCCGTGACACATGGTGACAATCAAACTGTCACTGGCCCACATCTTACGCTGCACACTTTTTCAGGCTTTGTGACTTATGCGACCGTCCCTTGCGGCTTCTCAAATAACAAAACCAATTTGGTTGAGGAAATGAATCGGTTACAGTGGTAACGAGGGCGGCCTGCGAGAAAGCTAAGCCATGTAAATGACATGCACACTTACATGACGACCCTGAGGGCGACTGATAATGTGGCGCTGGTTATCAGTGATATCAGTCGGGTGATGACGTCAACCTGTAAGAATGTCACCAACATCGTCACTGCTAACATGCATGCCATTAATATTTTACACAGCTCTTGGTAAATTAAAGTGACTTTCCCATGATGAAATGTGTATAAGTTTAAATGATATAAAGACTACAGAGTAAAGAAATATGGCCACATCAACTGGCATATTGCATCATTGTCTTCAGTCCGACTAGCGCAAGAAGATGTTATAGCACTGGTGACTGTGTACTGGTAGCACACATACACACAAAAACCACTTCGAAATATACAATGTACATGTGGCCTTGGAAGTCCCGAAACATGCTGCGACTTGTTGATGAAAACACTCTCTCGGTAACAAAACAGAACAAATACTCTTCCAGACAACAACGTGCAGCCGTCTACACAATTCTATTCACGAGGGAAGCATGCAAACGTTGCAACTCATGAACAACGTCATAATCTCTCCAGTCCGTCTATATTTTACAGACGAATCCTTCAGTAACTCTGGCTGTATCAACCGTAGCTGCACAGAAATGTAATAATCACACAATGTGATGTCATACACAAGCACGGATCTCATTTCACCACAGAACACGTCACCCAGATTAGCCCACTCAGGTTGGTGACGTCAACAAGACGACTCGTCCATCGGCGCAGCGAGATTGGTGACCATGAGCTTGTCGTTGTCGACCGTGGCGGCAATGGCAGTAGCGTCAACAATGTGCCTGTTCTCCAGCTCCAGTGTCAACTGCTCCACCTCCGCCTCCAGCGACTGGTTCTTGCGGTACATCTGTACGTAGTTGAGCTGAAGGTGTTTCTGGTACCTCACCACCTTGTCCTTCTCGTCCAGCCACTGTTCACGTTCGCTCGCGAGAACCTTCTTCAGCCGTGCGATCTCAGCCTCGGCTGCCGCCAGCAGCCCACGTTTAACCATCTCCCCACCGCCGCCGCCATCGTTCAGTCCGCGTTTAACCATCTCCCCACCACTGCCACGTCCTGCATCCAACCTCGCTCGGTTCAACTGTCTCCGCGTCGCCTCCAGCTCTTGTTTCGTCTTCTCGTACATCTCCGTGACGACGTGTAGCTGTCGTGTCACACGGTCCGACGCGTCAGTTCTCTCCGGCGACACTCGACGGTGAAGCGCGGCGTCACTGTCCTGACGCAACTGAAACAGCTGCTGGAGGAGCTCCTGCTCCGTCTCATAAGAGCGGCGCTGCTCCGCGCGGAGCCGTCGCTGCCACTCAGCATGAACTTGCTGTAGGTGCATTGTCCAGTTCTGTTGTTTCTGCGTGTAAGTCTCGATGATCGCCGTCTCATTCCTCGCCATCGTTTCACGCAGCTGCTCAATGACGCTATCTTTGACGCGGAGCAATGCCTCCAGCTCACCCACGCCACTGTCACTTGGCGACAATGACACACCACTCAGGTTTGACGATGTCAGCGAGTCAGACCGGCAGTTGCCATGGCAACGACGCTGCATTGAGCCGGGTGACACGTTCGAGTCGCTGTGGTTCGAGTCGTTGTGGTTTGAGCTGCTGCGATTGTGGCTATCATTGTGGTACTCCTGTGACATGTAGCCGTCATCCTGACTGTGGTTTGCTGACCGTGTCACCGTTTGCTGACGCGGTGACGCCGAGTAGTATGCAATGCGGTCTGCCACGGAGTTCGGAGACATGTGTGACAGAAGTGGCGATGGCTGTGGGTGTGTCTGATGTGTCACTAAGTGTGGTGATGGTTCTGACAGGTGTGGTGACAGTTGTGACAGTTGTGGTGATGGTCGTGACAGATGTGGTGATGGTTGTAACAGGTGTGGTGACGGTTGTGAAAGATGTGGTGACGGTTGTGACGAATTGTGTGACAGACGGCGTGAAGTGCTTGACAAATCAGGTGACGCCTGTGACAGACACGGTGACCGTTGACAGAATGGCCCTGGCGAGTACTGTAGTGTACTTTGGCACTGCATCATTTTGCGTTGTTGTTGTGTCATGTGTCCATTCATATGTTGTTGTGTCATGTGTCCATTCATATGTTGTTGTGTCATGTGCTCATTTTCATGTTGTTGCATCATGTGCTCATTGTTGTGTCGTTGCATCATGTGCTCATTGCCATGTCGATGTGCTATGTGCTCATTGACGTGTCGTTGCGTCATGTGCTCATTGACGTGTCGTCGCGTCATGTGCTGACTTTGGTGTGTCAACGTTGGACGGAACGCAATTGGCTTGATGACATGTGTGTTCTGTAGACAGACAAACATTTCAAGATTATTTAAAACGAACATTGCCTACGCATTTCACATCAAGTACTACATGATCCACTTGTGTCATTAATTGTCCATGTCAACTGTCACTGTCTAGTGTCACCAACAGAACCTGTACAGTGAAATAAACCACTACTATTTCATGTAATCAATCGATGACAGTCTTGACATTGCGATCTCTTGTCACTAACAGATCCACTGTGATGACATTAACCATTATATTGTGTCATCAATAGATTGTATTGTGTCATCAATAGACTGTGTTGAGTCATCAGTAGATCCAGTATGTCAGCTGATGACACTTATCATCTCATGTCTACCTGTACACTAAGGTATAATGGGTACATTTACAGCACCTGTCTTATAGCTATGGTACACTTAGACTTAGTGTATCCACAGTATCTGCCTTATGTCTAATAGTTTTTGTTTTGTCTATGGTAAACTTAGATTTGGTACACCTACATTACCCATCTTATATATATGATACACTTATACTCATTATACCTACAGTACCTGCCATATATGTATGATACACTTATACTTGGTACACCTACAGTCCCAGCCCTATGTCACCGGTATACTTGTTTGGTTCATCTCCAGAACCTGGTTTATGTCTATGGTACACTTATACTTACTTGGTACATCTACAGAACCTGGTTTATGTCTACGGTACACTTATATTTACTTGGTACATCTACAGAACCTGGCTTATGTCTACGGTACACTTATATTTACTTGGTACATCTACAGAACCTGGTTTGTGTCTACGGTACACTTATATTTACTTGGTACATCTACAGAACCTGGTTTATGTCTACGGTACACTTATATTTACTTGGTACATCTACAGAACCTGGCTTATATCTATGGTACACTTATATTTACTTGGTACATCTACAGAACCTGGTTTATGTCTACGGTACACTTATATTTACTTGATACATCTACAGAACCTGCTTTCTGCCTACAGTACATGTATAATTAGTACACCTACAGAACCTGGCTTATGTTTTCAGTTTTCTTATACCTTATGTCCACAATAGTGAATATATACGTAAGCAAACAGACACGTGTATTGAGTTCGCATAAGTACAATGGGTACAATGGCAGCACATGCTTTGTTGTCTTTCAAAGGTGCAGCAGCCGTCAGAATCAGATAAACTTGTGACTGTTGCAAGAGTGATTGAAGGCAGATAGCTACACGTGTACAGCCTGGAGACTGGATTATGTCGCACACACATCAAACGGTCTGATGATTGTGTTATCTAGACAACAACCTCAGCTGACCTAGATTAGGATAAGAAATGCCTCAGGTCCTGTAAGTAAGTGCAACTGCCTCAATTGCAGATACTAGTTAAGGCTCAATCCGCTACATATATAAATATAATACATATATATGTATATATATATATATACACACAAACACACACACCACACTGTATAATGTTATGATTCGTAGTCACTTGTCAGTGACTACATTCATATTTCAAAACTGATCATTTTACACCTTAATATTGTTTACATGACATAATTACTTGCTCCCTGCCATGCAACTCTTTTTAATTAACACAAGATCCTTATGTAATTAATTATTTACCCTACCTAACCTAACTATTTTAAAACATAAAAAAATTGTTTTGCCTTCTGATGAAGTTTGCTCAACATGCAGGCTTCTATGAAGGTAACTAAATATACTGGGATGGATAAAAAGAAACTGATATAATTCACTAACACGAAGAATGTCAAGTAATCTACTTACTTAACACTTGCTCTTATTCTTAACGACTGACCCCTATGTCATTACTGCTGCGCCAGAGATGACATCCCCCCCACTGTGTGACTGTCTGACTGTCCTTGCAGTCAAGTTGTCACCAAATGACCCCATCACTAAGTAGTGCTCTTGTTTACCCGGTCAATACAACGCTGACCGCAGCTGTTTGCAAACAACCAACAAGACAATGTACGAACCTTGAAGCAGGGCATGACGGCAGATCTACACGTGTACACAGTCCGACGAGCTAACACACCAACACACTGTCACCCTAACACACTTGTACCGTGTGCATACACAGTCGTACTAACACTACACATCTACACAAAACTTCTCACAGCCACTGTTTCCAGGTAGATGTAGTATTCAAATCAACATATAATCCGCCATGTCCAGGTAGATATGTTATCCAGGTAGATGTGATATCCAGGTATATGTAGTATCCAGGTAGATATAGTATCCAGATCCAGGTGTATGTAGTATCCAGGTAGCTGTAGTATCCAGGTAGCTGTAGTATCCAGGTAGCTGTAGCACAAAGTAGTTTCCCTGTCTGACACGCGCCAGAGCTTGGCTGACTGTGACTGACTCCGCAGTGTCAGTGAAAGCGGCCTGCCTGGCTACACCGTCATCAATTGTCTCGCAACAAATGCGCAAGGTGTGAACATGACGCAGCCTCTGTCACTGCGACGCCACGACCGACGCGTCACCAAACAGGTGACACAAGTAGTGACACAGCTGTCACCTGTCGCTTCCCCATTCCGACCATGTCGTGTACAGCCGCTGTGAATTCCTTTCCCTGTTATTTATTGTGTTTCCCTGGCAGCACAACCTGCAGCGATGGGGGATGTGGCTAATAAATATTCATGACCTAATTAGCATACCGGCTAAGCACAGTGACATGGCTGGTGTAGGCGGTGGCAGAAAGATATGCAGTTTTAATTAGCTGAATAGCTAATCACGTCACGGGATCAATAAACCATGTCTGGGCTGACGTACCGGTCTGACCCCTTCGGTACAGGACCATATCCTAGACCAAAGATTACGTCAGGGCCTTCTGGGGAGGTCTGGGTCCGTGGCTGAATTGAAATTAAGAATTTTAGACAGGACCATACACCGTTGAAATAAAAGGACCCACTGCAATGGGTCCATGGTTGAATCTAAAAAGACCATCTCCTGATGACTACCGGTAGGTCCATAAATGAATTTAGAGAGGACCATCTAGCTAGGGTTGGGGCTAGGTAGAATTAAGACAGGACCAACTGACAAGATGTTTCCTTTTTAATTCAACCAAGATGGTAGAATTACTAAAGGACAATCTGCCCTTAGTAGTTGAAATAAGTGAGGACCAAGGTCTGTGGCTAATTTTATCTGTGGCTAATTTTAAGAAAGCACCTGCTAGATATGTGACAACGTTTATATAACCACACCATTTATCACCACTATAAAGCATATTCAAATGTAGTCATGTATGAATTCACTCGAAATGTAACTAACACCAAGACAAGTGTGATAACTGACAGTCAGAGTAAGCAATACACTTGAGACATCTCGTCATGCATAACCTAAACTACCTGAGCTAACTCAGCACAGGTAACACCTGCTGAAGGTGTGGCCCTACTTCTACTTCCACGTCGACCCAGCCAGGTAAATAACTACTTTACAGGTACTCCACCAACGGCCGGACGAGAGCCAACAGGTCAGCCCACGGCCCAGGTAATGCCCTGCCCAAGGCCCTGTGACTCACAGCCACGGGAACATGCAAATAGACAGAGACATCTCCCTGCCACGGCACCCACAGAAGGTATCATTGGTCATTGAGCATTCCACCACAACAGTCCGAGCCAAGTCATGACGCAGGAGGAGAGGACATGGTTGATTATTCTACTCGGACATACTTCTGTGTAACCTGAGATGAATATTTAGAGAGGTGAATATCTAGACAGGTGAACACCTAGACAGGTGATTATGTGGGCAGATGAATATCTAAACAGGTGAATATGATTATAAAGAAGGAATAATTATGTAGATGTATCCTGGTTGGAGAAGTTTCTATCTCGACAGGAGAATTATCTTCACATGAGAAGTTTTTAGACAGGAGAAATATCTTAACAGGAGAAGTTTCTAGATAGGAGAAATATCTTCACAGAAGACATTTCTAGACAGAAGTTTCTAGACAGGGGAAATATCTTCATAATAGAAGTTTTTAGAAAGAAAAAATGTCTTGACAGCATATAGTATCTATATCTAGACACTGGCGAATATTTATACACAAAAAACAAACCTGATGACCATCTAGGTGACAGTAGAGGCTTCTAGACAGGAGATTTATCTTTACAGGAGAAATATCTAGACATGAGATATTTGACAGGACCAATAATATCTAGAGACTGGAAAAAAAACCTGATGAACATTTAGATTATACACTGTTAACGTTTCACTCATCCACAATTGACACAAATCACTTCCAACCCTCTCTCTTTAAACCATTTCACACAACAGCTTCATTTTTTGCCTCACCCTAGCAATACCCCGTTGTGCCACACTTGGCGCCACTTTTTTAATGTTTTTATTTCAGCAGTACAATCAGCAAAAGTGAAGTTTGAATCTGACATCCAGCACACGATGAGTTCACATTATTCCCCTCTTGCAGACCACAATGCTACCTATGAATTACTGTCTGGTACAACCTCGTCACCCCTAGAGGGGCGGGGTTATTAGGTGGCACATTACACCGAAGAACCGGGTCTTAACAAACTGTTTTACATATCAAGTCAACCGCAGACGTGAGCAGAATCGGAGAGCAGGCCTCTGGTTACATCAACACTATTCATACAGAATTCTGCACAGCTCCGTTATTCTGCACACCCCGGACTCCAGTGGACGTGTCTAGGTTTTATTATAAACAATTCAAACTAATAAACGGGGTACGTTACTCGCATTTGAAAATGATGTGCATATGCAAAGATCTCATAATTTTAGATAGCTGGATTAACAAAGTCCCAGTATTTTAAACAAGCCAATTCAACAGTGTTATATATATTTATGAATCACCAGTACTAGTTCTAGATTCTTTACATCAATAACCACAATTACTTAGTTGATTACCCTGACATTTTGAGGTTAGAAAATAAGCTCTCAACTCAGTACGTCCACGACAATTTTTTTCCATTATCCTGTGTGGAACTTATTATTTCCCCTCAGATAGATGAAAAATGGCTTATAATGTCTCTTCCAAAAGAGACATGCCCATGTTTCATCACAACAGACCAGGCTTCGAACCCTAATTCCTCTGAATGCCAGTCCAGTATTCGAACTGTTCGACCACTGTGCCTCGCCTAGTAATAATGTAAACAATGCATAACTTGGGCCTTTATACATGATAACAATTTTGCCAGTCCAAAAATGTTCAGGTGACTTGTATATACAGATGTCCAGATGTATACATATGTGTAGTAGCACCCAATAATTCAGACACACACAAGTGGGACACCCTATTTTCAAAGCATAATCAACAATATATGAAATATGCTTTTTTTGCATCTCAAATTTCTACCCATCCATTGTCATTTTTACCTGTCCAAAATAAATGTTACCTGTCCAAATTTAACTTCACCTGTCCAACATTCACTTTACTTGACAAAACTTAGCTTTACCTGTCCAAAATTTACTTTACCTGTCCAAATGACAGGTAATCTAGATAAACCTATAGAGGAACTGTAGAAGTCTAGTACACTAAGACAGCTAAATGTGTATGTAGTACGTACTACTTAACTGGAAGTGTAGTAAACTAAGAACTATTAGTGTACTATCTTGGTCTTACGCCGTTACTGACTGACCACCTTCTGGTACCACCACCTGTTGTGACCACCTGTTACCACTTGTAATGTGACCAGTGCATTTAGCTATATTTTGACCACCAGTTGTCATCTCTGAACTATGCCACTATCAGTAAGCAGCCACTTAGTGTTGTCCCAGCACTGGGCAGTGATTCAGTGACTAGTCACTGATGACACTTTCAGTCAGACTGGTTCTTTCAGTCTTTGCTACAGCAGGGTGAAATGGTGCTGCCACCTGGGGAATGAGCTATCAACTACAGCACATGCATTCATCTGATGTAAGACCACAATAAGGTGCTCGTCCGCCATTCCCCGTGCGACCAAAGAGTACCCCTTAAAAGCAGCATTATGCAGGTTGTCTGAATTTCTGTGAGCACATATGTAGTGTGGAGTGATTAGAAATTATGTTTTCGTGCAGCGTGGCATCAAAGCTGTCAAATTGCGACAGCTGTCAGTCGGTGCATTTCTGCGTATTAATACAGTTGTCATTTTGCTTGATGTAATCAGGGGCAATCCGTGGGTGGTTCAAGCAGAAATGGAGGGGTGTAAGGTTTGAAAGAAGTTTGTGGGAGCCTGAGGTATTAAAAGTTCACGAATGTTTCACAGAACTTCTGTCTATGGAGGGTAAATATGCTTTGAAATTGTCAATAACAGAGCTCTTCAAGATTAGTAGAAAATGAAGGAAACATTATAATGGTTGCCTATGGAAAATGCAAATGTGGTCTGACTGCATCTGCACTGAACTGAGGCACCTGCACTAATGTCTTTCACTGTTGAGTGACAACCTCGTATTCTAACTACTGATTGGGTCGTTATATCAGTGGAGTTCATTACTCTTCCAGTGGCGTTGATGATACTAGTGGACTGGGTGGTCGTAATATTAGAGTTTAATAAGTTTGTTATCTTCCAAGCACACTGAATAAATGACAAGATCATGTCTGTGACAGCAGCATGCCCTTGACAGAGACATCAGTGGCTGATACTTCCTCAAACGATGTAGATAATTACTGTGTCAAGGTCCTGGCAGCTGAACCAGCCAACACAGCTGTGGCACAACGATGTACCATAGATCAACCACAGCTGTTGGGGAGTGTTAATAGCTGTGGTCACTTTCTAGCTGTGGTTAGGCTCAGCTACAGACTTTGTTCCTTCCTCTACCAACATTATCACTGTCGCCGTGGCAACAACAAACAGCTACACTGGTTGATCGTGGACCTGTTAATGCAGTATACAGAGAAACCTTCCTATTCAGGTCACCCTTAGGACTGGGCAAAGCGACCTGATTAGCAAGGTGACTTGATCAGTGGAATGAAACTCCTGTAATATGTTGCTGCAAGAATCTATGTTGTGTGTCGAGTGTGGAGACTTGGAACTGTCAGAGAAGGAATAGATGAAGATGTCAAATGCAAGATGTGTGTGTGTGTGTGTGTGTGTGTGTGTGCGTGTGCGTGTGCGTGTGCGTGTGCGTGTGCGTGTGCGTGTGGTGGTGGGTGTGTGTGTGTGTGTGTGTGCGCGCGCGTGTGGTGGTGGTGGTGTGTGTGTGTGTGGCGGTGGTGTGTGTGTGTGTGTGTATGTGTGTGTGTGTGTGCGTGCGCGTACATGCACGTGCGTGCGTGCACATGCATGTGTGTGTATGTGCGTGTGGTGGTGGTGGTGGTGGTGTGTGTGTATGTGTGTGCGTGTGCGTGTGTGTGCGCGTGTGTGCGCGTGCGTGCATGCATGCATGCGTGTGTCTGTGAGCCAGCTGTAGCTATGTGTTGGTGTAACCTGTTGATGTGGTGTCCTGGCCTTGGTCCAGAGTTCATTAGTCCCCTGCCTCCGCCTGCCTTCCTCTCACAGCCAACCACTTCGCAGGTGTTTCCTACATTTCTTACCTATGTCAAACTAAACTATTTGTTTTACTTCATACACTACTGGCACTTTATTTTGATACAAACAAACAACAGAATGTGTTTAAATGACAACAATTCCCAGTCTGTTATTACACTTGAAGTTGGTGTTGCTAGAGACTACAAAATAAGTTAAATAATCATGTGAACACTTATTTTGAGCATCTACTGATGGTGTCACCTAGTCTGTCACTGTCACGTCTTACGTCTTACCTTTCCCGTCCATCTTTCCTGTGTGGCCAACATCAGTGAGTGGACACTAGTAGTCTGTCCTCCATTCTCTCCTACTCCCTCTACTAGACAAGTGGCCAGTCACATGACTGACTCATGAATACAATGTAACCTGTTACACAGTGTCTGATGACATCTAAGGCCACTGTCAACCCCAGCTACCAGTCTAGGCCTACTACCCCTTCTATCACATGCAGCCAACTGACAATGAGATCCACTGATAAGTGAAAGTAATAAACTTCTTATCAATTATCTACGTATGAGGTCACCTCAAATGTTTGCTTTGACCTGTGACCTGTAAGGTCACAATAGGTCACTGTCAAAACACAAAGATGAGACATTATCGGAAACATGAGACATTAATCTGCTCCCAAAGTCTCGGAATCAATCCATTGACTACTGGGAACACAGGAAGTCTGGGAATTTGAGACAATACAAAATATGGATAATATACCAGGAAGATAAGTTGGTAAGATTACAGAAAGAAAGATACATCAAAAGAACATTTAGAACTGAGAGGGTAATAAAAGAAGACAACATTTTGAACATACTAAGTTGACAACCCAAGAGCCTAAATCATGAAGATATTAAATTCAAAGGTACTTTCTACAACTGCAGTGAAAGCTTTATAGTACATAAAAAATACAGTAGACTGGATATCATGCATGTAATATTCAAAAATTAATTTGGCACACGTGAGCAGGGCAGAGGCAGACAGTAGGTACATGTCACACTATTGGGCTCCAAACTCATTCCATATACTTACTACATTCCCCGTGTCCCTTCACTCCCAAATACACCTGGACTCCCAACGTACTCTAAACTCCCAATATCACTGCACTTCCAATGCCCCTCAACCATAAATCCCCCTAGAATCCCAATCCCCCTGCACACATCCAATTTGCAGACTCCCAGTGCCTCTAGAACCACAGTGCACCTTGCATTCCCAATGCCCCCTCGATAAAAAAATGCCCCCTCGACTACAAATGACTCCTGGCACTCTCATTGGGCGACTTATGCACTCACGATCTTGACCTTATTAAAGTCATCTCAACAATAAGTAAACCGCAGACATCACATCAATACATCATCCACTCAGCTTCCTGTAGCAATTACTTTGAGAAACACAACATCCTCAGAGAGATCCTTACAAATTGTGTCAACTGTGTCAAAGTCAGCAGGATGTGGCGAATGACACGTGTGACACTTGTCACCTCCGATTACCACTCCAGGTCGAGGACACTGTCCTAGGCCAGGTGGTGACAGTGACTCAACACACTGTCACGGACAACAGCTGATGTCATCACCTTTACTTGGCGTCAGGAAGGTGTGACAAATCTTTTTTTATTTTATTTCAATTTATCATTATGGAACGCCACAAAATACTATGACGTATCTCAGGAAATAAACTTAAGAAACACTATTATTATAATTAGAGAGTGCAATTTTTACTGTAAACACATAATTTATAACAAACTCTGATTTTTTTAGTTTTACCAACTTTCTCATGGTGACAGTCGGATCCATGACATTTTGGTAAAGGACACTTTGGTAATGGACATTTCGGTAATAGACATTTCGGTAACAGGACATTTCGGTAACTAGACATTTCGGTAACTAGACAATTCGGTAACTAGACATTTCGGTAACATTTAAGACATTTCGGTAACAATTAAGACATTTTGGTAACACTACTGAAAATAATCAGAGTCCAGTCTGCCATATTAGGAGGTAACCTGTTGAGATGTCAGTCAGTTAAACCATTTGTAAATTAGGATGGTCCAGACATGGAACTAGTGCTTGCCTCTGAAGGGAACATGGCTTCCAAATAGCAGTGGTGGTGGCTAAAGTGTTCAACCACTACAGCAAATCACTGGCTAGCAGGACACATTTAAATCCAGACACACATAAGGTGAAGCTATACATGTGAACATGGAGCTATCAACAACAACCAGGGGAAAAGCAAAGCTATTGTGGAATGGCTATACCAAGCATACAGAGAAAAATGACATGATAAGGTGGCGTTGTACATGTCGTGCAAGCAAGCACTGCCCTTCTAGTGTGTACACCGACTTGCTACCAGCATATCTAGTGTTAAAAATTTACCACAACCACTGTCCTGAACCTATGAAGCTAGAGGTAATTTTTTTTAAAGAAATATGCCTTTATAGAATATTTATTTGTTTTACCAAAATGCCATGCTACCAAAATGTAGGTTACCAAGATGTCCTATTACCAAAATGTCTGTTACCAAAATGTCCTGTTACCGAAATGTCCTGTGACCGAAATGTCCTCTTACCAAAATGTCCTGTGACCGAAATGTCCTGTTACCGAAATGTCAGTTACCAAAACGTCCATTACCAAAGTGTCCTTTACCGAAATGTCTGGATACCGTGACAGTCATAGGTTATTCTCAGAAAAATTTGGTATCTGACATGTAAATAAGTGGAAACTGTTAAGCCACCCCCACAGCAATATTGACTTACTTAAGTTAACTTACACCTAAGTTATCAAATTTTTTTGAGATAGTGACAATAACGATTGTCAAGAAATTATGTCTATACTCACATTACTCAGTATCCCACTGACTGGAGCTAGTTTGGGGGGCGCCTTCGTCTCCGGATCATCGCTGCTGGGGCCATCTGACGCCAACTGGTCATTGCTATAGCAACTACGCATAGTAAGAAAGTCACCAGCACTGGCCATGACCCTTTCAAAGGTCGGGGGTGACCAGGTCTTGCGCCGCTCCGCGAAGTGTTTCCTCCATTGGGGATCGAGGAAGGTGTCCATGCAAGCACGGCGGAGTCGAGCCGGACAGTTGGCAGTTAGGGGGACCGCGTACAGGGACTCTGTGATGTCACCTGGATAGAGGGTGTCCTTCATGTCACCTGCATACAGGGTGTCCTTAATGTCACCCTTTTCATCTATGTCTTCAATCTGGTCCATGATGTGACCATTCTGTCTCAAGTAGTCGTATTGAGGGTCCACGACAAAGCCCATATCGCTTGGGTACAGGGAGCAGTAGGGGGCTGGGGGGTAGGGGTTGTCACCCTCAAACACGGGGGCTGGGGGGTAGGGGTTGTCACCTTCAAACGTTCCCCAAGGTGGCTCCTCAGGAAAGAGGATGTCAGAGCTGCTCATGCGCTCCTCGCGTCTCCGGTTTTCTTGCACTGACATGTCTCGCATTGTGGTGAGACGATTTGACACAGCTTGACACGATTTGACACTGGTTACTTGACACAACTTGACATTAGATGACACGGTGTGATGTTGCTTTCCAACACGCTTGCTGTTCAGTGATGTGTAGGAGAAGTCATAGATTATCACTATGACTTGTAATCAATTTGCTGACGTCTGCTGACTTGTGCTGACTGTGACATCCAGTGTTCCTGGTCACTACAAACAAAGCGAACACAGTAGAGAGTATGTCTTACATTTGTCAACAGCTACACTGTTGATTGTTGACAAGTAAAAGACATCAACAGCCGAGGTTGTATATCTGACTTTGACACAATGTGAGGTCATGCCCTCTCCACCTCTGACCTGTGACACAACCCTGGCCTCGTTTAATTACTCTCGCACTGCTGAGGAAGAATCTGGTGCCAGACACCCGTATCACTGTCATCATCAGATAGCAATTGAGTTTTGTCCTGTATAAGTGTATAAATGTAAATATACAATTAAAACACATCAAAATTGTTTTAGATAACACAATTATGTGTTTCATACATTTACAGTAAAGGATATCCAAAAATAAATGTTTGGAAATGTTGATGTAATGTAATTATGTAATGCTGTTAAATGCTGGCATTTGCAGTTCAGGTTTATTTCTGTGTATGTTTTGTGTGTCAATATTATAATTTTATTGTGAGTTCCAATTAGGCTTGAATGCTTCATATAAACTGAAAATATTGCTTTTATTTTATGAAAAATATTGACAACATAATATTGTTAAGGTTTTTTCATTGCTTTGATGACAAATATTCAAATTTGTGTAGGTTATTAAAGCTTAAAATAAGCTAACACAATTACAAATGATCCAACCCAAACCATTTGTGCCGTCTCTTTTAAGCTTATAATTTTCCTCTTAAAAATGATTTACATTTCTTAATGTGATCTTGTATAATACAAACTGTTGATACCAGGAGGAGCTACTGGGACACTCTCATCAGCATGTGTCACAGAAATATTATCCCCTATCATCTGGCAACCGTTTTTGCATTTTGAAAAAGCTCTTTAAATTAAATTAAATGTGACAACGATTCTCTTTGATGACTGGTTTATCTCATGAGCTCATCTATCTTAGTGAGGAGGCCTCCTGCTTGGGTTGCCCCTAGCAACTGTCTCCATCCCCATCCCATGTACAGGGAACAAAGCAGGGTGTCCCTCCCCTTCTCCCTTCCTACATCTCCTTCCCATCTGTGACTTTCCCCTAGAGGCCATTGTCTCCCCAGGCTGGCCATCTGTCCAGGGGCAGGTCTGGACTGATAGAGACTTTATCTTAAGTGGCATCACTGAGCACTGCCTTTGGTCAATTGATCACATTGTCATAATGACAATGCTGTCATCAGTTGTGACAAAGCAGTGTCATCCCGTTGTTTTAATCTCATTGCTACACTAACTTCACTGAGTCTGTGACATGGCCGCCATTTGAAAGCTGCCTGATGTTGTAGCCAGTTCACACAAATGCTTATGAATAGGGGCCATGTTTACTTAAAGATCAGGCTACATAATCTGTAGTAATAAATAGATTTATGTTATTTTTATCATCTGCCATCCTTTAAACCCACCAATCTAATAATTTATATTTTCATGTATGTTTGTCCATATATATATATATATATATATATATATATATATTATATATATATATATATATATATATATATAGTATATTTTATATATATATATATATATATATATATATAATATATATATATATATTATATATATATATATATATATATATAGTTTTTATTAAGTTATGTTAGACGGTCATATAACAATGCTGAGAGAGTTGTGTGTGACGCGTGAGATGGTGGGAACTCTGGGGACTGACTGTCACTGGCGTCACATTAAATGTGCTCCGAACTATATATGTCACAGAAACAGTGCACGATCATCATCGTTATAAATAACTACATAAACAATCAATGCTGTTTAATACATGCAAGGTGTACTCAACTCACCACTGAGTTGTGAATGCAGCCACAATACAAACACATTACTGTGTATAGAAAGAGCACTACTGAAGGACCGACATCAATTATTTATGCTAAGCCTATTTATCTGTGGATGATAATCTTATCAAAGAGCTGGTGCTCTCTCCTTGCCACAGCTGGGGAGGCAAAGGGTGGTTTGGAAACAACATTATAAATACATTAACTATAAATGTAATCCATAAATATTAATGCCATAGAGCAAAATCAGCTTGCGACGTGTATGTTTGAATGGAGAGTACTTCAGAAGTCACAGGGGTTCAACTGCACCAAGGCCACAGGAAGTTGGTGGGATGTTTCAGATGCCACAGTGGATCCATGCATTTTTTCCAGAAGCTACAGACTGAACCAGGAACAGGGTTCACGGATTGTTTCATTGATGTATAATATTTTGCCAAGCTAAATTTGTTTGCTTTTTGTGTACAAGAAATAAAAATAAATTGTGATTGCTTAAATCCGTTGTTGTGTTGGTTAATAATGAAACACATATTTGAAGCACTCATTTTTGTGGTCAATACAACTATACAAAGCCAGTCGGCTGATGAAGTAACCTTTCGCCAAATATGCAGGATTCATTTGAAACAAGTACTGTCAGGCCTGGTACACACTTAACATACAATCAATGCGGCGAAGTAGGGGGCATTTATCTCCAAATTACACAATGACACAGGCATCAGTAACCATCAGGGCTAATTATCTGTCTTCAATTAAAATGTTGCCTTATGCAAATTAGAAACATGAGCATGTCACAATTGGAGTGACATAACAAGCAATTACTTGAACAATGGCTGTCACAGAGGGAATTGACATCTCATTCACTCACACAGCAATAGACTGTCAGTCACAGGTCAGAGGTCAGGGAAACCGCCATAAACAACTCACAATCAGGGATAGACACTTTGGGCCTTGGGTGAACAACATGACACCCTAGTTCAGTACAACAATCAAGTTCTGTACAATGTCCCTGTTCAAGTGTATTGCCCTAGCACAGTAGATTGGCCCAGGTCTTCTTTTGATAATCCATTACCTCAGACTGTTCAATGTATAATATGCTATATAACAACCTGGTTAAAGTACAGTGTCTTTGTTCAGTACGGTGTCCTAGTTCAGTACAACCCAAGTTCAATGCAATGCCCTAGTTCAGTATAATGTCATAGTTCAGTATAGCACCCAAGTCAAGTACAATGTCTTAGTTCGTTACAATTATGAATATCACAATATCACCTAACTCTAATACAATGTTCAATATAATGTCCTAGTTCATTATAATGTCCTAGTTCAATATAATGTCCTAGTTCAGTACAGCATCCTAGTCCAGCACAATATAGTTCAGTACAACACCCTACTTCAGTACAACTCTTTTTCGGCTCAACACCCTACTTCACCACAACTCCCTAGTTCAAATCCAAACAGAACCCTTCTGGCTGCCCTGGGTGGGGCATCAACTCTCCCAGCCCACACACGTCATGTGGCTGGCTGCCCAAGTCCACATGAGTGCCCTGGGGGTGGTAGATGGGGTAAACTATTCCAGGCTTTGGAGGCTGATCACAACCAGGTGTGTGGGTGCACTTCAGTCACTTTCAGTCAACTAGACCTGTAGACATCACTTTCAGTCAACCAGGCCAGTAGATATCACTTTCAGTTTCAGTCAACTCGGTCTATAATTGGATCCCTATAATTATCAGATTCAGTCAACTAGGCCAGTAGACATTACTTTCAGTCAACTAAGTCAACATATACCATTTTCCATCAATCAGACTGTAGTCATAATATTTGGTCAACTAGGCCAGTATCATCATTTCCAGGTCAGTCATCTAGGCCAACCGGCAGCCATCACTTTCAGCCAGTGAAAGGATGGCAATCCCAATCAACTAGGCTGGCTGATTTTCAGTCAGTTTCCTACTGTTAAACATTTTGTGTGAATGATTTCAGAAAGGATGCCTTCAAACTCTACAATTACACATCCCTTACCACTCACTACACATAATGTATACATCACATTTCCAGATCAAAGGACTGACTGATGACAACGTTGATGTCATTGTCTCTTCTGAAAGACAGACAATGCTGGACTACCTCATCTGTCCAGATTTCAACACGACTGTTGCTCGACTGGTCCCTGATCTTAATCCATCCCACCGCACCCCAATTACTTAAAGTTGCTTAAGTTACTTATACATTACTTAGTATGTTACTCACATGACTGCGTGTCTGTCCAATGTATATCCATCCACAACTGGGAATCAGCCCAAATAATCCGTTAGGAGGCAGAGGGAACAGGGAGCGAAATCAGGGAGCGAAATCCTTTCCCTGCTGCTTGTGACTGCCACTGACTGGGACTGGGAGACAGCCTTACCCCTGCAGGGATGTGATAGGCTCAGCCCACTGGGCCAGGGGGAGACTAGGAAGCTGTGATTGCAGCTGTCACAACACCTGCCCAATACATCATGCTTAGGCACTGGGGGTGGGGTGGGGGGTGAGTGTGGGGGGTGGGGTTGGGGGTGAGTGTGGGGGGTGGGGTGGGGGGTGAGTGTGGGGGGGTGGACTGTGGGGCATAGTTTTTATAGCGGTCAGACCACTGCTGATGGAATACTTACATTTTCCCAATTAGTGGTTTTATTTTTTATTATGGGAGTGGTATAAGGGTAGTGGACAAGGCTTGGGATAGTGGTATAGTGCTTAGACAAGGGAAAGAATACTATTGATTTCCCTAGTTTTTTACCAATGGGGTGAGGGTAGTGGACAAGGGAAAAAGTGTAGTATTAATTTCCAAATTCATCCGAATCACCAGTAGTTATACAATTATGTAGAATGACAACAATTATAAATAAGAATGTGTGCAGTGTACTATTAATTTTCTACTGATTTTAGTGCTAAGATCACTACTACTAACAGTGTTCAGCATATTTACAAGGGATAGGTTGTTTATTGAACTCCCACCACAGTTGTGTGTCATCCAAACACCCCATAGGACACACAATTGACACAACGGAGACATACATTTGTATAGTCCCTGTAAAACTAAAGTATACAACATAAAACTAGTCTTAACTCCCATAAAACCTACAACTGAATTCCATCAAAGCCAATGGTGAGGCTTCAGACTGAAATTCCTACATAAAAGGCTTGAGGGACATGTTCTAACCACTTTCTGTGATGAAACACCTGTTTATTCCCAAAGAATAAACAAAACACAAATACAAAGGAATTGTAGATTTGGTCTTAAAACCTAGCTCTCAACTGGGGACTGTGTATCCATTGTAAATCGGAGAATTACGTTAATGTCAATCCTGCCTCAATTTGGGATGTAAAAAACCCACTGAGGACTGCAAGCACCCTGGCAGTGACCAACTGACCACCCTCAGTGCCAGCATAGAAAGGTCAGCTTGGCATAAACATTCTGAAAATGACTGACTAGTTCAATGAGACCTCAAGAGATCATAACGTTGTAACCACAATACACACAGACTAGTCAGTCAACAGAACCCTGTTGAGTGCTGGAAACAACTAGACACTAGCCCCAGAAGGGGCTGAGTTGAGTATAGAGACACCTTAGACCTAAAAACTTTCCACTGCGAAATAGGAGGTGAAACATAACCATACCTTCTTATAGAGAATATCTACAAACTTGATGTGCCGTCCAAATCCTGCTAACTGGTCCAGCTGAATTCAACCACTGCGGGTCTGAGACCTTCTCTTACTGACCAGCACCTGCCACTTCCTTCAGCACAGTGTGTCTTTGTGTTTATATCCTCTGCTCTTGACCCCACTCTTGACCCCTGCTATGTACACAAAGCAGTACACACACAGTCTGTCCCTTGTCTCAGTCCAGTCAGAGTCCCACACACAATACACACCGCCACACATTATCAGAATATTAACAACACGTCAATTGACACTTGGCTCTGATCTCGCCAGACAATGCAGATATTCGCTGCGCATGAAACGAACCCAATTACACCAGAAACTGACACAGTATATCTGTAATGTTCAACTCGGATATTGGTGCTTTGACTGTGTGGCAGTAATTGCATCTGATGATAGATCTAGTTACACCCAAAAGCTGTAAATTGTCTACTAATGTTGAGTGGACAATTACGGATAATACACCACCAGCATGTGTGGTTGTTTTTTAGGCTGACATTATTTATGTTATTTATAGGGTCGTACTCAGTGGCTGTGTATAGGGACTGTATCTCAGTACCCAGTGGCCTTGCTGCGTAGACTGGTACAACCTGGGCCAACTGCACTACCTATAGTGCAACTTGTGGTATCTACAGCCAAATGCACTACCCATAGTGCCAAATGCACTAATAGCCTATATAAATCATATTGCCTGTTGCACTACCTTAATGATACCTGTTACGCCATTGTAGTGCACTGCACTATCCAGTACAGAGTTTTTTGTTCCCCTCAGTATTACACCTACCTTACAATTAATGACAGGAGAGCCCAAACATTATTTTTCTAATCGTAAAGAGTAAGAAATAAATCTCACTAATAGAGTCAACTCCCCATTCAGGTCACTTTTATCCAGTCTCAAGGGTGACCCTAATAAAGAGGTACCACTGTACTTGTGCCCTGAGTTGTGACTGCATTTGCTACCCTCCTAACCACCAATGAGATACAACAGTATCTGTCGTAATGCCATCAGAACACAATGGACTGTCTGATCATAGTGGAATAATCAATAGACACAATCAGACACATGCACACACACGCCCGCATGAGTGTCACGACATTATCCAGGCACTGCGAGGTGACTGTACTTTTTTGACCCTGGAATATTATTGTTATTGAAGTTTTATCTAGTAAGGTGGCTTTACCCCCAAATGTCACATAGCTCAGGACTAAGATCCCACCACATATTATTGAAAAAAAAAACATAGGTTTTCAAACAGCAATCATGAATCTCCCTTTCACGACACCCAATCACTTAAATTGCATGCAAAACAAACAACAAACAAACAAACAAATTGTGTTAGCACGTTACCTAACGCATGCGCACAAGAAGCACTACAAACTCCTGTGTTAGCCCATTAAAGTTTGGGCTGTTTGGAGGAAACAACCTGAGATTTGAGGTTTGGGGACTGGTTCAGAGGCATAAATTATGAAAAAAAATCTAAATGCAAATTAACCTTTATCAGGTACTGCTATGCTTTCTAAAGCAAACTTTAATAACTACCTGGTTAGGTAGTTGTTACGTGTGCTGGCCTGTGCATTAACGCAAGATATCGGTACCATCTGATGGCCAGATTCACTTCCTGGCAGTCATGCACCTAGGCAAGAGTCAGTTTAGTAAGACTAGCAAAAATTCACACATTCAGACATGCAGACACACACTGATTGAAAGCACATTTTGCCAGATGTGTGACACATTGGTATATAACAACCAAACTACTGATGACAATATCATCAGCTGGCTATAGGATATCAATAACATTACTGAAAAGAAATTATTTTATAATACTATACATTCAAATTTCTTCTATACAACAGCCAAGAATATTAACTAATGTAGTGACACTCTAACACCATCACAGACAATAACGTAGACTAGTGACACTGTTTGACACCATCTCGAGCAGGTTATGCTTTTTAGGTGTTGGTCAAATTTTTTCCAGTTACCTCTTTGTACATGGACCAAAGCTTTTATTTAGGTATAACATAAAATACATCTTGAAGATTCTCATAAAGGGTGTATTTTACGTATTGCATTTAACATCATCTCATCTACATGAAAACAAAATTTCACTATTTAAACACCACCTTCCTGCTAACTGACCGACCTGTCAACTCCAAAGAAAACTCACGCAGTTGCATGAAGAAAACACTTATAATTCCATGAAAAAACTCATGTAATTCCATGAAAAAGCTCATATAATTCCATGAAGATAAATTCACATAATTCCATGAAGAAGTCACGTAATTCCATGAAGAAAACTCACTTCTTTCTCGCCAAAACCACTCAACGTCTCAACCAACAAATATTGTTGTATGATAGAACAAAATGATTTCATCTTTTCTTAAAATGAAGAATTCCTTAATTCTTGGTGTAGCTCCTGTGGGCAGCTGGAAACTGTTTATAGGCTACATTCGGCCCATGAGCCAGGGTTTGCAGAACACTGATCTCAGGGACTACACTGAATTGATAGTTTGTCACTTTGACAATATTCTATATTGCATTAACAAGTCAGCTGAAGATAAAGAGTCCTTAGTTAGGACAGAAACTTGTGCTGAGGAGATGTCCTGATGTCCTGGACACAGAGACTTGTGGTCAGATAGTGTCCTGGTGTCCAACAGCTACAGAGGAAATGGAGAGACCTAATGATGAGCCATAAAGTGCACATTGCCAGTAATGGTTGTCCTGCCTGTACACAAGCAGTCTGATACAGCCACTCCCAGGGGGGCATTACTGGGGTCATTATGATACCAGCCCAGTTAAACATCCTGTCAAGTAGACCCACCCTCAAGAGGGCCAGAATACCCCACCTGGTGACCCCAGCTTATGGCCTGGGTCACCCTTTTGTTGGTTCCAGGTGTTGAAGCACCTGTCTACAGAAACGACTCCATAGAAATTTATGACTTGCTAAATTGTCCTTTTCCAGTCCGAGTCCACTTCTCGTTCGAAACCCATCATACCCAGTCCCCTTCTTTACTTCCCATTCCAGTCCCAATCCTGTCAGAGTATCCTTCATATCCAAGTCCCCTTCCTATTCCACTCCCTGGATTCCTATTCCAGTCCCTGGATTCCTATTCCACTCCCTGGATTCCTATTCCAGTCCCTGGATTCCTATTCCACTCCCTGGATTCCTATTCCAGTCCCTGGATTCCTATTCCAGTCCCTGGATTCTATTCCACTCCCTGGATTCCTATTCCACTCCCTGGATTCCTATTCCAGTCCCTGGATTCCTATTCCAGTCCCTGGATTCTATTCCACTCCCTGGATTCCTATTCAAGTCCCCTTTTTACTCTAACCCCCTTTGTATCCCAGTCTCCTTCCTGTCCAAGTCTCTTTTTACCGCAGCCCCCTTCATTACTCAGTCCCCATCCTGAGTATCCTTCTTACACCAGTCCCATTCTTATTTCCAGCCCCCTTCCTATCTCAGTTTCTTACTTATTCAAACCCCCTTCCTGTCTCAGTTTCTTTCTTATTCCAGCCCCCTTCCTGTCTCTTTCTTATTCCAACCCCCTTCCTGTCTCAGTTTCTTTTTATTCCAGCCCCCTTCCTGTCTCAGTTTCTTTCTTATTCCAGCCCCCTTCCTGTCTCAGTTTCTTTCTTACTCCAGCCCCCTTACTGTCTCAGTTTCTTTCTTATTCAAACCCCCTTCCTGTCTCAATTTCTTTCTTATTCCAACCCCCTTCCTGTCTCAGTTTCTTTCTTATTCCAGCCCCCTTCCTGTCTCAGTTTCTTTCTTATTCCAGCCCCCTTACTGTCTCAGTTTCTTTCTTATTCCAGCCCCCTTCCTGTCTCAGTTTCTTTCTTATTCCAGCCCCCTTACTGTCTCAGTTTCTTTCTTATTCCAGCCCCCTTCCTGTCTCAGTTTCTTTCTTATTCCAGCCCCCTTACTGTCTCAGTTTCTTTCTTACTCCAGCCCCCTTCCTGTCTCAGTTTCTTTCTTACTCCAACCCCCTTCCTGTCTCAGTTTCTTTCTTATTCCAACCCCCTTACTGTCTCAGTTCTTTCTTATTCCAGCCCCCTTCCTGTCTCAGTTTCTTTCTTATTCCAGCCCCCTTACTGTCTCAGTTTCTTTCTTATTCCAGCCCCCTTCCTGTCTCAGTTTCTTTCTTATTCCAGCCCCCTTACTATCTCAGTTTCTTTCTTATTCCAGCCCCCTTACTATCTCAGTTTCTTTCTTATTCCAACCCCCTTACTGTCTCAGTTTCTTTCTTATTCCAGCCCCCTTACTATCTCAGTTTCTTTCTTACTCCAACCCCCTTCCTGTCTCAGTTTCTTTCTTACTCCAACCCCTTCCTGTCTCAGTTTCTTTCTTACTCCAGCCCCTTCCTGTCTCAGTTTCTTTCTTACTCCAACCCCCTTACTGTCTCAGTTTCTTTCTTATTCCAGCCCCCTTCCTGTCTCAGTTTCTTTCTTATTCCAACCCCCTTCCTGTCTCAGTTTCTTTCTTATTCCAGCCCCCTTCCTGTCTCAGTTTCTTTCTTATTCCAACCCCCTTCCTGTCTCAGTTTCTTTCTTATTCCAGCCCCCTTACTGTCTCAGTTTCTTTCTTACTCCAACCCCCTTCCTGTCTCAGTTTCTTTCTTATTCCAGCCCCCTTCCTGTCTCAGTTTCTTTCTTATTCCAGCCCCCTTCCTGTCTCAGTTTCTTTCTTATTCCAGCCCCCTTCCTGTCTCAGTTTCTTTCTTATTCCAGCCCCCTTACTGTCTCAGTTTCTTTCTTATTCCAGCCCCCTTACTGTCTCAGTTTCTTTCTTATTCCAGCCCCCTTCCTGTCTCAGTTTCTTTCTTACTCCAGCCCCCTTCCTGTCTCAGTTTCTTTCTTATTCCAACCCCCTTCCTGTCTCAGTTTCTTTCTTACTCCAACCCCCTTCCTGTCTCAGTTTCTTTCTTATTCCAACCCCCTTCCTGTCTCAGTTTCTTTCTTATTCCAGCCCCCTTACTGTCTCAGTTTCTTTCTTATTCCAACCCCCTTACTGTCTCAGTTTCTTTCTTATTCCAACCCCCTTACTGTCTCAGTTTCTTTCTTATTCCAACCCCCTTCCTGTCTCAGTTTCTTTCTTATTCCAGCCCCCTTACTGTCTCAGTTTCTTTCTTATTCCAGCCCCCTTCCTGTCTCAGTTTCTTTCTTACTCCAGCCCCCTTCCTGTCTCAGTTTCTTTCTTACTCCAACCCCCTTCCTGTCTCAGTTTCTTTCTTATTCCAACCCCCTTCCTGTCTCAGTTTCTTTCTTACTCCAACCCCCTTACTGTCTCAGTTTCTTTCTTACTCCAGCCCTCTTACTGTCTCAGTTTCTTTCTTATTCCAGCCCCTTACTGTCTCAGTTTCTTTCTTATTCCAGCCCTCTTCCTGTCTCAGTTTCTTTCTTATTCCAGCCCTCTTACTGTCTCAGTTTCTTTCTTATTCCAGCCCCCTTCCTGTCTCAGTTTCTTTCTTACTCCAGCCCCCTTCCTGTCTCAGTTTCTTTCTTATCCAGCCCCCTTCCTGTCTCAGTTTCTTTCTTATTCCAGCCCCCTTACTGTCTCAGTTTCTTTCTTATTCCAGCCCTCTTACTGTCTCAGTTTCTTTCTTACTCCAGCCCTCTTACTGTCTCAGTTTCTTTCTTATTCCAGCCCTCTTACTGTCTCAGTTTCTTTCTTATTCCAGCCCCCTTCCTGTCTCAGTTTCTTTCTTACTCCAGCCCCCTTCCTGTCTCAGTTTCTTTCTTATTCCAGCCCTCTTACTGTCTCAGTTTCTTTCTTACTCCAGCCCTCTTACTGTCTCAGTTTCTTTCTTATTCCAGCCCTCTTACTGTCTCAGTTTCTTTCTTACTCCAGCCCCCTTCCTGTCTCAGTTTCTTTCTTACTCCAGCCCCCTTACTGTCTCAGTTTCTTTCTTATCCAGCCCCCTTCCTGTCTCAGTTTCTTTCTTATTCCAGCCCTCTTACTGTCTCAGTTTCTTTCTTATTCCAGCCCCCTTCTGTCTCAGTTTCTTTCTTATTCCAGCCCCCTTCCTGTCTCAGTTTCTTTCTTATTCCAGCCCCCTTCCTGTCTCAGTTTCTTTCTTACTCCAACCCCCTTACTGTCTCAATTTCTTTCTTATTCCAGCCCCGTTACTATTCCAATCCCTATCCCAAACCCTTTCGATATAAGTCCCCTTCTTATTCCAACCCCCTTCCTGTCCTGGAGTCAACCAGATAGACTTGTCCCCCACTGACCAGACAATTGACCAACTAACTGACTGAACAGATGGTCACACCAAAGACTGTCATGGGGCAGGGCTGTTAACTTAGACACATGATACGCTCCATTGACACTGGACATGCTCCAGTGACAGTGAAAGGCAAGAGTGACTCAGTGCCACACAGCTACATCTGTAAGCAGACTATGTCTTCGTGACATCGACTGTGAAAGCACTGCTGTCAATTGTCTCAACTGACACTGGGATTTCCCAAAATGGCTTTTTCTGGAATAAACCAACAAAGGATGAAGGCTAGCTATGTTGAGATTCACCCTACCCTAGCTGGGATTACCCTGCTCATAGTTTCGCAAACACTCTGGGATTCATTTTAGCACAATTCACCCTATATATATATATATGTATCTTCAAGCCCAATTATTCACCCTATCTAGAAGCTACCATGGGGTTCACCATACCCAGCAATTCACCCTTACATGAGATTCACCATGGGATATACTCTACCCACTGGTCATATTCACCCGGTGCATACTAATAATTATAAACTTTATTTAAACACAGGTCTCCAGAATATCTCAACAGTGTTTACAGAATCTATAAAACAATATAAGTTAGGTATACACAAATAAAATAAAATTAGTGATATAAATGTAACTTCAGCATCAATTGTGACTACGGAATCTTGTATAAAAACATATAATAAATAAAATGAGACCAAGTTAGCAAAAATTGTAAACCAATCCATTAAATGCAATGTGAAATTTAAACAAATTAATGGTACCATGTTATTAAATTAATTAAATTAATACCTGTAACATGTTATTAAATTAATTAAATTAATACCTGTAACATGTTATTAAATTAATTAAATTAATACCTGGTACCATGTTATTAAATAAATAATGATTAAAATCATAATAAATAGTATAATAGTAAAACCCAAATAACTAGATATTAATTAAATGCAGACAGCTGTGATTCATTGACCTAGTCTACCCAGTGTTTCACGACCCAAGGATTCACCCTACCCTGACATTTACCCTGGGATTCACCCCATCTCAGCCTCCCCCAAGCGACTGGACCTGGTGATGCTGGAGGAGACAGACTGGGGGCTATTGTGTGGTACTTGGGAGAGAGGGAGGGAGGAGGGAGGACTGACAAGGGCTGAGATTAGGACCATGTAAACAGCTCAAGTGGTGAGGGTGGCTGGGTGCTGATGGCTGGGTGCTTAGTGCTTAGGGGGTATTTAGGAATGTAGGGGTTGTTTATGAACAATGTATTCCTGTTATCTCCAGTGTATAATGGCTGCAGGGTGCTGATAAATTCTGACCACTCAGCCACTTGCATGCTGGAAACATGCATGCATATACACATGTGCTGGTATTATTAAGAGCCTGGCTGACTAATGTCAGCCATGTTTACACATTTACTGAGTTGTTGCAAGTTGCTCTGGTGTCTCTGCTGTATACAGCAATGGTCCTGAAAGAACGAGGCAAAAAAACAACACATCTTTGGCAAGTAAATATTGTCATTTAAAATTCTTTTACACACAGAAAATCTGTACAGTTAGTCAATTACAATATCGATTCATGTGCAAAATGTGCTTCTAATTGTAAATAATAAATAAATTAAGTATAGCCAAACTATACAATATGCATTTAATTGAAAATAAATATTACTACTTTACTTATGAATAATCACCAAATCTGATCATGTATTGTACTCACAAATGATACGAAATACAACATGATGACAGTAAACTGCATAGTAATGTGTAGTGTATTTAACCAACAGAAATGTTATATATTGATAATAAATTCAGTTGCAATATCCTATGAAACAATCCTGCCAACTAATGAACATCATTGTATGTGTATATTATATTCCCCTTCATTCACTATCGCCTTACACAGTGCACAGTGCACAGTGCACAGTGCACACACACACATTTATTCACACAACCATATACCCATGCATACATTCACACACATGCTGCCACATGCACACATGACTCATGCACACACACATGCACACCATACCAGCATGCATGCACACACATGCATGTGCATGCATACACACACACACATGCACACACACATACACACACATGCACACACCACATGCACACACCACACAAACACACCACACGCACACACATGCGTGCACACACATGCACACATGCATACACACATGCAAACACACATGCACACACCACACGCACATACCACATGCACACACATGCACACACCACACGTACACAATACATGCATACGCACACACACCATAGCTCTATGTAAAAACGAATATGGATGGGTAGAAAAATATGGTGGACGGGTTGTGGACAGGTAAAAAAGGTCTTGCAAAACCATAAATATTGTTAGTTATGCCTTGAAAGTGAGTGAAAATGGTGTCACATGTGTGTTTGTAGTCCATTTCAGGTCATCAGACACATTCAAAAGTTTGTAAATTGGCTTAACAATTAACATCCATGTGTCCACCAAAACATGTGTGACTGGCAATAATGTTATCCTGCATAAAGCCCTGACACACACACACGCGCATGCATGCACATGCATGCACATGCATGCACACGCATGCACACGCATGCACACGCATGCACACACGCACACACACACACGGGGGGGGACATTACCATGCATGCCATGACTCCACCATTACCTAACCTTCACTGTTCCTGCCATTGAGCTCTTGGGGTAAATATAACCCAAAGGGGTAAACAGGTTTAGTATTACAAATATTGTCTTCTGATGTAACCAGTCCTGGGTCAGGTTTGGTTAATGTCACAGGAGGCTACTGTTTGAGGTTGGGCCCTCCAGGGGGTAGGGTGATTTATGTACCCTCACATGCCAGCGGGAGGCTGTGGTTTCAGAGCTCTCAGGGCCAGACACAGATTTATTATAATCACATTTGTCAGAGCAAGTTCTACATTGTTGTGGTCAGTCACTGACCCCACAGAGAGGGTCTTGTTACAGACAGGGTCTGGTCCCACAGTCAGGGTCTGATCCCACAGTCAGGGTCTGGTCCCACAGTCAGGGTCTGGTCTCACAGTCAGGGTCTGGTCCCACAGTCAGGGTCTAGACTCACAGTCAGGGTATGGTCCCACAGTCAGTGTCTAGACTCACAGTCAGGGTCTGGTCTCACAGTCAGGGTCTGGTCTCACAGTCAGGGTCTCGTGCCACAGTCAGGGTCTGGTCCCACAGTCAGGGTCTGGTCCACCAGTCAGGGTCTCGTCCCATAGTCAGTGTCTAGACTCACAGTCAGGGTCTGGTCCCACAGTCAGGGTCTAGTCTCACAGTCAGGGTCTGGTCCCACAGTCAGGGTCTGGTCCACCAGTCAGGGTCTGGTCCCACAGTCAGTGTCTAGACTCACAGTCAGGGTCTAGTCTCACAGTCAGGGTATGGTCTCACAGTCAGGGTTTTGTCCCACAGTCAGGGTTTGGTCCCACAGTCAGTGTCTAGACTCACAGTCAGGGTCTAGTCTCACAGTCAGGGTATGGTCTCACAGTCAGGGTTTTGTCCCACAGTCAGGGTTTGGTCCCACAGTCAGGGTCTAGTCTCACAGTCAGGGTCTGGTCTCACAGTCAGGGTTTGGTCCCACAGTCAGGGTCTGGTCCCACAGTCAGGGTATGGTCCCACAGTCATGGTATGGTCCGACAGTCAGGGTCTGGTTCCACAGTCAGAGTCTCGTCTCACAGTCAGGGTCTGGTCTCACAGTCAGGGTTTGGTCCCACAGTCAGGGTCTGGTCCCACAGTCAGGGTCTGGTCCCACAGTCAGGGTCTGGTTCCACAGTCAGAGTCTCGTCTCACAGTCAGGGTCTGGTCTCACAGTCAGGTTCTGATCCAACAGTCAGGGTCTGATCCCACAGTCAGGGTCTGATCCAACAGTCAGGGTCTGATCCAACAGTCAGGGTCTGATCCCACAGTCAGGGTCTGGTCCCACAGTCAGGGTCTGGTCCCTCAGTCAGGGTCTGGTCCCTCAGTCAGGGTCTGGTCCCTCAGTCAGGGTCTGATCCGACAGTCAGGGTCTGGTCCCTCAGTCAGGGTCTGATCCGACAGTCAGGGTCTGATCCCACAGTCAGGGTCTGATCCAACAGTCAGGGTCTGATCCCACAGTCAGGGTCTGATCCCACAGTCAGGGTCTGGTCCCACAGTCAGGGTCTGGTCTCACAGTCAGGGTCTGATCCCACAGTCAGGGTCTGATCTCACAGTCAGGGTCTGATCCAACAGTCAGGGTCTGGTCCCTCAGTCAGGGTTTGATCCCACAGTCAGGGTCTGATCCCATAAATTTAGGGTCTGATCCAACAGTCAGGGTCTGATCCAACAGTCAGGGTCTGATCCTACAGTCAGGGTCTGATCCCATAAATTTAGGGTCTGATCCAACAGTCAGGGTCTGGTCCCTCAGTCAGGGTCTGATCCCACAGTCAGGGTCTGATCCCATAAATATAGGGTCTGATCCAACAGTCAGGGTCTGGTCCCTCAGTCAGGGTCTGATCCAACAGTCAGGGTCTGATCCAACAGTCAGGGTCTGGTCCAACAGTCAGGGTCTGATCCTACAGTCAGGGTCTGATCCCATAAATTTAGGGTCTGATCCAACAGTCAGGGTCTGATCCTACAGTCAGGGTCTGATCCCACAGTCAGGGTCTGATCCCATAAATTTAGGGTCTGATCCAACAGTCAGGGTCTGATCCTACAGTCAGGGTCTGATCCCATAAATTTAGGGTCTGGTCCAACAGTCAGGGTCTGATCCTACAGTCAGGGTCTGATCCCACAGTCAGGGTCTGATCCCATAAATTTAGGGTCTGATCCAACAGTCAGGGTCTGATCCTACAGTCAGGGTCTGATCCCACAGTCAGGGTCTGATCCCATAAATTTAGGGTCTGATCCAACAGTCAGGGTCTGATCTTACAGTCAGGGTCTGATCCCATAAATTTAGAGTCTGGTCCAACAGTCAGGGTCTGATCCTACAGTCAGGGTCTGATCCCACAGTCAGGGTCTGATCCCATAAATTTAGGGTCTGATCCAACAGTCAGGGTCTGGTCCCTCAGTCAGGGTCTGATCCAACAGTCAGGGTCTGATCCGACAGTCAGGGTCTGGTCCCTCAGTCAGGGTCTGATCAGACAGTCAGGGTCTGATCCCACAGTCAGGGTCTGGTCCAACAGTCAGGGTCTGATCCCACAGTCAGGGTCTGATCCCACAGTCAGGGTCTGATCCAACAGTCAGGGTCTGATCCCACAGTCAGGGTCTGGTCCCTCAGTCAGGGTCTGATCCGACAGTCAGGGTCTGGTCCAACAGTCAGGGTCTGGTCCCTCAGTCAGGGTCTGATCAGACAGTCAGGGTCTGATCCCACAGTCAGAGTCTGGTCCAACAGTCAGGGTCTGATCCCACAGTCAGGGTCTGATCCCACAGTCAGGGTCTGATCCAACAGTCAGGGTCTGATCCCACAGTCAGGGTCTGATCCCACAGTCAGGGTCTGATCCCACAGTCAGGGTCTGATCCCAGAGTCAGGATCTGATCCCAGAGTCAGGATCTGATCCAACAGTCAGGGTCTGATCCAACAGTCAGGGTCTGATCCCACAGTCAGGGTCTGGTCCCACAGTCAGGGTCTGATCCCACAGTCAGGGTCTGATCCCACAGTCAGGGTCTGATCCCAGAGTCAGGGTCTGATCTCACAGTCAGGGTCTGATCCAGCAGTCAGGGTCTGGTCCAACAGTCAGGGTCTGATCCCACAGTCAGGGTCTGATCCCACAAATTTAGGGTCTGATCCAACAGTCAGGGTCTGGTCCCTCAGTCAGGGTCTGATCCAACAGTCAGGGTCTGATCCAACAGTCAGGGTCTGATCCAACAGTCAGGGTCTGATCCCACAGTCAGGGTCTGATCCAACAGTCAGGGTCTGGTCCCACAGTCAGGGTCTGATCCCACAGTCAGGGTCTGATCCCACAGTCAGGGTCTGATCCCACAAATTTAGGGTCTGATCCCACAGTCAGGGTCTGATCCAACAGTCAGGGTCTGATCCCACAGTCAGTGTCTGATCCCACAGTCAGGGTATGGTCCCTCAGTCAGGGTCTGATCCCATAAATTTAGGGTCTGATCCAAACGTTAGGGTCTGATCCTACAGTCAGGGTCTGATCCCACAGTCAGGGTCTGATCCCACAAATTTATGGTCTGGTCCAACAGTCAGGGTCTGATCCCACAGTCAGTGTCTGATCCCACAGTCAGGGTCTGGTCCCTCAGTCAGGTTCTGGTCCAACAGTCAGGGTCTGGTCCCTCAGTCAAGGTCTGGTCCCTCAGTCAGTCTCTAGTTCCACAGTCAATGTCAGGTCCTACGGTCAGGGTCTGGTCCTAGTCAGGGTCTGGTCGGCTGGTCCCACAATAGTGATTTGTGTTGGAAAGAACGAGAATGGGGGGTGAGAAGGAAGTGCGTAGCTATATGAGCTGGGGAAGGGATCCCCCCACATGTCATGCTCTGTTATTGCTGACAGGATGTAACATGTCATAATGGAAACACATGCAACTGATACCTCTCTGTTTACTGGCTACTCCGTCTCAGGGTAGAGTCAATTTCATCTCACACTTAACCTTGAGCCAGTCTCCTGTCCTTGGAACTGGCAGGACGTCTATATATTATAGTATATGCATAATTGTACTATGATAACACAAAGGTGTCACTGTTTATTTGACACCAGGGATATATGCATGCTCTGAAGCCTCTAATTAGCAATCATGTTCGTCCTTTTTCAACTTCGTTAAATCTTGTTAAAATATATAATTGTATCAGTCTGTCAACATATCTTCAGTTGTTTATGTTCAGTCTGTTTGGATGCTTTGAATCTATGTTGTGCATTGTCATTTAGGAAGCGCTGTTAGTTTGGAAGGATTGTTTCAATGCACTGCTCCAAAGCACTCCTCTGATGCACTGCACTGATTCACTGCTTCAAAGCACCATTAGGTTGAAGTTCCTTTAGTGTTGACTCAAATAATTTACAATGTTCAAAAGATGGGTAGAAAGACAATTTTAAATGCTGTGAAGAAATGATTAGCAATAAATAAATTTGCTCCACCCTACCACACATTACTGGGGCTAAAACCGACCACCCCCACCCCCAAAAAAATAAACTTGGCAGGGGGTTCTTGGCAACAGGAGCCTACTTCAACATTGCTTGACAGGGACACATGTGCTGTCAATGTCACCCCACTGATTGTTGCATCAACATGGGGCATAGGTAGTGACAGGGGTAATTTGTGGTAACCAGGGTTCTTTCAAGTTAGATTGATGAATATTTCCTGGCAGCTGGAATCACCCTTGCTGGGGTGCCATCTTCACCCAGGGCGTGGGAAAGCTGACTGAACGTAAAGATGAAGAGCTCCTAGAATATTTCATTTTTTCGTTTGTATGTTTTTGGTAATGGGTCATAAGTAAATGTAATGACTTCCTCATTACGACTGTGCCTAGAACCTCTCCTACTTCTACATCCTACAGACTAGTTAATGTGTCACCAAAAGTTACCACACAGGCTAGTCATCCAACCAGTACTTATTTACAGTGAGGGTGGAGACATGGGCCCTAAAGAGAAAGGGAGAACTCACAGAGCACTGAGATGAGAGTGATAAGATTTACAACGTACATCTCACCAAGGGAACAAAAAACAAGTCAGGAAGTGTGACAGCTAGTGGGAGTTGAGGGGAGAGACATTAAGAGATGCCCAGCTTCACTGGTATGGCCATGTGCAGAGAAGGGAAAATACCACGGCATGAAAATACCACTACTTGGGAAAAACTGCAGAACTGCCAGTCCCTGGGAAGATAAAAAGAGGAAGACCAACACAAAGATGGAAGGACAGTGTAGAGAGAGACCTGGCGTTGAGGGGGTTGGAGGAGGAAGATGTGACGGACTGGAATAAGTGGTAATGACTCATACATTCCAGACTGACCCCTTGACGGAACATGGCGACAGAAGAAGATAACACTATAGACCTCTCCATGTCTGACAGTTCTCTCAACATCTCACACATACTTCTTCAAATCTCACAGTTTCTCTGAAACTACAATAACTTCCTTCCCATCATTGACATCACCCCAAGAGTTCACTGTGCCTCAACCCCCCTCCCCCACTCATCATTTAAAACCACATTTGGTTAAAATCTTGACCTTAGTTGCTCTCAATGTGGTCAGTTTCCAGGCCACCAAGCTGCAGAGAAATAAACAATTCACCCCACCTCAAACACATCAAACAACCTGGTAAGGCTGGCCTGGCCATAAAATGCAACTCAATCTATGGCACCTCCTAAATGGGTAAACCTCCAAAATGTCACCTCAACTTTTAACATCCCCTCATCTATCCATCTAAGGGTTAGTGACAAAGTGAAAGACAATAATAAAAGCAATATACTGACAGTTTGTCTTAGTAATACTTATAGTTTTGTGATACACACAAATATTGTCATAACCTGTTGAACCCGTCAATGACTTCTTGTCTGTGTTGTTTGAACAAGGAATAGATCTGATGTCTGTAATGTTTGTGACTGTGTAAATAAAAAACTAATAATCTCAAAATAATTTGGATGTGGGTGGGTGGGTGAGTGGGTGGGTGAGTGGGTGGGTGAATGACCTCCTGGACTGAACCTGTCTGGGTAGGTGAATGGGTGAATGGTCCATTTGGAAGAAAACAAATTGGGAACAAATGAGCTTAGTACTCCGCAGTAAACACAACATGTGGAGATATCTGTTTTTAGCTGTGTCTGTAAACATGTGTTTTTATATAATAAACCAGTTGTATGTTCTAACAATGCCTTTCAAAAGAAACAATTGAGGCCCTGTGTGAATATATTCTCTGTAATTATTTTAGCATCTCCATCTGTTGAGGACAAAGATACCTGTCAATGTATCACTGCAATTTATTGGACATTCCCATTTTTCATGACAGCGAGTGTGTGTCATTGATAAAGTAAAGGTAAGTTCTTATATAGCACAGTATCCAGTCCTCAGGACTGCTCAAAGCGCTTTACACTTTACTTCCCTGACAGACCTGTTCAGTCACACACCATCTCAACTTCTCTGGGAAGCATTCAGCCATGTGCTATAATTAATGCACGAAGACTGCTCGTATATATATCCACCAATGTCTATATCCAGTAACTCATTTATGCAGCTGAGTGAACTGGAGCAATATAGAGTGAAAAAACTTGCCCAAGGTTTTAACACGTGCAGCACAGGTTTCGAACCCGGGTCTTCTTTAGTCGAGAGTCCGAAGCTTGATTTTATTCCATGTTTTATTTTTATTTACAAGCCCCTTAGGATATATCAGTGTACACCAAGACGTTCTACGTTAGACCCTTAAAGTTCTCAAAGGTCTAACACATATAAATTTATCAGGTAAAAGTCAATACAAGGTCACTCAAGAATCACTGAAGGTCACGTGTTACTGCAGCCGCAGGTGCTAGGGTCACATGTGCTAGGGTCATGTGCTTGTTGCCCTGGAAGGGAAGATGTTTTCCTGAACATATGCAGGGATGGGGAGGAGAAAACACAGCTCCCATTTTAACGAGATTGAAAAAGATTGCCACTCTGGGAGATATACACCAGATGGCGAATGTACATAAGGAAGTCAGTGGTTCATCAATATGCCAGTTTATTTTAATTTACAAGTAGCATGTCCTTATTAAATACAATTTTCATGTATTTGTATTGCCAGTAAAAAAATCTATTAAATTACAGTTATTTTAATGCTACTTTAAGCAAATTCATGTCACAATGCACAGTTTCAAATGCTCTCTCAAAATTGTAATAATTATAGCCACGTGTGTGTCAGTTATGTTAAATTAACATTGTGTAAATAAATACTAAGTACTTTAAATTGCTGACACACAGGAGAACCATTATTTTATTAGGATTTCTACTTCAAAGTTTATCCTTACAGCCAGAAACATCATTGGCATGACACTCCCAACGGTGGATGAACTTTACGAATCAAAATCTAGCTGTAGGTGTCTGTCTGATAGAGCGCGCATGAACCAATATTCTAATACTACTCTGCCAACTTTCATCAGGCTGCTCAACGTGAGACCGGGGAGGGGAACAGATGAGGGAGGAGGGGAGAATACAATGGGGGAGGAGGGGAGAATACAATGGGGAAACAAGCACTACTCCTATTATTAACATTGTTATGTAAACAAATTATATAATTTTGTTATGTGAATAAAACATGTCTACCATGTGAATTTCCAATTTTGGACAATTAAAGGTTGTTGTTGTGTTGTGTTGTGTTGTGTTGTGCTGTGCTGTGCTGTGCTGTGCTGTGCTGTGCTGTGCTGTGCTGTGCTGTGCTGTGCTGTGCTGTGCTGTGCTGTGCTGTGCTGTGCTGTGCTGTGTTGTATTGTATTGTATTTTACAAATTATTCACCAATATGCCTTGTACATCTAACTAGTTTGATTTGTTTGAATGAAAACTTTTTGTTAGCGACTAAATTACTGTTCGCTGTAATAAATGAGTAACTTCATGATGCCTTTTTAAGTGAAAGATAACATTTCTATATCCTCATAACCACTTACTGTTATTAAAAGCTCTTTAGTGGTCTCTTTGGAATGGACAGTTATAAATGACCTGTCTCTACAAGTTATTCCACACATGCCTGGCTCACCCTGTCTCCAACAACTGACATGACGGCGTCATGTTTATGCCATTATTAATGGTCCATCTGCCTGGAGACTTTGGGCGTTCACTCAACCTGACTGATCAAAAACAACAGCCAAGTTCAAACACTCAGGAACATTTCAATGCCAAAGGATGAGCAATTATAATTGACATTGACTGAGTGGACTGACCTGGTAATGCTTACTTAAAAACAGAGAAATTCACAAACCAACTGATGTTTAGTGGTTTGCTTATGTGACAATCAAACTTATGTGCAATACCTCTGTCGAGCTTTGCCTTTGTCAACAATGTTGCTAACGGTTAAATATATGAATTACACTACTGCTCAGACTTCTCTCTTCTCCACATGACTTCTCCTAGAGCAAATATTACTATGTACATCTGACACTTTAAGAACTTTGCCATAGGTTTGGTTTATATGGATAATCATCTGAAACAAAAATTTCTACAAAATATACATTGAAAAGCATGTGTTCCGGCGGCCATTTTGTTGATAACTTAACAGAGTTGGATAAGCAACCTGGGTGTACGTCAATTGATCTGCCTGCTACTTATTTATCCTTTATTTGATTACCTCAAAGTTCAATTTAATTTAAATTGCACTTTCATTATAATGCTGATAAAACTTACCATTAATCCACCTGTAACTGATGGTAAGTCAATTACCCACCCACTCTTGTAATTAGCATCAGCAACTATTATCAAATGATAAGATCAGATACTCTCCATAGTTCCTGGCAACCTGATCTTATCTCAACCCTCTAGTGTCAGAGAAATCTGACAGCCCAGTGAGAACATCAACTACAGAGGAGAAAGTCAGCATCCATTAGAGAAAGCCACCAGCCCCAAGAGAAAGCTGCCAACCTTCAGAGAAATTCACCAACCATTATAGAAAGTCACCAGCTCCAAGCGAGTCACCAGCTTTTAGAGAAAGTCACCAGCTCAAAATGAAAGTCACCCACTCCAGGAGAAGAAAGTCTGCAGTCCCATGGGAGAAACTGTCACCATTGGCAACAGAAAGTCACTAGATATTTATGTATTTATTAGAGTCATCAGTCATAAAGGAGAAAAGTCACCAACCCTGAAAGTCACCAGTTCCAAGAGAAAGCCACCAGCTATGAAAGTTTACAACCCCAGGAGAAAGTAACTACCAGTAACCCCAAGAGAAATTAAGTCACCAGAAAATCACCAGCCTCACTGGGTCAGGTTGCACTGTATTTGGTGACACTGATAAGGAAGAAGGACTGTCAACAGTCATCAAATGTCTACAACCAACACACGATTACTCACACTGGTGAAATGATCAAGTTATCTACTTGGGTGGCTGAATAAACATACAGTGTTATACCCTTGTATAGACAGCTCTCTGTCCATGTCAGTGTGTACCTGAATTAATACTCCTATAAGACTGGACACAGAAATCAATAAAACTATCACTAAACCAATAGTAGGTCTATATCTAGTGATGGAGTGAAAAGGGTGCATAACTGCAAATGCCCCCTTTACCCCCACAAACAAATGGTAGATGATAATAAAGTCACAGGTAAAAAGTCATGGAAAGAAAAAGTCCCAATTCTGCATCAGAAAGTCACAGGTAAAAAAAGTCATGGAAATAAAACCACAACCTAATTTTATTAAAAGTGTCTGTAGAATTGCCACCAGTCTTTAACATTTTGACTGGTAAGTGAACACAACTCATGTTTACTGTTAGATTTAAACAGAAACTCACTGACAAGTGAGCACAATACAGTCAACAGAATCACTGCCAGTATTTCACATTTTCATTGTAAGTGGACACAATTAACTCATTTTAACTGATAGTTTTTAACTGTTGTTTTTTCTCTTTGTGACTTTTTTCCTGTGACTTTATTACCTCTGTGACTTTTCTCTTGCGACTGTATTACATTCAAAACAAACACTCTCAGTAGAAACGAGTTCTGGTCATTTTGCTATTTCGGGAGGTCCAAGAGAGGTTCTAAAGTCATGTAGTTGGAGGTTTCACATGGACTCCAGGAGTGCAATGAGACATCCTAGGTAATGGTCTAGATGGAGGGGTCAGGGAGCATTAAAGTGTGTTTTAGTTTTATGGGGGTCTGCAGTCGCAAGTGACTTTTCAGTATTTTGGTTAATCGTTTGCTGTATCTTTTTTACCTTCCCCTGCTTTTACTATACAAGATTAGGATTTATATAAACTAGGACAATTAATTTATATTTTATAATTTATAATCTATTTAGCTCTAGCAATTGTAAGTTTTTGATTGTCTGGGTGACATGCCAACACTGTAAACATCCATGAATGGGGGGTGGGTATTAGCCTCGGATTTGATGGTGTATAAGTAGTTTATTATTACATACTTACATAATTGCAACTATGGCAGGTTTCTTGTAAATGATCAATATGCTACAGAGATAAAATATTTATACAGAGAATATAAAAATTATCCAAGTTTTGGTTGACTATTTATAAATATTCTAAAACAAAACATGCCAATGCCTAACCAAACCACCACAAATCCAACACACACTAATGACCCCCCAACAACCCCAGCACACCCTAACCAACTTCCCAAAAAGCTAAGACCCCCCTAACTCCCCCATAAACATGCCCCCCTCCACACAGCTGATACAACAGTGCCTGTCATTTGTGAGCAATCATTCAACCAATCACCCACTGCAGCTAATCGCCCATGTCAACTAATCACTGACATGACAGCAAAACAAACAAGGGGTGAATTAGTGAGCAGGAGATAACTGGTTCACTTCCTCTGTAACCCTGGCACAGTCATTAGTGACAACTTGAGCTGCTGATTGGTCCCTCTCAGTGACTGCAAAACTGGACAGCTCAGTTCGCTCGCTGTGTGAGAAATTTGACAGAAATGCAACAGAAATGTTTCAAATGTGAACGGTAAAATTACAAATGGCCATGTGACCACATCTCAATAAGGTTATGAATACTATATAAATATTATTCCAAAGGATTTGGTATTCGTATGTACTTCATTTGTATTAATATATATTATTATATTGTGTATTTAGCATGTACTAATCAACTGAAGCAAAGGTAAGTTTTAGTGTTCTACTTTGAATCTGAGTGTATAGACAAGTTCTTAGTGTATCATTCTGAGGAAGATGTTTGACTATCGCATGGATTACTAGAATATTGTCAAAAATGTACCCAATGCCCAGTGACAGATGCTGAGGGTTAATATCACACTATTTCATCTCCCCAGTAACCGGTGAGAAACAGCAGGTGGTATGACTGAACAAAGATGTAACTACATGAAAGGGTAAGGATTTCCTTTCACCTCACCCCCTCCACCCCACCCCCAGGTACCAAGACTGTAGCAAAGTCAACCTGTTGTCTGATGAAGATGTCACAGATACTACGAATGAAAAGAAACATATCTGATTTTTTCTTTCCTGCCAGTACAGAAACTGTAGGAGGTCCCAAAATAACATTGTAATTGTAAGTAAATAAATAAGTAAATGAGTGTTTTATTCCATGGCAGTGACAAGGTTGAGTGTTGTATATCATGATGATTTTCAAATGGCCATCGTTCAAGACATTCTTACATCCATAATTTTATGTACAGTGTTTTATTTACAATTCATAACAACTAAATTATAATAAAAATAACTAGTGTCAAAAACAAAATAATAAATGAATTTTCAAAGCATTAGACATAAAGAAATAAGGCAATGAAAATTGTAGACAAGACTTAATTGATTAATTAGAACAACATATCATTTAACATCTAAACAATTAATCATAGACTTTGGACGGATAAACAGACCGATAGCCTGAGTTGGATGTGGCCTAAACCCGAGTCCGACCCTGGAGGCCCTTTCAGACTTTCTCCTAACTACAGAAGGGTGTAACTGTAAAAGACCATCTGCCTGGACTCAAGTGGAACCAGTTGTCCAAATATCTGGCCTCAATCACAACTGTTTGCACAATGGCTACGGACATCTGAGAACGTCTGTTGGACTTCAAACCAGCATTCGCTGGGCCAGAATATAACAACTACGCCGTCTAACCCGTCAACGCGTACAAGTGTTAGTGTAACACATTACGACAGGTTACATTGTGTTCGCCATATCAGCATTACAGCTGCTTACAATGAATTAATTATTAATTACAGCACTTTACAGTCGTTACCACAACGAGGCACATTTCATGACAACAAGAGTGCTACGGGAAGATGATATTTACCTGTGATTAGACGCCAAGTGGACAGAACTTCGTGATCAAAGGCTACCGTTGCGACTGGCACCGACTCAGCGCCAACTAGGCCAAACCAACAGACGGTGTCCTCACGGCGTCTGTCGGTTATAAGCGTGTGAATGACACGTTCCAGGCGACTTCCCCCTTTCACTAGGCACCTATGAATGCCGCAGGTTACTAACACAGACACCATTTCTGTGTCTTCCTGTCAAACTCTTACTCAGCTACAAGTACAATGACTGTAATTACAGGCGTTTGATCGTTCGCTGCGTGGGGGAGTTATGTATTGCTTTTCTTGAACCCAATTTTGTGCAGTGTGTTAGGTTTATTGTGGGGCACTAGAACGGCCATGCACAACCACGGCATTGGCATTGTGTGACTTGAACCTCACAATTATAGACAGTGAACTACTCTGCCACTTAATTATAGCGATCTATCCCGTCACAGTCAGCAAACTTGATGCTAATGAATCTGCATCCAAACACTTACGTACCTCCCCCATCCAACCCACTTGGCATGCTTGCACATTGCTCAAGCACGCACGCACGCACGCAGCACGCACGCACACACGCACGCACGCACGCACACACACACTCAATGATTTACCACTACACGTAGACATCTACACCCTTTCATCATCATAATGTAACAAATTATAATTTTTTTAAATTAATTATGTGTGTATAATATATTATTGTATTTTTTTTAAATAATTACAGTTTAACTAAAAAATATTAAATATTTGTTTATGTATTACAATTATTATTTTATTAATATTGTTGTTAACTACATATTTTATGTAAAGCTTTAGTGTGTGTGTGTGTGTGTGTGTGTGTGTGTGTTGTGTGTGTGTTGTTGTGTGTGTGTGTGTGTGTGTGTGTGTGTGTGTGTGTGTGTGTGTGTGTGTGTGTGTGTGTGTGTGTTGTTGTGTGTGTGTGTGTGTGTGTGTGTGTGTGTGTGTGTGTGTGTTGTGTGTGTGTGTGTGTGTGTGTGTGTGTGTGTGTGTGTGTGTTGTGTGTGTGTGTGTGTGTGTGTGTGTGTGTGTGTGTGTGTGTGTGTGTGTGTGTGTGTGTGTGTGTGTGTGTGTGTGTGTGTGTGTGTGTGTTGTGTGTGTGTGTGTGTGTGTGTGTGTGTGTGTGTGTGTGTTGTGTGTGTGTGTGTGTGTGTGTGTGTGTGGGGTGTGTGTGTGTGTGTGTGTGTGTGTGTGTGTGTGTGTGTGTGTGTGTGTGTGTGTGTGTGTGTGTGTGTGTGTGTGTGTGTGTGTGTGTGTGTGTGTGTGTGGTGTGTGTGTGTGTGTGTGTGTGTGTGTGTGTGTGTGTGTGTGTTGTGTGTGTGTGTGTGTGTGTGTGTGTGTGTGTGTGTGTGTGTGTGTGTGTGTGTGTGTGTGTGTGTGTGTGTGTGTGTGTGTGTGTGTGTGTGTGTGTGTGTGTGTGTGTGTGTGTGTGTGTGTGTGTGTGTGTGTGTGTGTGTGTGTGTGTGTGTGTGTGTGTGTGTGTGTTGTGTGTGTGTGTGTGGTGTGTGTGTGTGTGTGTGTGTGTCTGTGTGTGTGTGTGTGTGTGTGTGTGTGTGGTGTGTGTGTGTGTGTGTGTGTGTGTGTGTGTGTGTGTGTGTGTGGTGTGTGTGTGTGTGTGTGTGTCTGTGTGTGTGTGTGTGTGTGTGTGTGTGTGTGTGTGTGTGTGTCTGTGTGTGTGTGTGTGTGTGTGTGTGTGTGTGTGTGTGGTGTGTGTGCGTGTGCGTGTGCGTGTGCGTGTGCGTGCGTGCGTGTGCGTGTGTGTATACATGCATTATACATGCATGCATGCATGTATGTAAGTGTGTTGGGTGAGGGCCACTGAAAATCACGATATGTATATATTTCCAGTGGTCTACCGTCACACTGTAAAATCTACCCCTCTTCCAATTATCTACCCCATCACACCTCCAGCGATCTTATATTATAATGTTCTTACTTCTATGCTTATATCAATCAATCACACCCTCATTGCTAATGACCTACCCCCTCACCCTCCCTGTGACCCATCTGACTTTTAATTATAGAGATCTACTTGTTAAAAACAATTCTTCCGTTTCATGTGTTATGATTATTATTTATGTATGCATGTTTTTATCATTATTATTGCTATTTACTTCTTATCCTTTATATGTGTGCTCTATAGCTGATGTAAATGAATGGTTCGACCATAACAGTAATTAATATATACTAAGAATGCAAAAAGTTAGACATTTAATTATCGGCCTCCAAATCCCACTGAACACATTACACACACCACAGCTGTAATTTTCCCATTTAGATCTGACTTTGTGACACCAGCATGCTTGCAATATCTCAGGATATCACCCGTTTCATCATACCGGCATGTTTGAATGTATAAGGGTAGATTCTGTTTCACAAACACTACCAAAGACTTGTTTCAATAATCGTATCTCATGCCAATCTCCAACTTGCTGGTTCCTTTCATTTCTTTAATAAAAACTACATGCACCTGCCACTTATGGAAAACTTTTGTCATTTATTAAAACATGTGCAATGTTAAGCACGTTTGCTGCTGTAATTCACACTTATATGGAGATGAAATCCTAATTAATATTTATTGGATTATTAACATATTCATGAGGATGAAGTACACCAAAAGCTGATTAAAGCAAGTAAGTGATCATGATCATCTTTCATTTTAAATAAATCACCAAGTATAAATGATCTTCTAGGATTGAGTGATCTCATATTCAATAATCTAGGCAAATTTTCTGTATAAGAATTAAACGTTGAATTATCACACTTGGAAAAACTTTTAAAATCCAGAGAATTCTATAATTGATATAAATTAAATACAGTATTTAAAAATATTCTACACAAGTATCTACATAAAAATCATATAGATAAAGTATCTCTGTGTTATAGGGAACTATGTAATTGTATAAAATTCTAAAAAAACATCTCAATATCTTAAAATATTGTATGGAATTATTGGTAATGGATATCTCGCAATTTTATTAACTCAATACAAATGAATGACTCTTAAAGTAGGCTTTAAGCTAGTGTTTACATTATGATGATTAATCGTCCATATTTGCTGCGACTAAATAAATCACTGTGGCATGCTGGGAGATCTTGTGACAAGACAGGATGTTCGAGCTATATAAACTGGACATAAACAACATCATATAAAGTTAACATGTTTACACAAAGTCACAGGTAGGAACGAACAAGTATAGAACATGTTCCTGAAAGATTAGACACTAAGACAATACATTAAACTCAATGTGGTCCATATTCCTCTCAGTCCGTGATCACATAACCACCTACCGTTGCCATTGGTCCTGTCTGGTGTCAGCAATTATGAAATATGACCACAGTCACATGCAGCAACTCATGAAACGAGGTCACCCACCCAAAGATCAAGTATCCTAGATCAAGTGTCCTGTTGCTGTCTAACCTGTCAGTTATGAAATCACTCCTTTTTAACAGTGCTGAGTTGTGCCTGTTTGTTGACAGGTGTTTATTGACAAGTGTTTGTTGACAGGTGTTTATTGACAAGTGTTTGTTGACAGGTGTTTTTTCAGGAAAGTGTCACATCAAAGAAAGATGAGTTAAGGTGATGTCACCACAATAGACACGCACCTGGTTCTCTATTCTACCAGGCCCAGACCTCTATTCAACATGATATACTACTGGACATATGGTCCTATAGTCAACCTCAACCATCAATGCTTATGGACCTTTATTCAACATGAACCTCCACCCCACAAGGTCCTACACTCAGCCTGTTATGGTTCTTTATTCAATGTCAACCTCCAACCCACATGGTCCTACAGTTACGGTTCTTTATTCAATGTCAACCTCCAAACCACAAGGTCCTACAGTTACGGTTCTTTATTCAATGTCAACCTCCAAACCACAAGGTCCTACAGTTACGGTTCTTTATTCAATGTCAACCTCCACCCCGCAAGGTCCTACAGTTACGGTTCTTTATTCAGTGTCAACCTCCAATCCACATGGTCCTACAGTTATGGTTCTTTATTCAATGTCAACCTCCAAACCACAAGGTCCTACAGTTATGGTTCTTTATTCAGTGTCAACCCCCAATCCACAAGGTCCTACAGTTATGGTTCTTTATTCAATGTCAACCTCCAAACCACAAGGTCCTACAGTTATGGTTCTTTATTCAGTGTCAACCCCCAATCCACAAGGTCCTACAGTTATGGTTCTTTATTCAATGTCAACCTCCAAACCACAAGGTCCTACAGTTATGGTTCTTTATTCAGTGTCAACCCCCAATCCACAAGGTCCTACAGTTATGGTTCTTTATTCAATGTCAACCTCCAAACCACAAGGTCCTACAGTTATGGTTCTTTATTCAGTGTAAACCCCCCAAAACCACAAGGTCCTACAGTTATGGTTCTTTATTCAACCCCCCAAAACCCCCAAGGTCCTACAGTTACGGTTCTTTATTCAGTGTCAACCTCCAATCCACAAGGTCCTACAGTTATGGTTCTTTATTCAGTGTCAACCCCCAATCCACAAGGTCCTACAGTTATGGTTCTTTATTCAATGTCAACCTCCAAACCACAAGGTCCTACAGTTACGGTTCTTTATTCAATGTCAACCTCCAAACCACAAGGTCCTACAGTTACGGTTCTTTATTCAATGTCAACCTCCAAACCACAAGGTCCTACAGTTACGGTTTTTTATTCAATGTCAACCCCCAAACCCAAAAGGGTCCTACAGTTACGGTTCTTTTTTCCCAATGTCAACCTCCAAACCACGGGGTCCTACAGTTACGGTTCTTTATTCAATGCCCAACCTCCAAACCACAAGGTCCTACAGTTACGGTTCTTTATTCAATGTCAACCTCCAAACCACAAGGGTCCTACAGTTACGGTTCTTTATTCAATGTCAACCTCCAAACCACAAGGTCCTACAGTTACGGTTCTTTATTCAATGTCAACCTCCAAACCACAGGGTCCTACAGTTACGGTTCTTTATTCAATGTCAACCTCCACCCCACATGGTCCTACAGTTGCGGTTCTTTATTCAATGTCAACCTCCAAACCACAAGGTCCTACAGTTATGGTTCTTTATCCAATGTCAACCTCCAAACCACAAGGTCCTACAGTTACGGTTCTTTATTCAATATCAACTTCCAAACCACAAGGTCTTACAGTTACGGTTCTTTATTCAATGTCAACCTCCAAACCACAAGGTCCTACAGTTACGGTTCTTTATTCAATGTCAACCTCCAAACCACAAGGTCCTACAGTTACGGTTCTTTATTCAATGTCAACCTCCAAACCACAAGGTCCTACAGTTACGGTTCTTTATTCAATGTCAACCTCCAAACCACAAGGTCCTACAGTTACGGTTCTTTATTCAATGTCAACCCCCAAACCACAAGGTCCTAGAGTTATGGTTCTTTATCCAATGTCAACCCCCAAACCACAAGGTCCTACAGTTATGGTTCTTTATCCAATGTCAACCCCCAAACCACAAGGTCCTACAGTTATGGTTCTTTATCCAATGTCAACCTCCAAACCACAAGGTCCTACAGTTATGGTTCTTTATCCAATGTCAACCTCCAAACCACAAGGTCCTACAGTTATGGTTCTTTATCCAATGTCAACCTCCACCCCACAAAGTCCTACAGTTATGGTTCTTTATACAATGTCAACCTCCACCCCACAAGGTCCTACAGTTATGGTTCTTTATCCAATGTCAACCTCCATCCCACAAGGTCCTAATGTCAACCTCCAAACCACAAGGTCCTACAGTTACGGTTCTTTATTCAATGTCAACCTCCAAACCACAAGGTCCTACAGTTACGGTTCTTTATTCAGTGTCAACCTCCAAACCACAAGGTCCTACAGTTACGGTTCTTTATTCAGTGTCAACCTCCAATCCACAAGGTCCTACAGTTATGGTTCTTTATTCAGTGTCAACCTCCAATCCACAAGGTCCTACAGTTATGGTTCTTTATCCAATGTCAACCCCCAAACCACAAGGTCCTACAGTTACGGTTCTTTATTCAATGTCAACCTCCAAACCACAGGGTCCTACAGTTGCGGTTCTTTATTAAAATTAACCCCCAAAACCCCATAAGGTCCTACAGTTACGGTTCTTTATTCAATGTCAACCTCCAAACCACAGGGTCCTACAGTTACGGTTCTTTATTCAATGTCAACCTCCAAACCACAAGGTCCTACAGTTACGGTTCTTTATTCAATGTCAACCTCCAAACCACAAGGTCCTACAGTTACGGTTCTTTATTCAATGTCAACCTCCAAACCACAAGGTCCTACAGTTACGGTTCTTTATTCAATGTCAACCTCCAACCCACAAGGTCCTACAGTTACGGTTCTTTATTCAATGTCAACCTCCAAACCACAAGGTCCTACAGTTACGGTTCTTTATTCAATGTCAACCCCCAAACCACAAGGTCCTAGAGTTATGGTTCTTTATCCAATGTCAACCTCCAAACCACAAGGTCCTACAGTTATGGTTCTTTATCCAATGTCAACCACCAAACCACAAGGTCCTACAGTTATGGTTCTTTATCCAATGTCAACCTCCAAACCACAAGGTCCTACAGTTATGGTTCTTTATCCAATGTCAACCTCCAAACCACAAGGTCCTACAGTTATGGTTCTTTATCCAATGTCAACCTCCACCCCACAAAGTCCAACAGTTATGGTTCTTTATACAATGTCAACCTCCACCCCACAAGGTCCTACAGTTATGGTTCTTTTTCCAATGTCAACCTCCACCCCACAAGGTCCTACAGTTATGGTTCTTTACCCAAATTAATAACCCCTACAGTTATGGTTTTTTTGCCCAATATTAACCTAAAAAGGTCCTAATTAACCTCCAAACCACAAGGTCCTACAGTTAGGGTTTCCCTTTATTCAATGTCAACCTCCAAACCACAAGGTCCTACAGTTACGGTTCTTTATTCAGTGTCAACCTCCAAACCACAAGGTCCTACAGTTACGGTTCTTTATTCAATGTCAACCTCCAAACCACAAGGTCCTACAGTTATGGTTCTTTATTCAGTGTCAACCTCCAATCCACAAGGTCCTACAGTTATGGTTCTTTATTCAGTGTCAACCTCCAAACCACAAGGTCCTACAGGTAAGGTTCTTTATCCAATGTCAACCTCCAAACCACAAGGTCCTACAGTTATGGTTCTTTATCCAATGTCAACCTCCAAACCACAAGGTCCTACAGTTATGGTTCTTTATCCAATGTCAACCTCCAAACCACAAGGTCCTACAGTTATGGTTCTTTATCCAATGTCAACCCCCAAACCACAAGTTCCTACAGTTATGGTTCTTTATCCAATGTCAACCTCCAAACCACAAGGTCCTACAGTTATGGTTCTTTATCCAATGTCAACCTCCAAACCACAAGGTCCTACAGTTATGGTTCTTTATCCAATGTCAACCTCCACCCCACAAAGTCCTACAGTTATGGTTCTTTATACAATGTCAACCTCCACCCCACAAGGTCCTACAGTTATGGTTCTTTATCCAATGTCAACCTCCACCCCACAAGGTCCTACAGTTATGGTTCTTTATCCAATGTCAACCTCCACCCCACAAGGTCCTACAGTTATGGTTCTTTGTCCAATATTAACCTCCACCCCATAAGGTCCTAATGTCAACCTCCAAACCACAAGGTCCTACAGTTACGGTTCTTTATTCAATGTCAACCTCCAAACCACAAGGTCCTACAGTTACGGTTCTTTATTCAGTGTCAACCTCCAAACCACAAGGTCCTACAGTTATGGTTCTTTATTCAATGTCAACCTCCAAACCACAAGGTCCTACAGTTATGGTTCTTTATTCAATGTCAACCTCCAAACCACAATGTCTTACAGTTATGGTTCTTTATTTCATTGTCAACCTCCAAACCACAAGGTCCTACAGTTACGGTTCTTTATTCAATGTAAAACCTCCAAACCAAAAGGGTCCTACATTACGGTTCTTTATTCAATGTCAACCCCCAAAACCCAAAAGGCCCTTTACAGTTATGGTTCTTTATTCAATGTCAACCTCCAAACCACAAGGTCCTACAATTATGGTTCTTTATTCAGTATCAACCTCCAAACCACAAGGTCTTACAGTTATGGTTCTTTATTCAGTATCAACCTCCAATCCACAAGGTCCTACAGTTATGGTTCTTTATTCAGTGTCAACCTCCAATCCACAAGGTCCTACAGTTATGGTTCTTTATTCAGTGTCAACCTCCAACCCACAAGGTCCTACAGTTATGGTTCTTTATTCAGTGTCAACCTCCAAACCACAAGGTCCTACAGTTACGGTTCTTTATTCAGTGTCAACCTCCAATCCACAAGGTCCTACAGTTATGGTTCTTTATTCAGTGTCAACCTCCAATCCACAAGGTCCTACAGTTATGGTTCTTTATTCAGTGTCAACCTCCAAACCACAAGGTCCTACAGGTAAGGTTCTTTATCCAATGTCAACCTCCAAACCACAAGGTCCTACAGTTATGGTTCTTTATCCAATGTCAACCTCCAAACCACAAGGTCCTACAGTTATGGTTCTTTATCCAATGTCAACCTCCAAACCACAAGGTCCTACAGTTATGGTTCTTTATCCAATGTCAACCCCCAAACCACAAGGTCCTACAGTTATGGTTCTTTATCCAATGTCAACCTCCAAACCACAAGGTCCTACAGTTATGGTTCTTTACCCAAAGTAAACCTCCAAACCACAAGGTCCTGCAGTTATGGTTCTTTATCCAATGTCAACCTCCACCCCACAAAGTCCTACAGTTATGGTTCTTTATACAATGTCAACCTCCACCCCACAAGGTCCTACAGTTATGGTTCTTTATCCAATGTCAACCTCCACCCCACAAGGTCCTACAGTTATGGTTCTTTATCCAATGTCAACCTCCACCCCACAAGGTCCTACAGTTATGGTTCTTTGTCCAATATTAACCTCCACCCCATAAGGTCCTACAGTTATGGTTCTTTATTCAATGTCAACCTTCAACCCACAAGGTCCTACAGTTATGGTTCTTTATTCAATGTCAACCTCCACCCCACAAGGTCCTACAGTTATGGTTCTTTATTCAATGTCAACCTCCAAAAAAGGGGCCCTACAGTTATGGTTCTTTATTCAATGTCAACCTCCAAACCACAAGGTCCTACAGTTATGGTTCTTTATTCAATGTCAACCTCCAAACCACAAGGTCCTACAGTTATGGTTCTTTATTCAATGTCAACCTCCAAACCACAAGGTCTTACAGTTATGGTTCTTTATTCAATGTCAACCTCCAAACCACAAGGTCTTACAGTTATGGTTCTTTATTTCATTGTCAACCTCCAAACCACAAGGTCCTACAGTTATGGTTCTTTATTCAATGTCAACCTCCAACCCACAGGGTCCTACAGTTATGGTTCTTTATTCAATGTCAACCTCCAAACCACAAGGTCCTACAGTTATGGTTCTTTATTCAATGTCAACCTCCAAACCACAAGGTCCTACAGTTATGGTTCTTTATTCAATGTCAACCTCCAAACCACAAGGTCTTACAGTTATGGTTCTTTATTCAATGTCAACCTCCAAACCACAATGTCTTACAGTTATGGTTCTTTATTTCATTGTCAACCTCCAAACCACAAGGTCCTACAATTATGGTTCTTTATTCAATGTCAACCTCCAACCCACAGGGTCCTACAGTTATGGTTCTTTATTCAATGTCAACCTCCAACCCACATGGTCCTACAGTTACGGCTCTTTATTCAGTGTCAACCTCCACCCCACAAGGTCCTACAGTTACGGTTCTTTATTCAATGTCAACCTCCACCCCACAAGGTCCTACAGTTATGGTTCTTTATTCAATGTCAACCTCCAACCCACAGGGTCCTACAGTTATGGTTCTTTATTCAATGTCATCCTCCAACCCACAACGTCCTACAGTTATGGTTCTTTATTCAATGTCAACCTCCAAACCACAAGGTCCTACAGTTATGGTTCTTTATTCAATGTCAACCTCCAACCCACAAGGTCCTACAGTTATGGTTCTTTATTCAATGTCAACCTCCAACCCACAAGGTCCTACCGTTACGGTTCTTTATTCAATGTCAACCTCCAACCCACAAGGTCCTACCATTATGGTTCTTTATACAATGTCAACCTCCAAACCACAAGGTCCTACAGTTACGGTTCTTTATTCAATGTCAACCTCCAACCCACAAGGTCCTACAGTTACGGTTCTTTATTCAATGTCAACCTCCAAACCACAAGGTCCTACAGTTACGGTTCTTTATACAATGTCAACCTCCAAACCACAAGGTCCTACAGTTACGGTTCTTTATTCATTGTCAACCTCCAAACCACAAGGTCCTACAGTTACGGTTCTTTATACATTGTCAACCTCCAACCCACAAGGTCCTACAGTTACGGTTCTTTATACAATGTCAACCTCCAAACCACAAGGTCCTACAGTTATGGTTCTTTATTCAGTGTCAACCTCCAAACCACAAGGTCCTACAGTTATGGTTCTTTATTCAATGTCAACCTCCAAACCACATGGTCCTACAGTTATGGTTCTTAATCTTTATTCAATGTCAACCTCCAAACCACAAAGTCCTACAGTTATGGTTCTTTATTCAGTGTCAACATCCAACCCACAAGGTCCTACAGTTATGGTCATTTATACAGTGTCAACTTCCAAACCTCAAGGTCCTACAGTTATGGTTCTTTATTCAGTGTCAACCTCCAAACCACAAGGTCCTACAGTTATGGTTCTTTATTCAATGTCAACCTCCAAACCACATGGTCCTACAGTTATGGTTCTTAATCTTTATTCAATGTCAACCTCCAAACCACAAAGTCCTACAGTTATGGTTCTTTATTCAATGTCAACCTCCAATCCACAAGGTCCTACAGTTATGGTTCTTCATTCAATGTCAAACTCCAAACCACAAGGTCCTTTATTTCAAATGTCAACCTCCAACCCACAAGGTCCTACAGTTATGGTTCTTTATTCAATGTCAACCTCCAACCCACAAGGTCCTACCGTTACGGTTCTTTATTCAATGTCAACCTCCAACCCACAAGGTCCTACCATTATGGTTCTTTATACAATGTCAACCTCCAAACCACAAGGTCCTACAGTTACGGTTCTTTTTTCCAATGTCAACCCCCAAACCCCACAAGGTCCTACAGTTACGGTTCTTTATACAATGTCAACCTCCAAACCACAAGGTCCTACAGTTACGGTTCTTTATACAATGTCAACCTCCAACCCACATGGTCCTACAGTTATGGTTCTTTATACATTGTCAACCTCCAACCCACAAGGTCCTACAGTTACGGTTCTTTATACATTGTCAACCTCCAACCCACAAGGTCCTACAGTTAGGTTTCTTTATAAAATGTAAACCCTTCCAAACCACAAGGTCCTACAGTTATGGTTCTTTATTCAGTGTCAACCTCCAAACCACAAGGTCCTACAGTTATGGTTCTTTATTAAATGTAAACCCCCCAAAACCAAAAGGTCCTACAGTTATGGTTCTTAATCTTTATTCAATGTCAACCTCCAAACCACAAAGTCCTACAGTTATGGTTCTTTATTCAATGTCAACCTCCAATCCACAAGGTCCTACAGTTATGGTTCTTCATTCAATGTCAAACTCCAAACCACAAGGTCCTACAGTTATGGTTCTTTATTCAATGTCAACCTCCAAACCACAAGGTCCTACAGTTATGGTTCTTTATTCAATGTCAACCTCCAAACCACAAGGTCCTAAAGTTATGGTTCTTTATTCAAAGTCAACTTCCAAACCACAAGGTCCTAAAGTTATGGTTCATTATTCAATGTCAACTTCCAAACCACATGGTCCTACAGTTATGGTTCTTTATTCAATGTCAACCTCCAAACCACAAGGTCCTATGATCAACACGAACCATCAGTGCTTCTGGTCCTTCATTCATCCTGGACCTCCGCCCCACACGAAAGCTGCAACTTCAATGCATATGGTCCTATATTCAGCATGGTTATTTTACCATGGTCCTCCATTCCATATCATAACCATCATGGCGTTTGATTGAAAAGGTCCTTGATTCAAAAGGTCCTTGATTCCAAAGGTCTTCCACTCATAGCCCCACCTGTGTCTGAAGGTGTATGACAGGGACATAACCGATGAAGATTGTACCCAGGAGATAGGGAGAGGGAAAGGGTGAGTTATACAGATGGGATCAGTGTAGGTAGGATGATACCCCATGGAGTGTGGAGACCTGCCACACACAGGGAACCAACTGACAGGGAAGGCAAGGCAGCCTAAACATTTCCTGGAAACAACCAAAGACAGATGTTTAGTCCGCCCCAGTGTCACTTGGAATATCTCAACGCAGGTAACTTAACCCCCGTTCTATTTACACGTATTTAGCAACTCTCGACACATGTTCAACAACTCACTACACATGTATGAAACCCCAACACACGTGGATAACACATTGGCAAGATTTGTGAACGGTGACTATCACTGACAAACGTCAGCAGTTTCATGAGTATTCAGTCAATTGGACTGAATTGTGAATTTTGCTGATAAGAGTTGAAAGTTTCCTGGAGTATTCAGTCCACTGGACTGAGCTGTGAGTATCATTGATGAGTCTGTACTTTCATGAGTATGCAGTCCACTGGACTGAACTGTGAGTATCATTGATGAGTCTGTACTTTCATGAGTATGCAGTCCACTGGACTGAGCTGTGAGTAACTTTTTTACTTTCATGAGTATGCCCCGTCCACTGGAAAAATTGGAAAATTTGTGAAGGGTATCACTTTACAAAGTCAGCACTTTCATGAGTATGCAGTCCACTGGACTGAATTGTGAAATTTTTCTTTATGAGTTGAAACTTTCATGGGGTATGCAGTCCACTGGACTGAGCTGTGAGTATCATTGATGAGTCTGTACTTTCATGAGTATGCAGTCCACTGGACTGAACTGTGAGTATCATTGATGAGTCTGTACTTTCATGAGTATGCAGTCCACTGGACTGAGCTGTGAGTATCATTGATGAGTCTGTACTTTCATGAGTATGCAGTCCACTGGACTGAGCTGTGAGTATCATTGATGAGTCTGTACTTTCATGAGTATGCAGTCCACTGGACTGAGCTCTGAGTATCATTGATGAGTCTGTACTTTCATGAGTATGCAGTCCACTGGACTGAGCTGTGAGTATCATTGATGAGTCTGTACTTTCATGAGTATGCAGTCCACTGGACTGAGCTCTGAGTATCATTGATGAGTCTGTACTTTCATGAGTATGCAGTCCACTGGACTGAGCTGTGAGTATCATTGATGAGTCTGTACTTTCATGAGTATGCAGTCCACTGGACTGAGCTGTGAGTATCATTGATGAGTCTGTACTTTCATGAGTATGCAGTCCACTGGACTGAGCTATGAGTATCATTGATGAGTCTGTACTTTCATGAGTATGCAGTCCACTGGACTGAGCTCTGAGTATCATTGATGAGTCTGTACTTTCATGAGTATGCAGTCCACTGGACTGAGCTGTGAGTATCATTGATGAGTCTGTACTTTCATGAGTATTCAGTCCACTGGACTGAGCTGTGAGTATCATTGATGAGTCTGTACTTTCATGAGTATGCAGTCCACTGGACTGAGCTATGAGTATCATTGATGAGTCTGTACTTTCATGAGTATGCAGTCCACTGGACTGAGCTATGAGTATCACTGAAGAAGAGTCTATACTTTCACAAGCATGCAGTCAATTGCACTGACTAATGAGTATCACTGAAGAGTTTATAGTTCAAGTTTTTCAAGTTTGAATTGTGAGTATCACTGAGTACCCAGAGGGTAGTCTAGTTGCTCGAGTGTGCAGGCAACAGGTCTATGCGCTGTAGGTAGTGTCTACGTCAGCTGATCAACAAAAGTGGCAAGGATTCTTACAATGTGTGCCATGTTTTACTGTCCTATGGCCCCATAAACCACAGCACTGCAAGAGGATGCCTCAAGGCCACAGGAACAGGACATCCCAGCACCAATAAAACTGACACTTTTATCACAAAATAAACACTCTGTTTAGTGAGTGTGTGTCTGATATACTACAAACTATACTGGAGGAAACATACAGCACTCTTGTCCAGCCAGACTGTCAGCCGAGACACTCCTGGTTGTAATGTCATGTCAAACAAGTTATCTAGACTGAACTACTGCCTTCTTGTCAACTACCTGCCTTCTGAGGCCAAAGACAAGGAGGGTGCAATAAGGATGAGGAGAGTGGACTGAGGGTGATAAGGGTGGACTGGTATGAAGGTTTGAAAAGGGTGAACTGAGGATGACATTCTTGGACTGAGGATGAGCAAAGTGGACTGAGGATGAGCAGGATATACTGAGGATGAGGAGGGTGGACTGAGGATGAGGAGGGTGGACTGAGGATGAGGAGGGTGGACTGAGGATGAGGAGGGTGAACTGAGTATGAGGAGGGTGGACTGAGGAAGAGGAGGGTGGACTGAGGATGAGGAGGGTGGACTGAGGATGAGGAGGGTGGACTAAGGGTGAACAGGGTGAACTGAGTATGAGGAGGGTGGACTAAGGGTGAACAGGGTGAACTAAGGGTGAACAAGGGTGAACTGAGTATGAGGAGGGTGGACTAAGGGTGAACAGGGTGAACTGAGGGTGAACAAGGTGAACTGAGTATGAGGAGGGTGGACTGAGGATGAGGAGGGGGGACTGAGGATGAGGAGGTTGGACTGAGGATGAACAGGGTGAACCGAGGGTGAAAAGGGTGGACTGAGGATGAGGAGGGTGGACTGAGGATGAACAGGGTTGAACTGAGGATGAGGAGGGTGGACAGAGGGTGAAAAGGGTGAACTGAGGATGAGGAGGGTGGACCGAGGGTGAACAGGGTGAACTGAGTATGAGGAGGGTGGACTAAGGGTGAACAGGGTGAACTGAGTATGAGGAGGGTGGACTGAGGATGAGGAGGGTGGACTGAGGATGAGGAGGGTGGACTGAGGGTGAACAAGGGGGAACTGAGTATGAGGAGGGTGGACTGAGGATGAGGAGGGTGGACTGAGGATGAGGAGGGTGGACTGAGGATGAGGAGGGTGGACTGAGGATGAGGAGGGTGGACTGAGGATGAGGAGGGTGGACTGAGGGTGAACAGGGTGAACTGAGTATGAGGAGGGTGGACTGAGGATGAGGAGGGTGGACTGAGGATGAGGAGGGTGGACTGAGGGTGAACAAGGTGAACTGAGTATGAGGAGGGTGGACTGAGGATGAGGAGGGGGGACTGAGGATGAGGAGGGTGGACTGAGGGTGAACAAGGGGGAACTGAGTATGAGGAGGGTGGACTGAGGATGAGGAGGGGGGACTGAGGATGAGGAGGGTGGACTGAGGGTGAACAGGGTGAACTGAGTATGGGGAGGGTGGACTGAGGATGAGGAGGGTGGACTGAGGATGAGGAGGGTGGACTGAGGATGAGGAGGGTGTACTGAGGATGAGGAGGGTGGACAGGAGGGGTGGACTGAGGATGAGGAGGGTGGACTGAGGATGAGGAGGGTGGACTGAGGATGAGGAGGGTGAACTGATGATGAATATGGTGGAATGAGGATGTGGAGGATTGACTGGGAATGATTAGGGTGGACTAAAGTCTGAGGAGGTTGGACTGGCAATGAATAGGGTGGACTGGCAATGAATAGGGTGGACTGAGGATGAATAGGGTGGACTGAGGATGAATAGGGTGGACTGAGGATGTGAAGGTTGGACTGAAGATGAATAGGGTGGACTGGGGATGTGGAGGGTGGACTGAGAACAAGGGTGGACTGACCAAAGTTGAGGACTGTCTCTTGTGTGACGAGGATGGACTGGGATGTGTAGTGTTCACAGACAGTCAGAGTGGAGTGTCTCATGTCCAGCACCTGTGTGTGGTCTACTTTGTTTACTCTTGCTTACAGCCAATTGCAACTGTTTATTCTTTCTATTACGCATGTATAGGTATTTACAGCCTGCAGCTGTTTGCTAATGATGTACAACAATGTAATTATTACTCACTACTGTGTAATTCCATGCTTGGTGGGGTGCATTCTTTTCACAACTTACAAACATGTACAAACACAGGAAAGTTAAGTGCAACGTAAACACAATTAAATGTTTCAATACAATCGCTGTGATATCATTGTTTGTCTCATCCTACCTGAGGATTTGTCGCTGTCTCCTTTCGAAAGTTTCAGCCAATAAATCAGGTCAACATTCAGCTGCTTGTGGATAAAGGTGTAGCTGGTTAGTTTTGTTGTAGTGGCAGTAGACTGTAGGGGCAGCACTGGTAGTGAGAGCAGCTGGAATGTTTAAACAGAGACCACAGGAAATGGACCTAGAACTGCTGCACTGGGCAAGTAGTCCACTCTGCCAAGACTCATTTATGACCTTTAACCTCCACGCTCGCTGCCCCTGGTGAAGAGGTTAGGAACAACATCACCTGCATCAGTTTGAACCTTATCTGAGGTCATCACACAGAAAAATAGTAAACTTAAATGGGATCAAACCACAGCGTTCAAATACGATGGCCTGGACGCGTTTGTTTGCTGTTGGCTTGGCTACATCACCTCTCCCCAAGTGCCAGACTGCAGCACTGCTGGCCTACTCTTGCATAAATATTGAAATTCAGACTTACAAAATTGTCAGTGCAAATGCTGTTTATATGATATATATGTAGGAATATTAATCAAATATTTTCATGTTAAATGTAAGGTTTAATGTAATAGATGGAAATATAAATAAGTAACACTATATTTTTAAAACATAAGAAATTAATGTTAGAAAGACTATAAGATATAAGGTACAAAGAGGATATAAAAATCACAAACTATGCAATGTGTCATCATTATGTTGCCCTGCTGGTCCACATGTGCCCGTTGACAATATTTGTACCATTCACACAAGAGTGTTATCATATCATAGTCAGGGTACACCTGTTTTCTAAAACCATTATACAGTGTATAAAGTCTATAAACATTCTTGTACAGTAGGACGGGTTGAGAGCATTGTTAATAAACACACACTACTTGCACTGTCCCAACAGTGGTATCGTAACATGTTGAAGATTACTTTAAAGTTTAAATTAGTGCCCTTTTTAATCTTTAACCGTCGTTGCATCAAGCATAGAACACTCAATGGCAGGAGAGACTGACACAGTTGACACCCAAATGAGACACAATAATTTTTTTATTTAGAAGTTAGAAACACAATAATCACAATCATGAAAGATTTGAGACCCAACAATTACAAGACTTGAGAACCAACACGATAATATAAAGTGTAGAATACTCATAACCATGATACATGTGAGGCACAACAAGACAATATAAAGTGTAGAATACTCATAACCATGATACATGTGAGGCACAACAAGACAATGTAACATGTAGAATACTCACAATCACAAGACCCAACAAGACAATATAATATGTAGAATACTCATAATCATGATATACTTGCGAAACAACAAGACAATATAAAGTGTAGAATACTCATAATCATTATATACTTGAGACCCAACAAGACAATATAAATTGTAGAATACTCACAATCACTGAGAGACTGACAGTCTGTGAGACACAAGGCTGAGATGGGCATTAGTAGCCAGGAGTGTTCAGAGACGTTGCCAGCTAGTCGTTCCTAAGTCAGTATAAGTAACCTGAGGTACCAGGACTAAAATGGGCCGTCTGATTAGGAGAACCTGACAACAAGAGCTGATAGTAGTTTTTACTACTTGGCACTTGGTAGACAGCTTCCTGTGGTACAGCCAGGAGGAGGGTCACAGGGATACATCGTTGTTTCTCTTCCCAGTCATACTTGAGGAATACAGGAGACCGGTGTGTAATCAGAAGTTAGTTATTAGTTATATTTATTTGCAGTAGTATATATTTAACGCCGACCTGGTATATCCAAAACCCAATGCAGCGATAACAATAACAATGTAAATATATATGCAGACACACAAATTGACAGCGCTGCATTTAACAAATGTACAACATATGGCTAGGAGGTCATATAGTACACTGAGCACGGAATGCCGGTCTCCTTAAAGTTTTGACGTGTGATTGCATAACTAATGCATTTTATTTAATGATTATCCTTGTTAGTGGAGATAGTTTAGATATACTTAATTAACTTATGCAATTATTTTAAACTTTGTTTTATATTTTTATTGGTTTTGAGCACATTTATTGCAGACACGTGTGTGTGTGTGTGTGTGTGTGTGTGTGTGTGTGTGTGTGTGTGTGTGTGTGTGTGTGTGTGTATATATATATATATATATTATATATATATATATATATATATAACTTACAGCTTTATTCCCCGAGAACGAGGTCGAGTAAACGTCGGTCACGCTTCACTGACGGACGCTCCTAGCCCTAGGACCTAGCCCTAGGCTAGGGCTAGGGCACAGCCTAGTTTCTACGACTGCATTGTTCCGAGTCGGTAAGACGCAACGCATAGCTTTGTCACTAACTCAATAACGCGAGATAGTTAATTATCTTCCCTGAAATTAATATATGGCTGCGTATTTTCGACAAAGAAGTTAATAATTATTAGGACGATGTGTTCTCACCGACATAATGACCGTCGATTTCCTGACATGTTGAGTGCAAGTGCTGCCACCTTCTGTATTAATATAAAGATACATGCTAGGTGGATGGATGGATGGATGGATGGATGGATGCGCGCGAGGGCGGGCGCGAGGGCGGGCGCGCGCGAGGGGGCGGGCGCGCGCGAGGGCGGGCGCGCGCGCGATAGGGCGGGCGGGCGCGAGGGCGCGCGCGCGATAGGGCGGGTGCGCGCGAGGGCGGGTGCGCGCGAGGGCGGGCGCGCGCGAGGGCGGGCGCGCGCGCAGGGGTGCATACATACACGTGTGTGCGTGCGTATATGTGCGCACGCACACACGTGTTGGACGAGAATTCGTTAGGATTTTGCCAACTGTCATCTAGTTTCTACTGATTAGTTTGGATATATGTATTACGCTGTCAGGTGTTTTAAACTTTGGCCCAGAAGTTGTATAAAACCCGGGTGATGTATTGCCTATCTAACACTAGGCTATCATAGATGTGTCGACTTCATGGGGCGTTTTTTACCAAGATCTCTCTACTTGTAGGATCTTAAATGTTAAATATTCACATGTTCCCCTAGAACAAAGGGTCAATAACATTCTGGAGGTTCCCAAGACAACTGAGCCTATCATTTTTAATTAGAACAAGGTTATGGTTTTATTGCAGCATTCACGGTTACCTATCGCGTATATATCAATATATTGGTAACTATCCTCGGGGCAATTGTCGCGGGAAATGTTTTTGTTGTACTTTTAGAAATTGAATGTTCCACGTGAGACATGACAAGTCTCAAATAAATGGGGTTGCCACCGTCCTTTGAAATTCGAAATATTCCGTCCAAGAAATATATTTTGTATAGCATCCTTTATAGTCTCTTTGTAAATGGAATGGGAGTCCGTTTGTATTTTTCCGTGTGGAAGGTGGCAACCCTACCTTGCCTTTCATGGATATTTTGGTACTCATTATGACAAATGTTGCCCAAAATGCCGAATCATGTCAGCTTTCGGGCGCACAGCCTATCCAGACCAGTCCACTATTATAAAATATTATTATAAAATAAGGGTCTAGTATTACTGCAGTATGCAATACACACACCTAACCGTAACCTAATCCAATAACCCTAACCCGTATTGCATAATAGTGGAGACAGCAAAAGTAGCATGTACACACACACACACACACACACACACACACACACACACACACACACACACACAACACACACACACACACACACACACACACACACACACACACACACACAGTCGGACCACACACACAGTCACACACACAGTCGGACACACACACACACACACACACACACACACACACACACACACACACACACACACACACAACACACACACACACACACACACACACACACACACACACATACACACACACACACACACACACACACACACACACACACACACACACACACACACACACACACACACACACACACACACACACACACACACACACACACACACACACACACACACACACACACACACACACACACACACACCACACACACACACACACACAGTCGGACACACACACACACACACACACACACACACACACACACACACACACACACACACACACACACACACACACACACACACACACACACACACACACACACACACACACCACACACACACACACACACACACACACACACACACACACACACACACACACACACACACACACACACACACACACACACACACACACACACACACACACACACACACACACACACACACACACACACACACACACACACACAAAACACACACACACACACACACACACACACACACACACACACACAACACACACACACACTCACACACACACACACACACACACACACACACACACACACACACACACAGACACACACACACACACACACACACAGCACACATACACACACACACACACACACACACACACACACACACACACACACACACACACATCACACACACACACACACACACACACACACACACACACACACACACACACACACACACACACACACACACACACACACACACACACACACACACACACACACACACACACACACACTATAACCCTATATAACCTATAACCTTTACAAAAAATGGACTTGTCTGGATAGGCTGTGCACACCAAGGCTGACATGATCCAAAATGCCTTTATTACGATACTTATAATGATACATAAGTTTTGTGTGTCTATTTCGAGGTAGTCTCGAGGTAGATATTCCAGTGGCGCCACAGGGTGGGTGAAAAATGCGTTAACGACAGTTCAGTAAATATCGCTCGCAGCTATTATTAGAGCCAACAAATATGGCGGATAAAGCAAGAAGAAGTTGTCAATAAATTAAAATTGTCCGGAATTATTCGGACTTGAGGTATGGCTGAGCCCATGGACGAGGGTGCAGGCGCAGTTCAAACTGCAGAACAGTCACAAGAAGCCAGTAAGCCGAAAGTGTCATCAATTCTGAGACCTGGAAGTATGGGTAAGTAGTTGACATCAACGACAACGTCGTCTGGCCCTGGGTCGAGATCAGTGGGTTTGGCCTCGAACTTACTTATTTTGGCCACTTATTTTAGTCTTAACCCATCGCCAGATGCGATTTGAAATTCGTCGGGATGAGTAACTTTTAGCTAACACTAGTCCCTCGAGCGAGTAGCTATTTTCGACAGGTTTTTAGCAATCTAACGGTAAGTCATTTGATTTACACGTTTATATCTAAAAATTAAACCTTACGGTTCATATGTGTTTCAACTGCTTACCGCGTTCATGACGGAGAATATTGCTAGGGTATGTCTCCCGTTGGTTTTCCACTTATTGTTTATCGAGTCTCGCATAGAAACAACGAATGCCTAGAAACAATGGCATCAAAGATACCAGTTCTCCTTCACCAACTTGGATATGCCAAAAAAGGCAAACTGCACAGGCTGTAAATGGCTGTTGAACCAATGTCCAATGACAGGCAATGACAATGTTGATAACAATAAGCTGAAGACTGCAGTGTGCAGTGACGTTGGTGATACTGGCACTAATACCATGGCATTGTGATTAAAGTGAGAAATAAATAAGTTAGTCTTGTTACAATTACTTGTGTCTACCGTTCTAGTGATGATGACAAGTGAGTTATTTGTCTCACATTCTAATGATGATGACAACTTAGTCTCGTGAGTTATTTGTCTCCCATTCTAGTGATGATGACAAACTAGACTTGTGACCATTTTTTGTGTCTCCCATCTTAATGATGATGACAAGTTAGTTTTATGACAATTATTTGTATATTTTTGCGATATTTATTTGTATCACCTGTTGTAGTAATTATGACAAGTTAGTCTTGTGACAATTATTTGTGTCTCCCGCTCTAGTGATGATGACAATCACAGAGGAGGACTACCTGGGCCACTACTGGCCCAAGCTGGAAGGGGCCATCCACCAGCTGCTGACAATGCGGCCCGGGGCCTACATTCCCATCTCATACGAGCAAATGTACAGGTGAGACAGGTGTACAAGTGAGACATGAGTACAGGTGAGATGAGTGTACAAATTGAGAAGTAAATATAAGGTGAGACACATGTGAGGTGATGTCACAGGTGAAACATGAATACATGTGAGACACATACGTACAGGTGTGACATGAGGTCAGGTGTGACACAGGTTTTACAGGAGTGACCTTAATGCAGGCAAGCAGGTGCGACACATATTCAGATATACAGGTGTGACATGTACAGTAGAAACAGGTGTACAGGTGAGATAGATGTACATGTGAGGCATAGTTATGCCAAAAGTAAATGTAACAGTGACACAGAGAGAGTATGTTATTTGACAATCTGTTCCCCCTTCACCTGCGTACCTAGGTTGTCGTGGTTGGGGTGTCACATAAGTAACAAAACACTTTTTTTACAATGATTTTATACTGCACTCAGCCCCTTATTTCCCTCCTGACTGTGTGCATAGCTCAGTCCTACCCACTCGTTGGTGTTGTCATTCTAAATCTTCTTTCTTGCCGTCCTCTTCCTCCACTCACAACACCAAGCAGGAGTATATAGGAGAGAGCTGTTGATCTAAATTTGTGTCTGACCCATTGTAGTTTGCATCTTTTCACCACACAAACAAGTGTTTTGTATTGGCCTGTCTTTATAAGTAAGTTTGTTGTTTATTACAGGTGTGTCTACAAGTGTGTTTGTTTTTTACAGATGTATTGACAAGTGTGTTTGTTTCTTACAGCTGTGTTTACAAGTGTGTCTGTAAGCAGTTCTCCGAGCGACTGTACTCAGACTTGCTGCAGAAGATTTCCTGTCACTTAGACAAGGTGTCCATGGAATTACAGGTGGGGCATAAAATGTCATGGAGCTGTAATATATAGACCATATATAAACCAATTTACTTAATTAGTAAAATGTTGCAGTAGATATTTTACAAAGCATCATAACAAAATTAATTTTTAAAGACATTAGTTATGTAAGTGTAATAAATGTTAAAATTATTTGTAAAATGTTCACTATTGCAAGAAATCACAAGCAGCTTTGGTCGTCTGGTTTGAATCTGCCTGTTTACAACTTTTGCTTGAATATAAAATCCTATGCTTCAGTTGAGCCACAGAGGATTTTCCAAGGATATTGCGCTAAAGAATCTTTGTTTATTATTATTTAGAAGGTTTTTGTTTTCCCTATTACTTATGATGCAGTGTGGTAGTAATTGTGAAATACAACTGAACCTTACCCAGTGTAACATATCATTGTCTTAATTTTCTTTCAGTTAATGTGTCTGTTGGTTCAACTAAGGGGTGTTGTATGTTTCAGACTCCGGACTCTCAGACGTACATAGAGAACTTCCACTTTGCTCTTAGTCAGTACTTGCAGGCCTTGTCAGGCATAGTGCCTATATTTAACTACATGGTGAGTCACTTGAGGGAATAAGCCTTGTTTTAAGATACTCCGTGAACCACACTGTGGTGTTCCCTTGCTGTGGGGAACAGGGCTTTATGCAGGACCAACTTTTTGTCAGTCACACATGTTTTGATGGACACATGGATGTTAACTGTTCAGTCAGTTTACAAACTTTAAATGTGTCTGTTAACCTGAAGTTAACTTCAAACACACATGTGACACCATTTACACTTTTGAGGCATAACTTAAAATATCTATGGTTTTGGAAAACCTTTTTTGCTCTTTCATTTTTTTACCTGTCCACCCATATTTCTACCCTCCACAGCGGGTTTTACCCGTCCAAATGACGGGTGGACGGGTCTCTACATAAAGCTGTTGTGCGGAAGACATTGGAATTTGGCGTCGGACTCACTGGTACTCAATATTCATATTTTCCGTGAATATAAAAGACTGTGCATGAGCATGGGGATTGTTAGGCACCCCCAGTGTTTTGTGATACCATATTGAAATCTGCAGCATTTGTTGATGTGAGACAATTGTTTCTTCCGTGTGGTTTGTATTCATGCTCACACTGCTGCTTCAGAATCGGTTCTACATCGAAACTAAGCTGAAAACAGACCTCAACGTTGAGCTGAGGAAGCTATTTGTGAGGCACGTCGCAGAGAAACATGTGCCCATTCTAATACGTAAGTCAGTGTTGTCCTCTTGTTCAAAACGTTCCAGAGAAATGTGCCCATTCTAAGCCAACATTGTCATTCAGTTTCTGTGCCAGTGAGCACGTCATCTTTTATTGTAACATGTCAATTGAAGAATGTGGTAATTTCATCAGGGTTGATGTTGTATGTTAATTCTAATGAAACACTTCTGTTTCATTTAGGTAGTTATGGACTTTCACCCAATTTAGGAGTTGCGTGGTTTATAATAACAGGGTTATAACTGTAACATTTTCGCAATGTTTGTGTCTTATGTGTTTATTCTTTCGAGTATCTTTGGGTTCGTGTGTTTCAGCTCTTCTAGTCGAGGCAAACACGAAGCCGTTCTTTGTGTCACCCCCCATCATGGCGAACCTCATCAGTAGCTTGTACGCCTTACAACCAGGTATGTCTGAACACACACAGCTACTCCACGCCAGTACCTCCTAGATCCTACAGAAAACAATTACTGACATACTGTTGGTAGTTGTATTGCACAATTTCATATCTCAATTTCAAACTGTTTTTGAGACAGGTCGGTTGTGAGTCGTGTAATATTGGCTATGATTTGCTGAAGCAAAAACAACGAAATCTTAGAAAGTAACAAGAATACTGGAAACAATAACAACTAAATCGGCTCAGTTAAATTTAGCATTTTTAATAAGAATCTGCTGTTAGGTATTAGCACTAATGCAATTAGCAATTACCCTGCCATGCAAGGATATATTCCACCAGTCTTGTCCTACGAAATTTCTCCCCACTTTGTTTTCCTTCATACAAATGAGGGCCGGTGTCAAGATGGCCTTCCCCAGCAGTGTTGCAGCCAATACGAGGGCAAATCATTAATTTGCCTTCCTGCATTCTCACTTCTAAACATTGCAATTCATTGTAGCCATGTACAGCGGAACCTCTGTATTAAGGTCACTGTGACTATTAAGGTCACACTCATAATGGACCTAAATATCAATATACCTTATTAGCAAGACTGATTTTTTATGCACCTATAAATGGGCTTGTCCTGGATATATGATGCTATGAAAATGCTTGTAATAATATATTAAAAAAAATTCTAACAATTCCAGGGTGACTGTAATTGTGAGGTGGCTGCATTAGCGAGGTGACCATGTGTGTTGCAGACTTTGCCAAGTTGCGGCCGCACCTGTTTGCCAAGTACATCCCCAACATCCTGCCGCCGTGCTCCGAGACGGAACTCACCAACTACATTGAGGAGGCGAGACAGATGCAGCGCGACCTGAGGACACACCCAGACTTCATCAGGTGACCGCAGCAACTAGTTCTTGTTCCCCTCTTGTCCCTGTCGTCGGGGGTGAGGTGGGCCTGGTTGTGGTTAATGTGGTCTTCCTTCGCCTTTTCTTTCGTCTCCCTCACTTTTCTCTCACTATGTTCTCTATCAACAGTCTCCAACTTCTATCTTCTGCTGTTGTTCTCCATTCTCCTCCCTCTCTTTACACATCTCTTTTAACCTTTACAGACCGGTCGAGTGATATATCGCTTGATGCATAGGGTCATGTATCGTCAAGTGCGGTTTTGCCAATAATAATTAGGTAATAATGTAATTTTCTCTCCACAAACAGATTCTTGAATATGTTACCTTTCCAAAAATGTGTATATATGTAGGAACATTCTTAATAATAATCAAACCACAGGTGTTTAAAAACGTGCATACATATTTCTGACAAAAAATCCAGGTCCAAGTTAATGCAGTCCTCCCATCGCATTCTCAATCTTCCTTGCTTCCTTTTTTCCTCCACTTTCTGGGCATCTGATTTGATTGCCAGTTTTTCATCTTCACTTCTTTCCACTTGTCCGGCCCATTTCAGCCTACTCCTGACAACTAGGCGTTCTTTTATTCTTACAACTGGCCAATCAACTTCAGTTTTTTATGACCATTATCCATATTTTTAAAAAATGTGATCCCAGATCGTCTGGTCCACAGTAGGTTTTTTCCTGTTTCGCTGCATCTGCATGGGATTTTTAGACCTTTGGGCCAAAGGTCCTACAGACTTATGACACCACTGACTGTGCACTGTGAGTCGTTGGCTATCATTTCTCAGAAACGGTCGACTATCAATTTTTCTAATTTTACAGAGACATTTGCCAGGGTACTGTCACTATGAAGTAGGAACAAGACATTTTTATTTGATTGACTAATTTTAAAACCTCAGGGTTCTCAAGTTCACGTTCCCTGGCATGGACACCAGATAGATGGTACCAACTCTCCTCAACTTTACGTTCCCTGGCATGGACACCAGATAGATGGTACCAACTCTCCTCAACTTTACGTTCCCTGGCATGGACACCAGATAGATGGTGCCAACTCTCCTCAACTTGACGTTCCCTGGCATGGACACCAGATAGTTGGTATCAACTGTCCTCAACTTTACGTTCCCTGGCATGGACACCAGATAGATGGTACCAACTGTCCTCAACTTTACGTTCCCTGGCATGGACACCAGATAGATGGTACCAACTGTCCTCAACTTTACGTTCCCTGGCATGGACACCAGATAGATGGTACCAACTGTCCTCAACTTTACGTTCCCTGGCATGGACACCAGATAGATGGTACCAACTGTCCTCAACTTTGATCGTTCCTCTGGCATGGACACCAGATAGATGGTACCAACTGTCCTCAACTTTACGTTCCCTGGCATGGACACCAGATAGATGGTACCAACTGTCCTCAACTTTACGTTCCCTGGCATGGACACCAGATAGATGGTACCAACTGTCCTCAACTTGACGTTCCCTGGCATGGACACCAGATAGATGGTACCAACTGTCCTCAACTTGACGTTCCCTGGCATGGACACCAGATAGATGGTACCAACTGTCCTCAACTTGACGTTCCCTGGCATGGACACCAGATAGATGGTACCAACTGTCCTTCAACTTTACATTCCCTGGCATGGACACCAGATAGATGGTACCAACTGTCCTCAACTTTACGTTCCCTGGCATGGACACCAGATAGATGGTACCAACTGTCCTCAACTTTACGTTCCCTGGCATGGACACCAGATAGATGGTACCAACTGTCCTCAACTTTACGTTCCCTGGCATGGACACCAGATAGATGGTATCAACTGTCCTCAACGTTACGTTCCCTGGCATGGACACCAGATAGATGGTACCAACTGTCCTCAACTTTACATTCCCTGGCATGGACACCAGATAGATGGTACCAACTGTCCTCAACTTTACGTTCCCTGGCATGGACACCAGATAGATGGTACCAACTGTCCTCAACTTTACGTTCCCTGGCATGGACACCAGATAGATGGTACCAACTGTCCTCAACTTGACGTTCCCTGGCATGGACACCAGATAGATGGTCCCAACTGTCCTCAACTTGACGTTCCCTGGCATGGACACCAGATAGATGGTCCCAACTGTCCTCAACTTGACGTTCCCTGGCATGGACACCAGAAAAGATGGTCCCAACTGTCCTAAAATTTCGTTCCCTGGCATGGACACCAGATAGTGGTACCAACTTCCTCAACTTAGTCCAGGGCTTGACCCAGATAGATGGTACAACTGTCCCTCAACTTTACGTTCCTGGCATGACACCGATGATGGTCAATGTCCTCAACTTTAGTTCCCTTGCATGGAAGCCAGAAGTGGTACCACTGTCCTCAACTTGATGTTCCGGGATGGACACCAGATAGATGGTACCAACTGTCCTCAATTTACGTTCCCTGGCATGGACACCAGATAGATGGTACCAACTGTCCTCAACTTTACGTTCCCTGGCATGGACACCAGATAGATGGTACCAACTGTCCTCAACTTGACGTTCCCTGGCATGGACACCAGATAGATGGTACCAACTGCTTGTGGTGTCCCTTCCAAAGACAAGCAGCATAACCCTAAGGTGAACTAAATTGCCCAGGTTTTGAAATGGCGACTGACACTGGTACTGAACCATCAAACAGCCAGCACCAGGGTTGGAACACTGGTTTCCCAATCGACAATCCGACATTGCTTGATCATTGCACCCCTAGCCCTTGGTGGAAGGCTGCAGTGTTTTAAATTATCTGATGTACCCATAATAATTCACTCAAGGGTTATAATGGTAGTACTGGCATTATACCAACACAAATGTACAAGCAATAACTAACGTTTACTACTGGATTCAGGTTAACTTTTCCTTGGTGACACATTCAAACTGTGGACAGTGCAAATAAGAAATCTAGTTTGAATATATTCTTCTAGCTTGATGAGCATTTTCACGAATATGATAAATAAGTTAATCAATTAAATATGATAATAAATTAAATGTACTAAATAGAATTTACTTGCACATTAAGTTTCACAATTCTGCAGTGTGTTCGGTTATTGTGTTCGGTTATTGTTATATTATCAAATAAATAAGTTAATACAAAATATTAAATAGATAAATTAATCAATTGTGCATTGCAGTGATCAGTTATCGGCAGAGGTAATGACGGAGGTTATGTTTTCAGCGGTGACCAGAGCAAGAAACGGCCAGGAGATGAAGAGTTACCTCGTAAGTCTAGCTTGACCCTTGACCTCTGATGGCAGGGTTGGAGCATCTTGACCTCTTATGGGAGGGTTGGGGTATCTTGACATCTCATAAAATGGTTGGGGCATTTTTACATGTCATGGTAGGGTTGGGGCGTCTTGACCTCTGATGATAGGGTTGGGGCATCTTGACCTCTGATGATAGGGTTGGGGCATCTTGACCTCTGATGGTAGGGTTGGGGGTCTTGACCTCTGATGGCAGGCTTGGGGCATCTTGACCTCTGATGGCAGGGTTAGGGCATTTTGACCTCATGGAGGATTGGGGCATCGTGACTTCATTTAAGGGTTCTGGTGTCTTCACTTCTCACGAAGGAGTTGGGGCATATTAACCTCTCGTGAAAGGTTTAGGGCATATTCACATGGAAACGTAGAGACATCTAGCCGAGGGTATTGACTGGTAATAATAGTATGGTAAATATAGTAAATATAGCCTGAGGGCTGAAGTCAGTGGGTGTATCTAGCTGTGATGTGTTGATGGTTTTCTCAGAAAATGTGGTCTTCCTTTCAGGGTCCATGATGTTTGGATTCCTGCCCAAGGATGGTGGTTCCTGATGTCGTCAGCCCATAAATTAATTCCACCAGCTCAAAGTGTAGGAGAGACTATGAATATATGTGACAGCAATGAAGTGACAGCAATGAATTGACGACAATGAAGTGACGACAATGAAGTGACTTAACATCATGAGAAGTGGCAAAGTCAAAACTGATTGAAGCAATCTATCTTGCTAGTATTCAAGTGGGGCAGGCATGCCCGCATGTGAATGGAATTGGACAGACTTGATATTTGTCACAACAGTGCAAATCGAGCATCTTGATTCTGTTTGTGATAACACAGTGACAGCGCTGTATAGAACACACCTTGAACGAATCAAGTCTAGATCAAGTGATATTACAGCCGACATCAAATACAACTACAATCATCGTTTGATTAGGTCACCTGACATGAAATGTTGACCCAAGTCAGGTGGAGTTGTGTGAAATTTCTCATGATTCTTGTGATGTGTACAGCACATGTACACATGGTGTACACAATGTTTGTACATCGGCCACAACGTGTGCACGAGAGAAAATGCACGCAAGGACAGATATAAAGGACTGTATATATACAAACGTGGACTAACCCATATACATTATTATTATATGTACAGTGTTTACAAAGTGCATGTTCATGCAATGTTGGAGAAGAGGAGTTGCGATTATATAACTTGTTATACTAGATGAGGTTTTACTACAGAGTACAGCTACCCAGTACTTAAAGTAGCTGGCTAAGATGTCTGAAGATCAGATTGATGCGTGCAGCTAACATGGACATACCAGCTTGTGTATATTAATGTCTACCCCATTTACTATCATAAATTAATTATGTATTGTGAATAAATCTGTCTCCTCGATTATTTGTTTCGTATCTGTAAACGTTCCACACAAAACTCATATATTTTGGTACTTTCCAACTCTGCAAAATGCTGAGAGTACGTCAGCTGGGGTAACATACTTCTCATTTGATCAAATCGACTAAACCGTATAAACTACCTATTTTTTCCCCGGTAGGACAGAAACCTTCATGTTTTAAATATAACCAGTCGATTGATCAGAAGTGTCTGGTTTGATGAAGTGAATCAATATAAAAAGTCGGAAGTGGCCCTGGGTGCCTTGGATGAGATGCACTTACTAATACACAGTATTACACAGCCTTAATTTAAACTAGCCATCTTCTCTTCCTTTTGTAAATGCTCATAATAATTCGGCTGATTATTCTACCACAGGGACTTAGACAAGTTCCTATCTCAGTATGTTCATTAGTTATTTATTTTCCTTGCTTCCAATAAATTAGATGCCACATTGAAAGGACCACAGCTTAATCTCATCCGAGACAGGGAAAGTAGGGTGAATAATATTACCAGAGTCCGTGTATTGGCAGGAAAAAGCTCCATTATACTGGCCTGGCCCCTGCATTTCTACTTCCTTGATGTAGTACCTTCTAAGACCATGAAAAGAACCAATGAAATTCAAGGTTTATCAAAGCTCGTGCGATCTTACAGAACCTTGTATATTACAATAATTTATCCAGTTGTCTCATTACGTAAATTCAACAGGTTTAGATCGTCTTGAAATATACCAATTTATAATAGTTCTGGACTTGTTCACTTTCTTCTATGGATGAAGCATTTCATTCATTGAATTGAGATTACGTGAATGTAAGTTTTATATAGTCGGTGTAATATTCAGTCCTTAGGACGGGTCAAAACACTACCACCTGCGAGACCTGTTCAGTGGACCACCATTTCTACTTCTGTTGGAAGCATTCAGCTATGGCGCAATTGATGTGTGAAGGCTTTGTATACTAATACTATTCACCATTGTCTATAGCCAGCTACTCATTCATACAGCTGAATGAACTAGAGCAATGCAGAGTGAACAAAGTCAGAGATCATATGGATGTTGTTGTTGTTGTAGAAATTACATAAGATCTACATGCAAGATTCTGGTGGTCCTGTCTTGATTCGAAGCACATGTGACGTGTCACATTTTTAGTGAAACTCAATGATAACCTAGTAAACAACTACATCCCTGAACTGCCATCCCATTGGAATTCTTCCCATGCAAGTGCTATATGAAAGTCACTTACATTTGAGTTGTTGCTATTAAAATGGTTACAATTTATAATATTAAGTATTATTGTCAGATAAAATTGGTGATATACAGTGTATGCATGAATGGGCATGATGACTGCACATTTATAGGTCGGTCTGTTTATTAAATTTGTTTTCAAACTGGTCGATATAGGTAGGATTTCAAGGAGTCAGGGGAGCAAAATGATGAATGCTACTCAAATTAGAAGCAGTGGGACTGTTTGCTTATGCAGGCAGAGGCAGTGCTGACCTAGTAATGTGGTTTGCTAAACAAATGTGGGCACTGATAAAGAGGTGCAAATAAATCAGTACAGAACCAACTATTATAAAACAATGTTTTTATTTAACAAATTCGTTCATTGATGATTTAATATTTATCAATACACATGTCACGGAATGTCTCCCCTGACTTGCATGCTTACGGCTCAAAATCACAATTACACAGATTAGACACCTATACAAAAACAGTTTACTTGCAGCAAACTCAATGAGACTCAGCTCTGTAAGATGGCAACCTTATCATCGACAAATTCAACGAGAGTATTGAAGAGTTCGTCGGAGAACTCCTGGCCGTCCGCCACATACTTCTGACAGAACTTGGCCACAATCCCTCCAGACACAATGTCACACTTTTCCTCTGTTAGGTTTGTCTGTCGCACGTGAAATTGGAGACGGTCACATACTGCCTCGAGCACCTTCGCCGTGACCTCACGGTGACCTGTGCCATCGGGGTGTGCCTGGGAGTGGACACGCCCCATGCCTTGACCCGAGGTTGACCTCTGAATTGGGGGAGTTCTGACGTGCTCGGAAGTGGATGAACCTGTGTGCATGAGTAAGGGATGTCAATGTGACATATGATACACATAACCAAATCATAATACATTGGGTCAACTCACCACAAGAGCAAGTACAAGTAACAAGTGAAATGCAAGGTAACAACAAACTGACAGCCCCATAACATAACACTCAGGGTACACACAGAATGAGCAGTCAACTTCAAGAACATTTTCGGGGTTGAAATAAGAAATTGTCAAGAACATTTTCAGGAGTGCTATAGGTTCTTTGAAATGTATGAAATTTTGATTGAAAAAACATCCCCCCCACCATGAATTTTTTAAAATAAAACATTTTATTTAAAAAAAAGTTTTTGCCCCCATGATGTTTTTAAAAAAAAAAACCCAATTTTTTTTGGTTGTTGTTGTTGTGTTTGTGTTGTGTGTGTGTGTGTGTGTGTGTGTGTGTGTGTGTGTGTGTGTGTGTGTGTGTGTGTGTGTGTGTGTGTGTGTGTGTGTATATATAAATATAAGACTACTTTATTTCTTAAATTGCTAATTCCCTCAAGCATGGCTACTTTGGTTTTGGTTTCTTGCTTTTTACTATAGACATTTGAATAAGTTATGTTTAGAACAATTTCATAGACGACACTGCTGCTGCGGTGTGGATAGTGTCAATAACAAGACACTGCTGCTGCGGTGTGGATAGTGTTAATAACAAGACACTGCTGCTGCGGTGTGGATAGTGTTAATAACAAGACACTGCTGCTGCGGCGTGGATAGTGTTAATAACAAGACACTGCTGCTGTGGTGTGGATAGTGTTAATAACAAGACACTGCTGCTGCGGCGTGGATAGTGTTAGTAACAAGACACTGCTGCTGTGGTGTGGATAGTGTTAATAACAAGACACTGCTGCTGCGGTGTGGATAGTGTCAATAACAAGACACTGCTGCTGCGGTGTGGATAGTGTCAATAACAAGACACTGCTGCTGCGGTGTGGATAGTGTCAATAACAAGACACTGCTGCTGCGGTGTGGATAGTGTCAATAACAAGACACTGCTGCTGCGGTGTGGATAGTGTTAATAACAAGACACTGCTGCTGGGTGTGGATAGTTTTAATAACAAGACACTGCTGCTGCGGTGTGGATAGTGTCAATAACAAGACACTGCTGCTGTGGTGTGGATAGTGTTAATAACAAGGCACTGCTGCTGCGGTGTGGATAGTGTTAATAACAAGACACTGCTGCTGCGGTGTGGATAGTGTTAATAACAAGACACTGCTGCTGTGGTGTGGATAGTGTTAATAACAAGACACTGCTGCTGTGGTGTGGATAGTGTTAATAACAAGACACTGCTGCTGTGGTGTGGAAAATTTAATAACAAGACACTGCTGCTGTGGTGTGGATAGTGTTAATAACAAGGCACTGCTGCTGTGGTGTGGATAGTGTTAATAACAAGACACTGCTGCTGCGGTGTGGATAGTGTTAATAACAAGACACTGCTGCTGTGGTGTGGATAGTGTTAATAACAAGACACTGCTGCTGCGGTGTGGATAGTGTTAATAACAAGACACTGCTGCTGTGGTGTGGATAGTGTTAATAACAAGGCACTGCTGCTGTGGTGTGGATAGTGTTAATAACAAGGCACTGCTGCTGCGGTGTGGATAGTGTTAATAACAAGACACTGCCGCTGCGGCGTGGATAGTGTTAATAACAAGGCACTGCCGCTGCGGTGTGGATAGTGTTAATAACAAGACACTGCTGCTGCGGTGTGGATAGTGTCAATAACAAGACACTGCTGCTGTGGTGTGGATAGTGTTAATAACAAGACACTGCTGCTGCGGTGTGGATAGTGTTAATAACAAGACACTGCTGCTGTGGTTGGATAGTGTTAATAAAAAGACACTGCTGCGGTGTGGATAGTGTTAATAACAAGCACTGCTGCTGTGGTGTGGATAGTGTTAATAACAAGGCACTGCTGCTGTGGTGTGGATAGTGTTAATAAAAAGGGCACTGCTGCTCGGTGTGGATAGTGTTAATAACAAGCACTGCGCTCGGGTGGATAGTGTTAATAACAAGGCACTGCTGCTGCGGTGTGGATAGTGTTAATAACAAGGCACTGCCGCTGCGGCGTGGATAGTGTTAATAACAAGGCACTGCCGCTGCGGCGTGGATAGTGTTAATAACAAGGCACTGCCGCTGCGGCGTGGATAGTGTTAATAACAAGGCACTGCCGCTGCGGCGTGGATAGTGTTAATAACAAGGCACTGCCGCTGCGGCGTGGATAGTGTTAATAACAAGGCACTGCCGCTGCGGCGTGGATAGTGTTAATAACAAGGCACTGCCGCTGCGGCGTGGATAGTGTTAATAACAAGGCATCCCGCTGCGGCGTGGATAGTGTTAATAACAAGGCACTGCCCGCCTGAATGGGCAAATTTATATGTTAATAACAAGACACTGCCGCTGCGGTGTGGATAGTGTTAATAACAAGACACTGCTGCTGCGGTGTGGATAGTGTTAATAACAAGACACTGCTGCTGTGGTGTGGATAATAAAAGCACTGCTGCTGCGGTGTGGATAGTGTTAATAACAAGACACTGCTGCTGCGGTGTGGATAGTGTTAATAACAAGACACTGCTGCTGCGGTGTGGATAGTGTTAATAACAAGACACTGCTGCTGTGGTGTGGATAGTGTTAATAACAAGACACTGCTGTGGTGTGGATAGTGTTAATAACAAGACACTGCTGCTGCGGTGTGGATAGTGTTAATAACAAGGCACTGCTGCTGTGGTGTGGATAGTGTTAATAACAAGACACTGCTGCTGCGGTGTGGATAGTGTTAATAACAAGACACTGCTGCTGGGTGTGGATAGTGTTAATAACAAGACACTGCTGCTGCGGTGTGGATAGTGTTAATAACAAGACACTGCTGCTGTGGTGTGGATAGTGTTAATAACAAGGCACTGCTGCTGGGTGTGGATAGTGTTAATAACAAGGCACTGCCCGCGGGTGGATAGTGTTAATAACAAGGCACTGCCGCTGCGGCGTGGATAGTGTTAATAACAAGGCACTGCCGCTGCGGTGTGGATAGTGTTAATATTACAAGACACTGCTGCTGCGGTGTGGATAGTGTCAATAACAAGACACTGCTGCTGTGGTGTGGATAGTGTTAATAACAAGACACTGCTGCTGCGGTGTGGATAGTGTTAATAACAAGACACTGCTGCTGTGGTGTGGATAGTGTTAATAACAAGACACTGCTGCTGCGGTGTGGATAGTGTTAATAACAAGACACTGCTGCTGCGGTGTGGATAGTGTTAATAACAAGGCACTGCTGCTGTGGTGTGGATAGTGTTAATAACAAGGCACTGCTGCTGCGGTGTGGATAGTGTTAATAACAAGGCACTGCCGCTGCGGCGTGGATAGTGTTAATAACAAGGCACTGCCGCTGCGGCGTGGATAGTGTTAATAACAAGGCACTGCCGCTGCGGCGTGGATAGTGTTAATAACAAGGCACTGCCGCTGCGGCGTGGATAGTGTTAATAACAAGGCACTGCCGCTGCGGCGTGGATAGTGTTAATAACAAGGCACTGCCGCTGCGGCGTGGATAGTGTTAATAACAAGGCACTGCCGCTGCGGCGTGGATAGTGTTAATAACAAGGCACTGCCGCTGCGGTGTGGATAGTGTTAATAACAAGGCACTGCCGCTGCGGCGTGGATAGTGTTAATAAGGCACTGCCGCTGCGGCGTGGATGTGTTAATAACAAGGCACTGCCGCTGGTGTGGATGTGTTAATAAAAAGACACTCCCGCTGCGGTGTGGATAGTGTTAATAAAAAGACACTGCTGCTGCGGTGTGGATAGTGTTAATAACAGGCACTGCTGCTGTGGTGTGGATAGTGTTAATAACAAGGCACTGCTGCTGCGGTGTGGATAGTGTTAATAACAAGACACTGCTGCTGCGGTGTGGATAGTGTTAATAACAAGACACTGCTGCTGGGTGTGGATAGTGTTAATAACAAGACACTGCTGCTGTGGTGTGGATAGTGTTAATAACAAGACACTGCTGCTGTGGTGTGGATAGTGTTAATAACAAGACACTGCCGCTGCGGTGTGGATAGTGTTAATAACAAGACACTGCTGCTGTGGTGTGGATAGTGTTAATAACAAGACACTGCTGCTGTGGTGTGGATAGTGTTAATAACAAGACACTGCTGCTGTGGTGTGGATAGTGTCAATAAAAAGACACTGCTGCTGTGGTGTGGATAGTGTCAATAAAAAGACACTGTTGCTGTGGTGTGGATAGTGTCAGTAACAAGACACTGCTGCTGTGGTGTGGATAATGTTAGTAACAAGACACTGCTGCTGCGGTGTGGATAGTGTTAATAACAAGGCACTGCTGCTGTGGTGTGGATAGTGTTAATAACAAGGCACTGCCGCTGTGGTGTGGATAGTGTCAATAACAAGACACTGCTGCTGTGGTGTGGATAGTGTCAATAACAAGGCACTGCTGCTGTGGTGTGGATAGTGTTAATAACAAGGCACTGCTGCTGTGGTGTGGATAGTGTCAATAACAAGGCACTGCTGCTGTGGTGTGGATAGTGTTAATAACAAGGCACTGCTGCTGTGGTGTGGATAGTGTCAATAACAAGACACTGCTGCTGTGGTGTGGATAGTGTCAATAACAAGACACTGCTGCTGTGGTGTGGATAGTGTCAATAACAAGGCACTGCTGCTGTGGTGTGGATAGTGTTAATAACAAGGCACTGCTGCTGTGGTGTGGATAGTGTCAATAACAAGACACTGCTGCTGTGGTGTGGATAGTGTTAATAACAAGGCACTGCTGCTGTGGTGTGGATAGTGTTAATAACAAGGCACTGCTGCTGTGGTGTGGATAGTGTCAATAACAAGGCACTGCTGCTGCGGTGTGGATAGTGTCAATAACAAGGCACTGCTGCTGCGGTGTGGATAGTGTCAATAACAAGGCACTGCTGCTGTGGTGTGGATAGTGTTAATAACAAGGCACTGCTGCTGTGGTGTGGATAGTGTTAATAACAAGGCACTGCTGCTGTGGTGTGGATAGTGTCAATAACAAGGCACTGCTGCTGTGGTGTGGATAGTGTTAATAACAAGGCACTGCTGCTGCGGTGTGGATAGTGTCAATAACAAGGCACTGCTGCTGTGGTGTGGATAGTGTCAATAACAAGACACTGCTGCTGTGGTGTGGATAGTGTTAGTAACAAGACACTGCTGCTGCGGTGTGGATAGTGTTAATAACAAGGCACTGCTGCTGTGGTGTGGATAGTGTCAATAACAAGGCACTGCTGCTGCGGTGTGGATAGTGTCAATAACAAGACACTGCTGCTGTGGTGTGGATAGTGTTAATAACAAGGCACTGCTGCTGTGGTGTGGATAGTGTTAATAACAAGGCACTGCTGCTGTGGTGTGGATAGTGTTAATAACAAGGCACTGCTGCTGTGGTGTGGATAGTGTTAATAACAAGGCACTGCCGCTGTGGTGTGGATAGTGTCAATAACAAGACACTGCTGCTGTGGTGTGGATAGTGTAATAACAAGACACTGCTGCTGGTGTGGATAGTGTTAATAACAAGGCACTGCTGCTGTGGTGTGGATAGTGTCAATAACAAGGCACTGCTGCTGTGGTGTGGATAGTGTTAATAACAAGGCACTGCTGCTGTGGTGTGGATAGTGTTAATAACAAGGCACTGCTGCTGGGTGTGGATAGTGTCATCAAGCACTGCTGCTGTGGTGTGGATAGTGTTAATAACAAGGCACTGCTGCTGCGGTGTGGATAGTGTCAATAACAAGGCACTGCTGCTGTGGTGTGGATAGTGTTAATAACAAGACACTGCTGCTGCGGTGTGGATAGTGTTAATAACAAGACACTGCTGCTGCGGTGTGGATAGTGTTAATAACAAGACACTGCTGCTGTGGCGTGGATAGTGTTAATAACAAGGCACTGCTGCTGTGGCGTGGATAGTGTTAATAACAAGGCACTGCTGCTGCGGTGTGGATAGTGTTAATAACAAGGCACTGCCGCTGTGGCGTGGATAGTGTTAATAACAAGGCACTGCCGCTGCGGCGTGGATAGTGTTAATAACAAGGCACTCCCGCTGGGCGTGGATAGTGTTAATAACAAGGCACTGCCGCTGGGGTGGATAGTTAATAAAAAGGGCACGCGCTGTGGCGTGGATAGTGTTAATAACAAGGCACTGCCGCTGCGGCGTGGATAGTGTTAATAACAAGGCACTGCCGCTGCGGCGTGGATAGTGTTAATAACAAGGCACTGCCGCTGCGGCGTGGATAGTGTTAATAACAAGGCACTGCCGCTGCGGCGTGGATAGTGTTAATAACAAGGCACTGCCGCTGTGGTGTGGATAGTGTTAATAACAAGGCACTGCCGCTGGGCGTGGATAGTGTTAATAACAAGGCATTCCCGCTGCGGCGTGGATAGTGTTAATAACAAGGCACTGCCGCTGCGGGTGGATATGTTAATAACAAGGCACTGCCGCTGGGCGTGGATAGTGTTAATAACAAGGCACTGCCGCTGCGGGGATAGTGTTAATAACAAAGGCACTCCCGCTGGGGGCGTGGATAGTGTTAATAACAAGGCCCGCCGCTGTGGCGTGGATAGTGTTAATAACAAGGCACTGCCGTGGGCGTGGATGTGTTAATAACAAGGCCCACTGCCGCTCGGCGTGGATAGTGTTAATAAAAAAGGCACTGCCGCTGCGGCGTGGATAGTGTTAATAACAAGACACTGCCGCTGCGGCGTGGATATTTAATAAAAAGGGCACTGCGCTGCGGCGTGGATAGTGTTAATAACAAGACACTGCCGCTGCGGTGTGGATAGTGTTAATAACAAGACACTGCCTGCGGTGTGGATAGTGTTAATAACAAGACACTGCGCTGCGGTGTGGATAGTGTTAATAACAAGACACTGCCGCTGCGGTGTGGATAGTGTTAATAACAAGACACTGCCGCTGCGGTGTGGATAGTGTTAATAACAAGACACTGCCGCTGCGGTGTGGATAGTGTTAATAACAAGACACTGCCGCTGCGGTGTGGATAGTGTTAATAACAAGACACTGCCGCTGCGGTGTGGATAGTGTTAATAACAAGACACTGCGCTGCGGTGTGGATAGTGTTAATAACAAGACACTGCCGCTGCGGTGTGGATAGTGTTAATAACAAGACACTGCCGCTGCGGTGTGGATAGTGTTAATAACAAGACACTGCCGCTGCGGTGTGGATAGTGTTAATAACAAGAACACAAACACAGCTGCTGTGGTGTGTATACATAGTGTGATTAACGCTATTCACACCACGGAAGAGAGAGTCCAAGTCTGGAGCTATTTCGCTTTGAAAAATATCTTCGTTATGAATAGGGTTTTCACCTATTCCCTGGCATATAGTGAGGAGGGGGAGAAATTACAAGTTAGCATGTAAATGTGTTTGTAGCGTTTCTTGGAAATAGTCACCAGGAACACAGGTAATAGCTACGAGGTGGCAACGAAGGCATATTTTGTATGAGGTGGCATAAAAAAGCAAGGTAACCCACATCGATCGTTATATAGCAGGGGAAACACTTGCATCAAGACCTGACACACTGACAGAACTACAGTTCACCCACCTGTATACGTATTCCGTTGCTGTGATGTCTTTACCCCGGGGTGGCGGCCAGACAGCTGGTCATCTATACTAGCTCTGGTCAGCGTGTTCGTATCCCAAGCGTCAGTTTCATACTCCGACGTCTCACCCTGAATGTTTGTGTCAGAGCTCCACGTAGCAGCAGGGTATCTGGACTCTTCACCCCAACTATTTGTGTCTGCACCCCATCTGGTAGTAGGGTAACAGGATATTCCACTCTCACTGGTTTTATCACCGCCCCATTTCGTAGCAGGGTTAGAAGGCTTGTCACCCCATCTGTTCACATCATTCCCATATGTCATCGCCGACTCTGAGATCTTCTCACCCCAACTGTTCATGTGAACACCCCTCCTTGTACGAGGGTAACAAGACGTCTCACTCCGACTGTTTGTGACACCGCCCCATCTTCTAGTAGAATCAGAGGACTTTTCACCCCAACTGTTTGAGCCTGCACCCCAACTTGTAGAGGCGTAAGTTCTACCCAACCGGCCATTAATGTCTGAACCCATACTTGCCCCATCGGTACAGTAATTGCCCTCATTCCCTCTATTGCTAATGTCAGTGTCGCCAGTCGCAGAAGGGTAACTGTCTTTGTGGTCAACTCCAGGGTAGACGATCCCATCATGCTTGCTTTTGTTACCCCTCCTTTCTGTACCCCAATTCGTCTCTTCCCTGCTTTCCACACCCCAATTCTTGACACACCTAATTTCTCTGCCTCGTTCCTCGTCACTCCTCACTTCCGTTCGCCATCTCTCAGCACCTCTGTTTTCTACGCCCCATTCCTCGACACCCTTGAAATCCGTACCCTGTTTTTCAGCACCCCTGATTTCCGTACCCCATTTCTCGTTACCCCTGATTTCCGTGCCCCATTTCATGTCACCCCTGATTTGTGCATTCCAACTGCTTTCAACTGTGCTATGCGGCCTCCCCCTATGCGACTCCAACGCCTGACCAGTTGACATGCTGTTGTCAACAATGCTGTTGTCAATTTCTGTGTACGCATCACCTGACTGCCACATGTCATTCGCGTCACTACTGTACGACGCCGACACATCATCATTATACGACGCTGACACATCATTCGTGTCGGTGTACTGTATGTGTGTTGTCGCACTCACGGACTGCCCCAGCTGGCGTTCGTTTCGTGTCCAATCGTCCGCCGTGTCGGAACGCCGCTGTCTGTGCACGCTTCGTAGCGCCACCTTGTGTTGAGAGTTGGCGTGCAGGGACAACGGCGGGAGGAGGAACGCTGAAGTCAGTTACCAGAGGGAGGACGGACGGGAGGGAAGGGGAAGGAGAGGGTGTGGGCTGACTCCAGTGGGTAGTCCGACGATGTGACCTGTTATCCGTTTCACTCCCATCTCTGGGATGTGACACGTCACCTAGCCGCTGTCTCGGTTGGGTGACATGTAACAACCCACCGTACCCTCGTGTCACACTCCCTACCGGCGTCGGCTGTTTCACAGGGGACCCGCTAGGGGACAGGGCACTCCGTCTAAATTGTGATGCATTGTACCCGTGATTTATTTCATGCGACGGCCGATTCACAGACAACCCACTAGGGCTGAACGACTTCACATTGTACTCTTGATTCACTGCAACTGTCAGCGTTGACTGGTTTTGTGGCGACACACTAGAGGGCACTGCATTCCGACTGAACGATGAAACACCCGATGACGAAGAGCTGTCAACCGGAGTACTCTTCTCATATGTCTTTAACGACGAATGGTTAGACATGGCAACACTAGATGGCGCCTTTGTGTTCATCGTGCCGGAGCGCGTGTATGTCAGGTAGGCCTCTAGGCGGGTTGCGTCCAGTTTGAAGTCGTTGCTGTGCAGCCAGGCACCAGAGAGAGGCGGGTCAAAGTCCTTCTGTGCCATCTGTTCGACGCGGTGCTGGTGCACCTTCACGGTGCCTGTGATAGTCCCGAACACGTTCTCATAGCGAGGCTCATCGGGAAGTCTCTCCAGCACAATGTGCATGTTGGAGACGGCGCCATGGATCAGCTTGCTGTTGTGTACCTTCTGCTTCAGCTCCTGGGTGGAATGTGACGGCAAAGCAAAAAATGAGATATAACAAAGTTAAAGGAGACAAAACTAGGTGACAGGTGTGAAAGTACCCAGAGGTAGATATAGGTGACAGGTATTAACATGTCTGGAGGTAGGTTCAAGTGAGACAAACATGTCAGGTGTGAACATACCTGGAGGTAGGCATACATGACAGGTCGTTGTACATACCTGGAGGTAGGCATACATGACAGGTGTGTACATACCTGGAGGTAGGCATACATGACAGGTGTGAACATACCTGGAGGTAGCATACATGACAGGTGTGTACATACCTGGAGGTAGACATACATGACAGGTGTGTACGTACCTGGAGGTAGGCATACATGACAGGTGTGTACGTACCTGGAGGTAGGCATACATGACAGGTGTGTACGTACCTGGAGGTAGGCACACATGAAAGGTGAGAACGTACCTGGAGGTAGGCATACATGTCAGGTGTGAACGTACCTGGAGGTAGGCATACATGACAGGTGTGTACGTACCTGGAGGTAGGCATGCATGACAGGTGTGTACGCACCTGGAGGTAGGCATACATGACAGGTGTGAACGTACCCGGAAGTAGGCATACATGACAGGTGTGAACGTACCCGGAGGTAGGCATGCATGACAGGTGTGAACATACCTGGAGGTAGGCATTCATGACAGGTGTGAACGTACCTGGAGGTAGGCATGCATGACAGGTGTGAACGTACCTAGAGGTAGGCATGCATGACAGGTGTGTACGTACCTGGAGGTAGGCATACATGACAAGTGTGCACGTACCTGGAGGTAGGCATACATGACAGGTGTGTACGTACCTGGAGGTAGGCATACATGACAAGTGTGCACGTACCTGGAGGTAGGCATACATGACAGGTGTGTACGTACCTGGAGGTAGGCATAGGTGACCAGGTACATCTCCTGCTGTGACATACAGGTCCACAGTCTGATGGTGCAGCCAGTGGTCGCGGGCTTTGGTTGCTCTGGGTAGAGTCCACAGACTGTGGCGTGGTTGGCCACCAACACTGCCTCCTGAAGACAAAGTACACTCATACAGCACTCTATGTACACTGACGTCTCTGGCAAGTGCCCAGCCAGCTGCAATTACTGTGTAACAACAGAGCGCAGTGGCTCAGGGGTAGAGTTTTGGACTCTCGACTAAGAGGACCCAGGTTCGAATCCTGTGCTGTGGTTTTAAAACCCAGGGCAAGTTTTTTCACTTTGCACTGCCCCAGTTCACTCAGCTGTATAAATGAGTACCTGGCTATAGGCAGTGGTGGATATGTGTACGATCAGCCTTCACGCATTAATCGTAGCATGTGGCTGAATGCTTCCCAGAGAAGTTGAGATGGTATTTGATTGAACAGGTCTGCCAGGGAAGCAAAGTGTGAAGCGCTTTGGTAAGTTCTTGGGATTGGACACCGCGCTATATAAGAACTTAGTTCTTCTTGTTCAGACACAAATATCCACCACTTTCATATGTTCCAGTTGTTTCAAGCACTTAGCCGGGTTCTATTAACTGACTAGTCTGTATATATTATGGTTACAATGTTATGATCTTATGAGGTCTCCTAAGTTTGAAATGACAACCAGAATACACACATATCTTCCGTGTCTCCTGGTTGTGAGTGTCCAGATTTTACCGTTGCATTTCACTACGATGTCCCAGTTTTACACAGCATTGTGGGTAATCTTTACAATAACAAAAAGCACCAGTTCATTAAAAAACAGATTCAACTTCTCAAGAGACCTTTCAGCCACACTGCAATTACTGCACTGAGATATTGTTACACAGCCTGTTCTTGTGTGATAACCTAACGCTCTAACAAATATTTGAGCACGCCCCGCACAGGTTGAACTAACACGTTTTGCATTCATGATATTGGATTGACATACTTGGAAGGACTTTGCATCGAACTGTCTGTGTGCGTAGAGGAAGAGGATGATGTCTCGGTGGGTGCTGAGTCGGATGTCCATGATGTCCTTGGTGGTGAGACCAATACAACACGAGTAGACCTGGAGCAACACCTCGGGCACCTTCTTCTCCATGGCACCTTGCAGCAACTCATCAAAGATGGCACTCAAGTCTACAACATCATCAAAGGTGGCACTCAAGTCTACAACATCATCAAATGTGGCACTCAAGTCTACAACATCATCAAAGTGGCACTCAAGTCTACAACATCATCAAAGGTGGCACTCAAGTCTACAACATCATCAAATGTGGCACTCAAGTCTACAACATCATCAAAGATGGCAGTCAAGTCTACAACATCATCAATGGTAGTCAAGTCCTCAACAGACATCAAATATGGCACTCAAGTCTACAACATCATCAAAGATGGCACTCAAGTCTACAACATCATCAAAGATGGCAGTCAAGTCTACATCATCATCTAAAATAGTAGTCAAGTCCTCAACAGACATCAAATATGGCACTCAAGTCTACAACATCATCAAAGATGGCACTCAAGTCTACAACATCATCAAAGATGGCAGTCAAGTCTACATCATCATCTAAAATAGTAGTCAAGTCCACAACAGACATCAAAGATGGCAGTCAAGTCTACATCATCATCACAATCATCAAAGATAGCTGCCACCACCTGAAACATTCCTTGAACCACTCCCTAACCAGACATCCTTAGCCTGCTGAACCACCCCCTTGAATTTTGCTGTTCAACACTATTTTTTTCAAAGAATGAATACTCACAAATAAAATAGTACATTTTACATAGATACTTTAAAATGTATTAAACAGCAATGACATGTCACCAGACTCACCTAGCATTTTCTTGTAGTTTGGCCACGTCTCGGCATCTACAAAACGGAACCCAAGTTTAGTACAAGCGAAATCAAAATAAAACCAAATATATAAATAGTAGATATTATTAAAGAAAGATAAATAATAACAATGCAATTTTTACGACTTGTACTTGTATAATTTTTTTAGTGTAAAATGTAAAGCTACAGTAATCTCCAATTCTGCATCTCATAACCAGCCCGCCCAATTCCATTCTATTCCACTACAGATATTACCTGTGTTTATAAAACATTCAAACTTTTATTTTCCGTAGCAATTCTGGAGTTGTTCTGCTTGGATACTGATTTTGTGGTGTTAGGGTCGACTTCATTTGTAAGACCAAAAAGTTTCTATTCTGTTATATTTTACAACTATGCAAGAGTGTTGTATGTGTGAAGTTTAAAATCATTTTTAATATGAACAGAATGCAAAGGTTTACTGCAATTTGGAGAGTCAGCAACAGTCAATCTGATTGGTTGAAATTGTGGCATTATATCATGCTGCCTGGCTAACGAACACTAGGCGGAAGTGGGTCACCCTCAATGAACACATGATCTGCCCCGCTACTAAGTCCCATAATGCATGCGGGTCATATGACAGGAACTGACCTTCGACACTGTCCTGACACAGGGCAACGAAGAGGAACTGAGCAAATGAAAACATCTCGATGACGTAGGGGGCTTTGCAACGCAACGGCGACTCCCGCAGTAGTTGACATATTTGCCACAAGGTGTAGCTACAGAGACGCAACTGCATGCGCCTACACGTACTGTCGTCTCTGTACAGCCAGCGGTTCTCTGCAGAATACAACAGAAACAGTTCATGAACTCTGTAAGTTTGACATTTTCAGTCATCAAGCTGGTGTGTTGTCAAGTGTCAACCCACTAAAGTGACATGTCACCAAAACAACAGGTCATAAAATCTATGAATCCACATGTCATCAAATATCTGATCCACATGTCATAATACTAATGGATTGGCATGTTGTTATAACGATTACTTGACATATCAACAACTGAGGATGTCATCAAACTTTTGACTCATCATGTCATAAAACCGATGGGTCGACATGTCATCAAACTGATGAACTGACATATCATCAAACTGATGAATTCACAAGTCATCAACTGACGAGTCAACTTGCCATTAAACTGATGATTTGACACATCAAACTGATTCATCAAACTGATGCATCAGCATGACATAAAATGTATGCATCAAACTGATGCATCAAACTGATGCATCAACCTGATGCATTAACATGACATCAAACTTATGCATCGAACTGATGCATTAACATGACATCAAACTTATGCATCGAACTGATGCATTAACATGACATCAAACTGATGCATCAAACCGATGCATCAAACCGATGCATCAAACCGATGCATAAACCGATGCATCAAACCGATGCATCAAACCGATGCATCACACCGATGCATCAAACCGATGCATCAAACCGATGCATCAAACTGATGCATCAACATGACATCAAACCGACACAGGGACATGACATCACATCAATGAGTTGGGGCAGTGGTGTCAGTATTTTATATTAGTTTCTGATTAGAGAGAACTGACTGCAGTAGGCAGATTAACAAGACACACTTCCTTGTTTCTGTCACACGTCTGTCACAACATGACAAGAGTTACACACCTTCAAGTATTTTCTTTGCCATGTCTACATCGCCGTGTTGAAGGCACGCATCCACCGTTGCCTTGGCAACCACAAAGCAGTTGTTGGAACTTCCCTGGAAGACAACAACATGACTAACCACACGACTCAAATGATCAGTTTGTCTTGCGAATCATTTAGCAATATTAACAATAATTACTCTTACCGATACTACCAATTTATTCACAATACAATGCAATCCTTACTAACATTTACTGAAGATGTTTATTTGATATTGAACAAACCAGACACAGGTATTAAAAAAGGAACAGCATAACATTATTAGGTGTTTCAGTGCTACTACCTTCATACTTTTAACTTATATGTACTGCATACTTCATGTGTATGATGTATAAGTTAGGATCATTTGTTGAACTATATTCTTTGACTTACATCTCGAGACCCTCAAGTACAAACACTTCAACACACCTGGTGTAGGATGATGCTTGTGACCAATGTGTGTAAGTGTAATGATGTCATGATACACACCTGATAATGATGTCATGATACACACCTGATAATGATGTCATGATACACACCTGGTAAGGGTACAAGTGTGTGCCCTGCGGGTGTAGGCTTATACCGTGTAATGAATGCTGATGTCATGATACAAACCTGGAAAGGGTAGACGTGTATGCCCCGTGTGTGTAAGTGTGTAATGATGCCATAGATGTGTTCCTCACAGGCATCCGCCACACACTTCTCCACCAGTGCGGCTCCAACACGCCCCAGGTACTCCGTGAATAGATGGGGCGACACTGTCACACGATCATAGCATTAACATAAGCCACTCTGGATGTAGATATGCATTTTTTATTAATTAAAAAACTTTATCATAATGCAACAGATCTGTCAGTATATCAATATTTTACTATAACATGATATATTACGTGACGTAGCTTTTTAGGCTTCATTTCTTTCGGCTTCATTTATTGAAAAAACAATTTAATTACATACATACTGGTACCAAAATTATTATTATACCTTAGATATATGTTGCATAAACTCGACTACAATGGAAGCATACTCTACAATAATTTAATTGATTGATTGAATAATAAAGTTATGTCCATTTTAAATGAAGGCCTGTCATTTTTTAATGCAGACAAGACTGATTTAAGGAAATGATCAGGAACTGGCTGCAACTCGTCTGCCCAACTTCAGGTTAAGAAACAGTCACAACTGTAATACAACTTTTCAGAAATAAAACCAGCCCATAGAATTCCACTGTCAAACTATTATGGTGCAGGTAAAATAGGATTAACAAATGAGTTTTTCAGTGTTGAACTGACAGAGATTTGTGGGCCATGTAAGGTCCGTCTGTATGTAAGACAGGCCCGGCATAGAAATGTTTAAGTCCAGGAAAGAGTTAGACTGAGCACCAACGCTGAAAACAATGGTCCAAACCCACCTTCTATGTTCTTCCTCTGAAGTGCAAGCAGAAACTGGCCAAGTCGACTGGTCACCTCTTCCATGTCCTTGGCAATGACCATCACCATGGCAGCCAGGTGCTCGGTCCAGATGGCATGATGACGACCCAGGAGTTTACGGAAGACTAGCGCAAGACTGTCCCACACTGAATGGTCCATGACATCAGCATTCAGACACATCTAAATCACCAGAACAGTCTTGTTTACAAAAACAATCATTGTTTTCATCTACCAAGGTTTTGACATAATTTTAAATACTTGGCACATTATTAAAAACATGGTCCATCTTTTAAAAGGAAGTTGCCATTAATCAGAATATGGTACCAACATTTCAAAGATTCAACAGTGATAATGTGTAATGTTAAAACACTGTTACTAAAAATTAACTGAACACTCCTTTAGCTGTTAAAAATGTGTTGCTTTTGAAAGGTCTGAATGAAATGCTAACCTTACTAAGTATTAGGAATGAGAGCATGCCTGTGCTAGTCTCAGACCGACCTACCTGTATTGTGCGCATGTAACTGTTGCATGACATGGAAGAATGCTGGTCTGACCCCGCCACCTGGTGACCATCTGCAACACCACTGAGCCTCAAGACCTTGCTTTGGGGCGTTCATCATGCCTGTGAGGTTCTGCATCATCTGCCAGTCTCTTGAATGGTGACATAGTCTCAGATGACAAACTGCAAGGTGAAAGAACCGCTTAGGGAGCTGTCACTGCAAGGTGTGTGAGAGAACTACTTAAGTCACTCAGGATAAGGTGTGCAAACCCAAAGGAGTTGTCAATGCAAGCTGTGTGGAAGCTGCCACTACAAAGTTTGTGAAATGGTTGGTTAAGAGGCTGAAACGAATACAACTTATCCTCTGCACTGTCATTCGCTGCAAGACTCACTAAATACACGTTTAACTTGTAGCGTTAAGGAACAGCCACGACTATGAAGAAACTCTCCAGTCTCCAGAAATAATTCCAGCCTACAGAAATCCGCTGGGAGTCTGTTACAAACTATTGTATATGAACATTTATCATTTTATGTGTCACATTGTAAGAAATGACTTACTTGGTGTGAGCGTTGACAGAGGTCGAGATGTCCGACAAGTGGTCACAGGTCTTCATGTCAATCTCTTCCGTATGACGTGTGCTGCTTCCTGTCATTCCTTCCGCCTCTCTCTTGTCACCGACAGTGGCTGTCTCACTTGTGTCACTCTCACTCTTTGGGCCTTGTCCTCTGTCCACCTCAGTGTCCACGTGTGGACTTGACACAGAAACCACACCAGAGCCAGACGACACCGCTGAACTAGTGTCCACCACAAGGTCGCCATCTCGACTGACAATGGCGCCATCTAGTGATTTCCCAGATGACACTGCTGCAGAAAGTCCAGACGACTGGAAACGTGACTTCCACACTTTCCAGATCTTTTCTTTCTGCTGATCGATATTCGTCGTCATACGCACCGTTGTGTCACCAGATGGCAGGTCTTGTGTTGATTTATCAGCTTTGTCGCCCTCAATTTTCACCTGTACATGTGTCGCAGTCATCACCTGTGCAGGTGTAGCGGAAGTGACTTGCCCTGCAATTACTGTAGCTGGGGCAGCTGCAGTGGCTGGCGACGTACTTGGACCTAATAGATCGCTGTTAGAGCTCGTTTCTGTCCCTTTCTCAATACACGACACATTCACTTCCTGATCATGTGTAGATGCAGGTACTTCACATACACTGGGTACTTCCACTGGCATCACACTGGGTACTTCTCCAACTGGTGCAAGTACTTCTGCTTTCACAGGCCTCAAGGCACGTGTCGTTTCTAAATGTTCTATTTCTGTCTTTGTTGCTAATTTTTGTACACAAGTCTTCGCTGAACTTTGCACTTGTGTTTCATGTGGACTTTGTAGTGGCCTCTTGTCTGAACTCTGTACCTGTGTCTTATCTAAACACTGTGCATTCGTCGTTTCTGAACTTTGTTCTTGCACCTTATCTGAATTAAGTACTTGTGCCTTGTCTGAAATGTCTACGTGTGTCGTTGCTGAACTTTGTACGTTTGACTTTTCTAAACTTTGTACATGTGTCTTCTGTGAACTTTGTACTTTCTCTGGACTCTGTACCTGTGGTGTACCAGACTGACCAGTGTCCACTCGGCAGAATCCCATGGAGATCATCTTGATGATGTTGCTGGATGGAGGCGGACGTCGAGCAATCCGGCCACTAGTGTATTTGGTCACTCTGTTTAGACGTCTGACCACTGGATTGGCTTTTTCACCAGCAGCTGGCCCCTTGACCATGGCATGACACACTATTCCATTACCAACAGACGCTGCGATATGGTGGTCACCGGTGTTACTGGAACGACTGCTAGCATCTGGTTCAGAGGTAAACTGTCCTTCAGGATCTGTCCTAACAATTGTCCTTACCCCTGTGCTTGTCCTAGGCGTCACCAAATCAGCCTGTGTATTCCTCTGGGCTTGCATAGATTGAATTATTGTTTTATGAGTCTGTGTGTCTGTCCTAGCTGCCACCTGCATGTCTGTCCTAGCTGCTGTCTGTATGATCCTGCTGTCCTGAGGAGTGGCTAGGGTCACTGTCCTGGCACATTTGTCCTGTCTACCAGTCAGCGCTGCATCACACACGGGCAGAATCTCTGGAGACCGATTTATCCTTCCAGTTGGCACAGCCCTAGTCCTGTCTTTACAGACAGCCACCCTGTGGTCTACAGTGACGCTCCTCAACGGTGCCGCAACCCTAGTGCCAGCTGCCTTGTTTAGCCACCCTCCCAAATCTGCTTGGCACTCACCAGGTGAACTTGTCACCTCTGACCTGTAAAGGTCAGACTTGTCAGCAATAGAGTCTTTCACAATGACAGTCCTGTTGGAAGGATTCACCACTGGACTAGATGGCTCCTCTTTCACTACGGACACATGGCATGATGCTTGGCCCCCTGGGGTAACAGTGGTTCTGCTTCCTGATAAGGGTAATTTCAAGGGGGCTTGGCCAACAGTTGTTGTTTTCCCACCAGGGTTTCGTGCACTGACCACCACTTTATAAGGTACCCTTGATGGCATGACAGCGGGCACACAATTCTTATTCTCCCCCAGTGTGTCTGATGTGATGCTCATGTCAGTTCTGCTGTCCATGGTGACAGTCATGGAGTGGTTCTGTCTTGACGATGACACCAGACATGAAGTGAGACACCCCAGTCCAGTAGTAGAGACCTTTGTGACAGTCTCACAGGGTGTCTTTGTCACCACCTGGGTAGGACACTTCTCCCTACCTGAGGATGATTGTATCATGACAGGCAAGGCTTTCGGCCCTGAGATGATCACTGAACGACTGAACTGGGTCTCTTTTGTTGTTGCTACTTCAGTTGCTATGGCGACCGTGTGGCCTGCAACATTTGGTTTCACCGTGACACCAGCGTTACAACCTGGACGTTGACTGTTGGTGGTTCGTGTCACTATCTGTGGCGGACACACTGGTGACACAAGGACATTGGTGGTTGACCCGTCACATACCGTTCCATCCCCAGAAGCCACCCTATCGGGTCTGCGGAGGGTGATCTTCGTCTTCTTCCCACACCCCTCTGTCCCCAACGTCTTCCCCGTGTTACGCTTCCAGCACCGCTTACGAACCTTGCCGTGGGGCTGCTGCGTTGCCAACGACGACACAGTGCCCAGCTGACTGGACGTTGAACTCGTCTCTGAGTAACCATCCTCTGATCCCCTGTGCTCAGTGGTCAAGTGTCCAGTGTTGTCACCGACCGTGTACAGCTTGACACCTGACACGTGGCCAGTTTCCAGTTTTTGTTCCAAGTTGACATCGGCGCACTGCATGGTGTCGTGTCCACTGCTATGTGACATCACATCACTACCCCCCACGGAGTCATCATCTACCTGATTGGGCTCTATCTTTCTCGGGAAACACACGTCTCCTTCTGACGAACATATCGTGTCATTGTCACTGACCCCATCGGGGTGACTGTCCTCTGTACACCCAGGCCGTGCCTCTGCAGCTCTGTCGGTGTCGTCAATGGACACAACCAGGTGGTCACTGTCCTGACTGATGTCATTGTCACACATGTGTTGATTGTGCGTCACCACATCACTGACGTCAGTGGACACCTCTCGCATGACGGTTCGGCGTCCACCGTGGTCAGAGATCTCCTCCATTTCCACCACAATGTACTCATTGCTGTCATACTCCTGGCCGCAGTAGTCTGTCATCGAGTCATCACCGTCGGCCGTCACCGACATGTCTCTTGACTCATCATCTGACGCAACTGTCACACATTGTGGTGTGTCGGTACGTAATACCTGACGTGAGTCGCTCTCACCGGGATCAGAGTATACTGTGAATTCAGCGTCATTATGCTCAGATTCTATAGTGTCATTCAGCCTAGAGTCTACTGGTAATTCATTGTCATTACACTCAACGTCCACTGTCATTTCATCGTCACCAAGCTCCGACTTGCAGTGTCCCGCCACCTCTGGGTCTCCAAGTGTCACCACGGTGTCACTGGGCGGTTGACATGCCACAAAACACGCTGGGTTTACTTCCGTCTCCTTGCCACTGTCATCGGACTCGACGCCTGCGTCATGTGACGTGCCGCCTACCCCAGCATGCTCTTCCCCACCCTCTTCTTCCTCGTAGTCCGGCTCAAAATCCTCCTCGTGATCAATGTCACCCCAGTAGCTCTTCGTGTGCTTGTGGTGGCCAAAGTGTAAGTTGCGGGTTGTGCCCTCAGCCTTGGGCCCTTTGCGTGCCGCAGTCTTCAGATGGCCACGTGACACTTGCGCAATCTCTGTGTCACCTCTCGATCTGCTACTGCCTTGGTGGGTGTGTTTTGTGTCACTAGGTGTCACGTGTGTTTTGAGCTGTGCGTTGACACTTTGGTTTGATGTAGAGACTGTCACTGGTGACGTAGAGACCATCAGTTCTGACGCAGATGTCATCACTGAGGATGTCACTGGTGATGTAGAGACTGTCACGAGTGGTGTAGAGACTGTCACTGATGATGTCTCTGATGTTTTCTGCAGCAGTGGTTTTGTTGGAGCCGTCTTAGTCGAGGCCAGATCAGGTGCAGTTTCTAAGAGTCCTGTACATTGTGAGGCTGTGTTCACAGCTTCCTTTGATGTCTCAGTAGACGACAAACATCTTTGGTTTTCTACTTTGGCAACGACGACGTTTTGCAAATTCCCTCGAAGGCACACAGACTTCTTAAGTCGCCCTCTGCCAGAGGACCCTCACAACGTGACCTCCCTTGACCCTGCCCACGTTTTTACCCCGACCGATGCACTCGGTTACTTCCCCAACATCTTGCCCTGCGACAGGAGGGGTGCTTGGCCGGCCTCGCCCTCTGCCCCGCCCACGTGGTGACAACGGCCGACCCAACTGTCTTGCCTTGGAGACTCCATCTCCTTCACCCTGGTGCACCTTGGGTAATACCACAACATGGGCCTTGTCACAGAACATCACCAAGTCAGCACCTACCTCTGTATCTTTTGTCACCATAGCAACATCATCACCTGACATCAGCCTGTCTCCTGCTGCCGCCTGGTGGCCAGGTTTCTTCCTTGACGACACGCCCACATTTTTGGCCGACCCCTTGTGGTTGTTTAACCCCTGCTCTGGGGTGTCCGTGTCCTGCTTACCTACGATGTCAGCAAGTCTTGACTGTGCCCGGGGCGACTGTCGCGTCCCTTTCCTCACGACCACCACCTTATTGTTAGCCTTCACGGGCGAGCATCTAGTGTCATGTGACTTTAGGTCGACACTGACAACTGTCTTGTCTTCACAGGTATCACCCGATTCAGTTGGCACAACAACTGGTGCGCTAAGTCTGTTCCTCCCGGCTTGCTTCTGTGGGGATTTCCTTGGGCTGTTTTTCCTAGCCTTGGGAGGATTGTAACAGTCAGTAGGGGAGATGTCAGACACGATCATGCTGTTCCTCCCCTGCCCTTTCTTCCTGCGCCCCCCACGGACGGTCCCAGTTACTTCCCTGTGACAGTTATCAGGAGAGTCTGCGTCACCAAATGGCATGCAGTCTTCGCTGTTGACATGTTGTGGCGATGGCGAGATGCATTTGACAACAATAGGGGGCACCACTGAGCGTGGACTTGCCCGTTTACCCCGGCCTCTCGTGGGTGTGACTTTGTCCGATTCATGTACACCCATAACAACCCTCTTGTCCATATTCAAGGTCACCCTCAAGCATACTTGGTCTGGGTCAACACCTGAAGAACACAGCATTCCTGTGATGAGACTGTCATGACAGTCAGTCTGATATAAAAGTTATCTAGGCTGTATTCTTTTCTTCATATTTTGTTAGTGTCTAATCCAGCACCACAAGAATTAGTTGATTTTTAATATCACAATGTACCTTGAAAAGTTCCATGGCTTCCATTATAACATTGGTTGGTCCGTTGTTTAGGGAATTATCCTTACAAATTAAATGGCTAATACAATAATGCATTTTACTAACAAACATGGTGAATTTACAAACAATCACATCTAAGGCTTGTGAATATATCATCCCATGTTTGGTTACAACATACTTGCTTAACAATGTCTTCCACGAACAAACATAACACAACTACAGCACTAATAATGAATGTGAAGTTTTCAATACATGTGAACGGTTTGTCAAACAAAGCAAACCTACTGTTGAGAGACGACACTGGCACTGGCACTGGCACTGGCACCAGCACGCTTCCATCCTTTACTTCTGTGTCCTCCGTCACACCTTTCTTCCTCGGCGCTCCTCTCTGTTTCCTCATCTTCATCTCACCATCTCCCCCTACAACCACATTACTTGTGAAAACTAGTGACACTACTTATACAACCATCCAACGACACTATTTGTGAACACCAATGACACTACTTATATAACCATCCAACGACTCTACTTGTAAACACCAGTGACACTACTTATACAACCATCCAACGACACTATTTGTGAACACTAGTGACACTACTTATACAACCATCCAACAACACTACTTGTGAACACTAGTGACACTACTTATACAACCATCCAACAACACTATTTGTGAACACCAGTGACACTACTTATATAACCATCCAACGACACTATTTGTGAACACCAGTGACACTACTTATACAACCATCCAACGACACTACTTGTAAACACTAGTGACACTACTTATATATCCATCCAACGACACTACTTGTAAACACTAGTGACACTGCTTATACAACCATCCAACGACACTACTTGTAAACACCAGTGACACTACTTATACAACCATCCAACGACACTATTTGTGAACACCAGTGACACTACTTATACAACCATCCAACGACACTGCTTGTAAACACCAGTGACACTACTTATACAACCATCCAACGACACTATTTGTGAACACCAGTGACACTACTTATATAACCATCCAACGACACTATTTGTGAACACCAGTGACACTACTTATACAACCATCCAGACACTTTTGTGAACACCAGTGACATATTTAACCACCAACCTTTTTCAGTGACACTACTTATACAACCATCCAACGACACTGCTTGTAAACACCAGTGCCCACTACTTATACAACCATCCAACGACACTATTTGTGAACACCAGTGACACTACTTATACAACCATCCAACGACACTGCTTTGTGAACACTGTACCAACCATCCAACGACACTACTTTGTAAACACCAGTGACACTACTTATAATCCATCCAACGACACTATTTGTGAACACCAATGACACTACTTATACAACCAATCCAACGACACTATTTGTGAACACTAGTGACACTACAAAAACCCAATTTGTAAACACTAGTGACACTACTTATACAACCATCCAACGACACTATTTGTGAACACCAGTGACACTACTTATACAACCATCCAACGACACTGCTTGTGAACACCAGTGACACTACTTATACAACCATCCAACGACACTATTTGTGAACACCAGTGACACTACTTATACAACCATCCAACGACACTATTTGTGAACACCAGTGACACTACTTATACAACCATCCAACGACACTATTTGTGAACACCAGTGACACTACTTATACAACCATCCAACGACACTATTTGTGAACACCAGTGACACTACTTATACAACCATCCAACGACACTATTTGTGAACACCAGTGACACTACTTATACAACCATCCAACGACACTGCTTGTGAACACCAGTGACACTACTTATACAACCATCCAACGACACTACTTGTAAACACCAGTGACACTACTTATATAACCATCCAACGACACTATTTGTGAACACTAGTGACACTACTTATACAACCATCCAACGACACTGCTTGTAAACACCAGTGACACTACTTATACAACCATCCAACGACACTGCTTGTGAACACCAGTGACACTACTTATACAACCATCCAACGACACTACTTGTGAACACCAGTGACACTACTTATACAACCATCCAACGACACTATTTGTGAACACCAGTGACACTACTTATACAACCATCCAACGACACTATTTGTGAACACCAGTGACACTACTTATACAACCATCCAACGACACTATTTGTGAACACCAGTGACACTACTTATACAACCATCCAACGACACTATTTGTGAACACCAGTGACACTACTTATACAACCATCCAACGACACTATTTGTAAACACCAGTGACACTACTTATACAACCATCCAACGACACTATTTGTGAACACCAGTGACACTACTTATATAACCATCCAACGACACTATTTGTGAACACCAGTGACACTACTTATATAACCATCCAACGACACTATTTGTGAACACTAGTGACACTACTTATACAACCATCCAACGACACTGTTTGTAAACACTAGTGACACTACTTATACAACCATCCAACGACACTACTTGTAAACACTAGTGACACTGCTTATACAACCATCCAACGACACTACTTGTGAACACCAGTGACACTACTTATACAACCATCCAACGACACTATTTGTGAACACCAATGACACTACTTATACAACCATCCAACAACACTACTTGTGAACACTAGTGACACTACTTATACAACCATCCAACAACACTACTTGTGAACACTAGTGACACTACTTATACAACCATCCAACAACACTACTTGTGAACACTAGTGACACTACTTATACAACCATCCAACAACACTATTTGTGAACACCAGTGACACTACTTATATAACCATCCAACGACACTATTTGTGAACACTAGTGACACTACTTATATATCCATCCAACGACACTACTTGTAAACACTAGTGACACTGCTTATACAACCATCCAACGACACTACTTGTAAACACCAGTGACACTACTTATACAACCATCCAACGACACTATTTGTGAACACCAGTGACACTACTTATACAACCATCCAACGACACTGCTTGTAAACACCAGTGACACTACTTATACAACCATCCAACGACACTATTTGTGAACACCAGTGACACTACTTATATAACCATCCAACGACACTATTTGTGAACACCAGTGACACTACTTATACAACCATCCAACGACACTATTTGTGAACACCAGTGACACTACTTATACAACCATCCAACGACACTACTTGTAAACACTAGTGACACTACTTATACAACCATCCAACGACACTGCTTGTAAACACCAGTGACACTACTTATACAACCATCCAACGACACTATTTGTGAACACCAGTGACACTACTTATATAACCATCCAACGACACTATTTGTGAACACCAGTGACACTACTTATACAACCATCCAACGACACTACTTGTAAACACTAGTGACACTGCTTATATATCCATCCAACGACACTACTTGTAAACACTAGTGACACTGCTTATATATCCATCCAACGACACTACTTGTAAACACTAGTGACACTACTTATATATCCATCCAACGACACTACTTGTAAACACTAGTGACACTGCTTATATATCCATCCAACGACACTACTTGTAAACACTAGTGACACTACTTATATATCCATCCAACGACACTACTTGTAAACACTAGTGACACTGCTTATATATCCATCCAACGACACTACTTGTAAACACTAGTGACACTACTTATATATCCATCCAACGACACTACTTGTAAACACTAGTGACACTACTTATACAACCATCCAACGACACTACTTGTAAACACTAGTGACACTTGTTGTACTACATTTTTTATAATAAAGAGATGTCTCTAGTATTTAACAACCCTTATAATTTGGTTTGTCTTGTGGAAGTTCTGGCTAACTACCCATGTTTCTGGCTTGCTTTTCATGGCTTTATAAATATGTTTATTGCAAATTAACGTTATTTGATATTACACGAAATCTGCATTACTGTTGGAGTGAGGCCATTTTTATATACCATTTTAAAACAGTATAATATACAACGATAATTGTCAAAACTTCAATAACACTTCTACAATTGATCGGGCAAGTACTATGCCAACTAGAGCACGCCCATGTGAAGTCTACTTGCTGTTCGGGCAAGTGGTGGTCTACGCCAGCTTGCCCAACTGCATGACCCAGCAATCGGGCAACCATTAGTGTCAAAACTATGTTGTGTGACAGCGCCATTTAGTGATTCACTAGTGAAACATGTGCATGTTCCTGTCTGGGTTATAGTTGCCTTGGAATGCCTCGTGTTTGAATACCCTACTAATTGAATGCATCAAACCTAGTCACAATGCTTCAGTTGCAGTCACAATACTTGATCAAAAATTACTATAGAAATGACTTTACTTTATGTACATTCTTGAAAGTAACTCATGTTTTGTCTTTTTATATACATGTATGATTGGATTACATAACCTATCTTACATAATCTATCTATCGTCTACAATTGCATTACATAGCCTATCCTATATTACCTTTCATGTTTTATAACACTAACTAAAAACCGACTATTTTGTTATCACCAAAGTGAGGTATTCCGACAAAAAAGGAACATTGCTACCAGCCTGCTGATGCATAGCGACTAAATGGTTGGTGTACTGCAACCAAGCGTTTGCATCTTCGTGCACAAGCTCTCTGTAACCCTGCCACATCCCTTTAAAAAACTCCCCCTTATAACATAAGCCAATGAAGTCGCCCACAAGGTGTGTGGTGGGTCTCCGGCCAAGTGCTAATGTTTAGGATGCTACTGTGTCATTATATTGGGATTCCCACTCATGTATCCGTCTTTAAATTGAGGACAGTATTTTCTCTGTTACCACGGGCCCACTCCCGAGCTTTACGAAGACCAGGGGTCGAAATAGTGGGTGTCCGGCAGTCCGAGGACTGCCAGAAATTTGGCAGACTGCCGAAGATGGCGTCAGCCGCATTCCGACGGACACCCACCAAATTCGGGAATATTTTTACCATTTTTTATTCACAATGTCGATCTTCGACAACGGCAACGACCCCTATTGATCAAGTCGAAAATGATCGTCGCGAACCTACCGGATTACTAACCAGTTCCTAGAAATTAATGTTTTCCATTTCGATCTTCGAAGGCGCGTTTCAATTTCATTTTCACAGCGATCTTCAGAGGGAGCGTAGGAAAATTTCGGAGCCTTTTATTTGAGTGAGTCAGTTTTACGTTAGAGTTTATTGTTGGAAAGTGTTATTGAATATTGTTAAAGCTATTTGTTATCGATGCGCGTAGACATAGTTGTTTACCAACAATAACATGTGGAGGCATATTTCCGGAGTGGATTTCGGAGGATGAACGAAAGGAAAAAGGTAATTACGCTTGCAGATATGATTATATGCTATTTAAAAACACTCTGGATTGTATATAATGCACTGTCAGTAAATGTAACAAGTGGGAAGACTTGTTCAATGTTGTACTAATAACCAAACGCTTATGGTCAGCCATGTTTGTTTATGCATCCATCTTGGATCAAGTCCGTTGCGGTTATTAATCTAATGCCATCCTTAATTATATTACAATTTAGAGAAGCCATCAGCGTATGAATGTGTGTCTTACTGTGTTTTAAGTCAAATTAGATAATAATTTGGTAGAAATAACCAAAATATGTCTGGCATTTATTGTGATAGGCTAAGGGGTAATGCCGTAACGGTGACGCTCATCAGCTGAAATGGTTGTACCTATTATTTTCTGTGACTGTCAAACATTTCAAGCCCATTGCATATTTTAACTGTTATTTAGCATCTTGTTTGGGGACATATCGTCCACAATATTGTGAAATAAGTGACTTGAGACATAACATCTATAATTCTTACAAAACATGGGTAATCTTATAGCAAGTTATACTTACCTGGCCTAAATTAGTTGGGCCCTTTTAAATCGTTTCTTCTATTTCTTATCGATGTGTAGTTGTTCAAAATGTCATTCTACACCATTTCAGGTACCATACAAAGAAGTCATGATCAATCTTAATTTTGTATTTGTGTTTAACAAGTCGACACGTCGCCCCAACCAGACATGTGGAGGCAGTGATAGCGAGAGTGACAGTGACGACAGTGACTGTTATCTGGCGACAGCTCTTGCCAGATTGGAAGAGTGAGATGAACGAGCTTGTTGATGTACATATGTTTTTAGTGTTTATGTATATATGTTTCTGGTGTATGTGTATATAATTATGTTTCCAGTGCAGGTATATATAATTATGTTTCTGGTGTTAGTGTATATATGTTGTTGGTGCGGGGGTATGTATGTGTTTGATGTTCGCCTTTTGTATTAAATTTGTTCGATTTTTAAATATTGTGTTTGTCGTGTTATTTTGCTAAAAAAAAATTGGGGGGCCATTTTCAGGACAGCCAGATATCCCTGAGGACTGCCAGATTTCTCAACTAGGCAGTCCTGCTGACTGCCAGATATTTTTGAGTTATTTCTACCCCTGAAGACGATCAGTGAAGGGTAGTTTTGACCTCTGACTTGCGAAGATGAGCGGTCAGGACATTGAAACTAGGCAGATGCTGTATTGTGACCGGCGCATTCCAACCATATCCCTCCTGTGACCTGCCCGACTGTCAAAATGACATGGAAAAGTTATAGATCGCACTGCGAATTAGACAGAAATATACTTACTACTTAGTAACCAAAATTAAGTGGGCCCAGATTCTAGCCATTGTACCAACATGTGGTATTTCCGAAATCGTCCATAGTTCATGTTCTCTCACATGAATTGGTTGAAACCCCCATCGCACACGCACTTAAGCTCGGCATGGCCCGACACCGACGATTTTGTCTACTACTTGTTTATATTCCAACATTAAAAGCAACGGAAATGCATTTGTTTTCACGTCGATCTAATTTTACGAAAATTTTATTAAGTTTTATATATCGTTATACTAGCCGATGACAAGGATTCAGGACAACAGGGAACTTCACTTTATTCGATAAACTTACGTGCCAAAACCTTATAACGTTACTTTCCCACACAACATGGCGATGTTAACGCGGTGCATTGTGGGCTTATGGCCGCTTGACACTTACCGCACCAGATCACACCTGAGCATATCGCGAGCGCCATAAGCATAAGAGCATCTCAAGTTTTGATTAAACAATCTTTATTTCATTTCTATTCATCGATTCAATTACGCACAAGGGTCACCTATACATGTCATTCTTATTTTTAGTTGAAAAAAAATTATGTTCAACCAAAAACTGTACATACCACATATACTTCATTTTCATATTAGAACCCTGTGCTGTACTAGCTTTCACATCAGATCCAGAGAGAGGGTAGTCTAGAAGTAACACACCTCCTATTACACAACTCTTGAAACTTGTCCAAAACCTGCAGATGTGCTAAAACTATGGCACCACTCCTCTGTCAGTTGGCTTATAACTTTGGAACTTGGAGGACTAGGTACATTCTTTACACTTTACTCCCTGGCAGACTTGTTCTATCGAACATAATCTCAGCTTCTCTGGGAAGCATCCAGCCATGCTGCAATTAATGCACAAAGTTTATTTGTACATATATATCCACCGCTGTCTATAACCAGGTTCTCATTCATACTGCTGAATGAACTGGAGCAACGTAGTGAGAAAAAAAATTGCCCAAAGATTGGCCTGGTTCTCTTAGTCAATAGTCCAAAGCTCCAACCCGTGTCACTGCAAATGATATCAAAGATTGTTGTAAGATATTGGATTATAGGCTAATACAGTGCGTGCCATTCAAAAATTGTCATGCCAACATTAACAAATTTGGAAGCTCAAGCTAACAACCCATGATATTTGCTTAGGGCATTTTTGAATGATCTTACAGGGCATGTAACTCTTAAATTTAAGAATAGTGCAGTCATGTTGTGGGTAAAATCTAAAATGCATATACCTTCAACACACCCCTGAATGTGCCAATGTAATAGGTTATTCTTTTTTATAACAGAGTTGATGTGTTACTATGTAGATTTGTGTAACACAAAAGACATGGAAGCACTTTACCATCTCAGCCCTGAGTATGTGACATCAGTACAGACACCGCAACAAATCTCACAAATCCCATCATAGAGTCCAACCAATCTGTCTATTGTTAAGTACTGCAAGTACCAACTTGAGTGGTATGGTTGGGGGTCTTTCTCTGTGATAGGACCGACATTGTGGAACAGCCTACGTACTTCCTGATGGAATTTACACTCAATGGGAATATTCAAGTCATTACTAAAGATACATCTCATTTGTATAGAGCACTACTTCACTAGCTGTAATTGATTATTTATTCATGCCTATGAATTAATATTTTATGTTTTAAATTTGACTTGACTTCTTAATGCTTATGTATATCTGATATGCCAAGTACATTTAGTATAATATTTTACTTATTTATGTCATTAACTTAAATTTTAAAAAGGCAATGCAAATTGAATACATTTATTACAGGAAAAAACATTAGTAGATACATACACAGAAAAATTATGCTTTAAAAAGTAAAAATGGAACAAATATGAGTAGATTTAACTTATTTAATGTTTTTATTCAACCTATTTATGTTTAACTTATTTGTTTAGCTTATATTTACATGTTTTTAACCCAGATATATGCATATTTCCTAATAATAAACAATCTACAAAAAATATTTCCAGTGACTAAACAACTTACAGGAGCTTCCAGTGAATGGATTATTGTATGTAGATATACCTGATAGTGTAATTACTATACCATAACACCCCATGGCCAAATTTGACTTTGAGGTCTATTCAATGTAGCAACATTTTAGATTTTAGTCAACAACAAATCAAAATAAGTCGACAACATTGTGATGGCTTTATACACCAGTAACCTACACAGACCATGCATTGGCAGACAAATGTAACATGAATAGACAGTGTCTCCAAGTACAAGTCAAATATGCAATATGAGACCACAACAATTGCCTAGAATAAACATCTTGTAAAATAACTTCCTTTCTGCTATGATTAACAACAATAATTGCATATTTACATAACATATTACAATGGCAAATACAATACTAAACTTTTAAAGGCTTGAATGTATTCACCGTTAGTCTCGCTTCCACCACTTTGTAAATGACAAGTGATTATTCCATTTCCATTGACCTGTTTGAAGTTGGGTTCATATTATAGTCTCTATACAAAGTATCCTGGGTAAACATGCGTTCACTGACATAGTGACAATTTCAAATTAATCCAACATTAACCAGAATAACTGATGAATGAAGCCAATGTGAGTGACACAGGCAAGACACGTTTACATTGCTTAAAACTGTCCAAACACACTGCAAACAAGCATGTTTTGCAATATATTCCTCTGTTTACATTCTGAACAAAGTTCTCCCCACATCCCATGTTCACACATGCTAAGCCGCAAAAATTGGCGATCCCCGAACAGATCAATGACAAGATCAGATCTGCTGCCATGAACTGATTAAAATAACCATATTATACAAATCTACAATAAAACGCAAACTACATTTTCAGCAAATATATTTTTGATCATACTGGGGCAAGGCTTATAGCTTCTGCCCAATTACTTACAAAAATAGTTTTTTGCAACAAAATTGCATTGGCACCATCAACCAGCCTGGAAAAATATATTATCATTGATAATATTGAAACAAATTACTCATTGTGATTATGCTGTCAATTTAAGCATTGTCATCTTCCACAAAATCCAGTATTACAAAACACAGGTGGTGGACACAAGACGAGCCACATTCACATGTCTGTCTTGGCTTAAACTGGGTAAAACACGTATTACATTTATTCACTTTCATACTATGTATTTTCTTTTACTTTCATACTGCACACACTACATTCTTTTGCTTCACAAGTCACAACACAAATCACTGAAAACCACACTGAGACGACATTTACAGGCGGCTAAATACCTGCAGTAAACAAGTATGAAGAGTTTTATAAAATCGTTTGGCTGTACATGTTTTTAACACATCCATTATGGGCTCGAGGGAAGATCAACAATTTGACTTGTGTCCTTTTCCAACATGCTTCCTTGTCTAACTAAAATATCATGTCCTTGTCCAGCAAGAACAATGTCCTTGTACAGCATTAACATTGTGTACCTGTCCAGCAAGGACACGATGTCCTTGTTCAGCAATGACAATTTATTCAGCAAGAACACCATCTTTGTCCAGCAAGAACACCAAGAATATTGTGTTCTCATCTAGGAAAGATACAGTGTCCTCATCCAGCAAGGACATCATGTCCTTATCCAACAAAGACTCCATGTCTTTGTGCAGCAAGGACACCATGTCCTTATCCAACAATATAACTTTATATTTTGCAAGACTCCCGTGTTAGTGACCAGACATGGCTGGGCAGGATTTTAACAAATCTACAGAAACAGTGAAATTTTTTGATTCACGTCTTCTACCCATAAATGGAACGATTCAAATAATGAGTTACAATTTGTCCTGGCCGGGCATCATGTCATTCTGGTGACCTCACTCCTGTGACTGTCCTTGCTATGTATTATTATGTCACGTTCTTGAGAAAAGCAACATCATGCTGCCGTTGGTGCTGTAAATATAGTGTCTTTGTTGTAACTGTAGTGTCTTTGTTGCAACTGTAGGGGTCTTTGTTGAAACTGTATTGTCTTTGTGGTAACTGTAACGTCTTTGCTGTAACTGTAGTGTCTTTGTTGTAACTGTAGCATATATGCTGTAACTGTAGTGTCTTTGTTGTAACTGTAGTGTCATTATTGTTTCAATAGAGTCTATGCTGTAAGAGTAATGTTTTGTTGTAACTGTAGTCTATTTGCTGTATCTGTAGTGTCTTTGTTGTAATTATAATGTCTTTACCGTAACAATGGTGTTTTTGCTGTGACTGCAGTGTCTTTGCTGTGACTGCGGTGTGTTTGCTGTGACTGCGGTGTCTTTGTTGTGACTACGGTGTCTTTGCTGTGACTACGGTGTCTTTGCTGTGAATGCAGGGGTCTTTGCTGTAACAATGGTGTCTTTGCTGTGACTGCAGTGTCTTTGCTGTGAATGCGGTGTGTTTGCTGTGACTGCGGTGTGTTTGCTGTGAATGCGGTGTCTTTGCTGTGACTACGGTGTCTTTGCTGTGAATGCGGTGTCTTTGCTGTGAATGCGGTGTCTTTGCTGTAACAATGGTGTCTTTGCTGTGACTGCAGTGTCTTTGCTGTGACTATGGTGTCTTTGCTGTGAATGCGGTGTCTTTGCCGTAACAACGGTGTCTTTGCTATGACTACAGTGTCTTTGCTGTGAATGCGGTGTCTTTGCTGTGACTACGGTGTCTTTTCTGTGAATGTGGTGTCTTTGCTGTGACTACAGTGTCTTCTGTCATGTCAGCCCTACACCTTGGTGTGTCCCTAGTCCCAGCCTACACTGTGGTGTACTTGTGCCCCCTGCGGGCGGCCTTCACCCACTGTAGACGCCCCCCGTGGAGGGTGAAGTTGGACCAGGCGGCGAGCTGGAGGACAGCACAGACCACGGGCACACAGACAAGGAGGCGGAAGACTCCCTGGCGGTACACCTCGTGCTGGGCAGACTGCTGCGGGTCAAACTTCATCTTGATGGAACCAAACGAGTTGCCCGACGCGAAGACGTCGTGTCCTGAAAGTGAACAGCAGGTCACTGAGTCAACTAGCAAAATCCACCAAACACAGTGTCGCGTTGAAATTAACAGTAGGTCCATTCGTAGTTGCAGTGTTTCATATGGATGTGGAAAATGTTTTTTGCTCAATGCACCAATTCGAATCATATCACACAAGAGTCAGTCAATCAGATATGAAGAAGTGATGGCATTAAAAAGGTAATTTCCCATGCTATTGCCCCAGCCTTGGAAATAAATGAATTTGAACGTTTATAGAACGAAGCACTAAAATTGTGGTTCATATTAACAGTTGTTTTTTTCCCATAATAAATTACAATAACTGCACTTACCGGTATATAACATTTAAGTATTTGAAAGAAGTACACTAATAATTTCAAACCTGTAAACCATAAAATAATGGTGCATGTCTGAGACAATTAAACAGCCGACATGATTGAGCAAAATAAAGGTGCAAGTTGTGATAATTAAAGAGTAGATTTGAGCAAAGGGATCCACCAACCTGTCTGGGAGGCGAGCAGCCATGTGCCAATGAGTGGCGCTAGTGTCTGGCCTGGCTTTGACACGAAGGCCGACGTGCCGAACATGAGCGCAGATACGGCCTGTCTCCGATGGTGGATGACAAAGTCTTCATCCACCAGGTCACTGATGACCAGACTGAGCAGTCTACACGTGCCCTCCGTGAACACCCGGTTACTGCAAACACAGGGAGCTCAGTGACATCACAACTTACAGGAGACTCTAGTGCATGGTCACTGTACATTGCATCTACAACTTACAGGAGACTCTAGTGAATGGTCACGGTACACTGCATCTATAACTTACAGGAGACTCTAGTGCATGGTCACTGTACATTGCATCTACAACTTACAGGAGACTCTAGTGAATGGTCACTGTACACTGCATCTACAACTTACAGGAGACTCTAGTGCATGGTCACTGTACATTGCATCTACAACTTACAGGAGACTCTAGTGAATGGTCACTGTACACTGCATCTACAACTTACAGGAGACTCTAGTGAATGGTCACTGTACACTGCATCTACAACTTACAGGAGACTCTAGTGAATGGTCACTGTACATTGCATCTACAACTTACAGGAGACTCTAGTGCATGGTCACTGTACATTGCATCTACAACTTACAGGAGACTCTAGTGAATGGTCACTGTACACTGCATCTACAACTTACAGGAGACTCTAGTGAATGGTCACTGTACACTGCATCTACAACTTACAGGAGACTCTAGTGAATGGTCACTGTACATTGCATCTACAACTTACAGGAGACTCTAGTGCATGGTCACTGTACATTGCATCTACAACTTACAGGAGACTCTAGTGAATGGTCACTGTACACTGCATCTACAACTTACAGGAGACTCTAGTGAATGGTCACGGTACACTGCATCTATAACTTACAGGAGACTCTAGTGCATGGTCACTGTACATTGCACCTACAACTTACAGGAGACTCTAGTGCATGGTCACTGTACACTGCATCTACAACTTACAGGAGACTCTAGTGCATGGTCACTGTACACTGCATCTACAACTTACAGGAGACTCTAGTGAATGGTCACTGTACACTGCATCTACAACTTACAGGAGACTCTAGTGAATGGTCACTGTACACTGCATCTATAACTTACAGGAGACTCTAGTGCATGGTCACTGTACATTGCACCTACAACTTACAGGAGACTCTAGTGCATGGTCACTGTACACTGCATCTACAACTTACAGGAGACTCTAGTGAATGGTCACTGTACACTGCATCTACAACTTACAGGAGACTCTAGTGCATGGTCACTGTACACTGCATCTACAACTTACAGGAGACTCTAGTGCATGGTCACTGTACACTGCATCTACAACTTACAGGAGACTCTAGTGCATGGTCACTGTACACTGCATCTACAACTTACAGGAGACTCTAGTGAATGGTCACTGTACATTGCATCTACAACTTACAGGAGACTCTAGTGCATGGTCACTGTACACTGCATCTACAACTTACAGGAGACTCTAGTGAATGGTCACTGTACACTGCATCTACAACTTACAGGAGACTCTAGTGAATGGTCACTGTACATTGCATCTACAACTTACAGGAGCTTTCTGTGAAAGTGTTTTTGTACTCAGGAGTAGTTCAATGACTCAACAACTTACAGGAGCTTTCTGTGAAGGTGTCATTGTACTCAGGGGTAGTTCAATGACTCGACAACTTACAGGAGCTTTCTGTGAATGTTTCATTATACTCAGGGGTAGTTCAATGACTCGACAACTTACAGGAGCTTTCTGTGAAGGTGTCATTGTACTCAGGGGTAGTTCAATGACTCGACAACTTACAGGAGCTTTCTGTGAAGATGTCATTGTACTCAGGGGTTGTTCAATGACTCGACAACTTACAGGAGCTTTCTGTGAAGGTTTCATTGTGCTCAGGGGTAGTTCAATGACTCGACAACTTACAGGAGCTTTCTGTGAAGGTGTCATTGTACTCAGGGGTAGTTCAATGACTCCACAACTTACAGGAGCTTTCTGTGAAGGTGTCATTGTACTCAGGGGTAGTTCAATGACTCGACAACTTACAGGAGCTTTCTGTTCACAACAGCTGTAAATTTAACAAAAGTTGTGACAGTCATGATTGTGATGACTGTCACGACGTCACAACTGTTGTCACTGTTGCAACTCTCACAGCTGCTGTGAGTACTACAACTGATATAACTATTGTGACTGACATGACTATTTAATATGACTGTAAAAAGTGTTGAGATCACTGCAACTGTCACGACTATCGTGTCGGTTGTTACTGTTACAACTAGTGCAACTGTCACATCTACTGTGTCCAGTTGTTACTGTTACAGCTAGTGCAACTGTCACGACTACCATGTCGGTTGTTACTGTTACAGCTAGTGCAACTGTCACGACAACCATGTCAGTTTTTACTGTTACAGCTAGTGCAACTGTCACGACTACCGTGTCAGTTGTGACTGTCACAGCTAGTGCAACTGTCACGGCTACCGTGTCAGTTGTGACTGTCACAGCTAGTACAACTGTCACAGCTAGTGCAACTGTCACGACTACCGTGTCAGTTGTGACTGTCACAGCTAGTACAACTGTCACGACTACTGTATCTGTTGTGATTGTCACAGCTAGTTCAACTGTGGTGGGTTTGTGACAGTTGCAACTGTTGTGTTGCTGTCTCACCTGGCAATGAAGAGACACATGAGCCACAGGTGGTCGGGTCCCGCCAGGTACATGAAGACTCCGAGACACAACTTGACAAGAAACAAACCCCGGATGACCACGTACGTGCCATGACGATTACACAGCGTCGTGAAGTACAGGTTGTTGAGGTGTGGGGCGATGAAGGAGATCCCTACAACACATTGAGGTAAGGAACAATGAAGGAGATCCCTACAACACATTGAGGTAAGGAACAATGAAGGAGATCCCCACAACACATAAAAACAATTATAATACTCTCCAAAATGATGGCATTCTCACTATTAAAATGGCCTTACTTGCACAGAGACTCATCTACAATCAGCACTTATTCACACGGAATGAGGGTTTACTCACCAAGTATGAGGGACAGGACGACTTGTGGCACAGCGTCACCCAGGAGGTTGTCCAGGAAGAGGGGGAAGAAGTTACTGTTGAAGTGACAATGGAACACCTGTAACACAACACACTGACACATGTAACACAACACACTGACACCTGTAACACAACACACTGACACCTGTAACACAACACACTGACACCTGTAACACAACACACTGACACCTGAAACACAACACACTGACACCTGAAACACAACACACTGACACCTGTAACACAACATACTGACACCCGTAACACAACACACTGACACCTGTAACACAACACACTGACACCTGAAACACAACACACTGACACCTGAAACACAACACACTGACACCTGAAACACAACACACTGACACCTGTAACACAACACACTGACACCTGTAACACAACACACTGACACCTGTAACACAACACACTGACACCTGTAACACAACACACTGACACCTGAAACACAACACACTGACACCTGTAACACAACACACTGACACCTGTAACACAACACACTGACACCTGTAACACAACACACTGACACCTGAAACACAACACACTGACACTGAAACACAACACACTGACACTGTAACACAACACACTGACACCTGTAAACACAACACACTGACACATGTAACACAACACACTGACACCTGAAACACAACAAAATGACACTGAAACACAACACACTGATACCTGTAACACAACACATTGAAAAACATGTAACACAACACATGACACCTGTAACACAACACATGACAAACTGAAACTACAACACATGACACCTGTAACACTACACACTGACACCTGTAACACAACACATGACACCTGTAACACTACACACTGACACATGTAACACAACACACTGACACATGTAACACAACACACTGAACATGTAATCACAACACACTGACACCTGAAACTACACACTGAAAACATGTAACACTACACACTGATACAATGAAGCACAACACACTGACACCTGTAACACAACACACTGACACCTGTAACACTACACACTGACACACTGTAACACAACACACTGACACCTGTAACCACAACACACTGACACCTGTAACACAACACACTGACACCTGCAACACATAACATGACACTGAAACACAACACACTGACACCTGAAACACAACACACTGACACCTGTAACACAACACACTGACACCTGTAACACTACACACTGACACATGTAACACTACACACTGACACATGTAACACAACACACTGACACCTGTAACACTACACACTGACACATGTAACACTACACACTGACACCTGTAACACAACACACTGACACATGTAACACAACACACTGACACCTGTAACACAACACACTGACACCTGTAACACTACACACTGACACCTGTAACACAACACACTGACACCTGTAACACAACACACTGACACCTGTAACACAACACACTGACACCTGTAACACAACACACTGACACCTGAAACACAACACACTGACACCTGAAACACAACACACTGACACCTGTAACACAACACACTGACACCTGTAACACAACACACTGACACCTGAAACACAACACACTGACACCTGTAACACAACACACTGACACCTGTAACACAACACACTGACACCTGTAACACAACACACTGACACCTGTAACACTACACACTGACACCTGTAACACAACACACTGACACCTGTAACACTACACACTGACACCTGTAACACAACACACTGACACATGTAACACAACACACTGACACCTGTAACACTACACACTGACACATGTAACACTACACACTGACACATGTAACACAACACACTGACACCTGTAACACTACACACTGACACCTGTAACACTACACACTGACACCTGTAACACTACACACTGACACATGTAACACAACACACTGACACCTGTAACACAACACACTGACACCTGTAACACTACACACTGACACCTGTAACATAACACACTGACATCTGTAACACTACACACTGACACCTGTAACACAACACACTGACACCTGTAACACTACACACTGACACCTGTAACACTACACACTGACACCTGTAACACAACACACTGACACCTGTAACACACACACTGACACCTGTAACACTACACACTGACACCTGTAACACAACACACTGACACCTGTAACACAACACACTGACACCTGTAACACAACACACTGACACCTGCAACACCATACACTGACACTTGTAACACAACACTCTGACACATGTAACACACTGACACCTGTAACACAACACACTGACACCTGTAACACAACACACTGACACTTGTAACACAACACACACCACATACCTGTAACATAACACACTGACACATAACAAAACACATGCACACCTGTAACACAACGCACTGACACCTGTAACACAACACACTGACACATGTAATACAACACACTGGCACCTGTAACACAACACACGGACATATGTAACACAACACACTGACACCTGTTACAACAAACCAACACATGTAACGCAACACACACCACACATCTGTAATGCAACACACCGACACCTGTAACACAACAAACCGAAACATGACAAAACACACACCTATAACACAACACACTGACACCTGTAACACAACACATGGACATCTGTAACACAACACACTGACACCTGTAATTACAACACACTGACACTTGCACTGAATAATCACCGACACATGTAACACAACACAGTAATACATTATATGTAACATAACACAAATCAAAATTACAATGTCATTCATGATAACGTAATATATTAGCAAACATATATGTAAAAAATAGGAGTAATATATATATATATATATATATATATATATATATATATATATATATAATATATATATATAATTAATTATATATTATATAATTAATATATATATATATTATATATATATAATTATATATATAATTAATATTATATAATATAATTATATATATATATAAATTATATATATATATATATATAATATAACCTGTAGTTGCAGAATAAATATCGCAAATAAAAATGCCTGTATATTATATACATGTGTATATAAAAGTTATAAAAAAAATTCTGTCAGAAATTTAGTCTCACAGTCTCACCTGTATGACATTCAGTCTCACCTATATGACATTCAGTCTCACCTGTATGACATTCAGTCTCACCTGTATGAGGTTCATGGCAGCGAACCAGACAAAGTTCTGGTGTCCTGCGAGCTGACTGATGAAGGACTTGAGAGCCATCTTGTCGTCAGAGAAGTTGAGTTCAATCGCAGTCTTCGTGTTCTCCTCTTCCTCACCGTGGAAGCCATTGCTGGGACAAAACACACCCAGAGTCACTCATTGTCAACAGTCTAGTGACAACATCAGATCAGTGACTCATTGTCAGCAGTCTAGTGACAACGTCAGATCGGTCACTCACTGTCAGCAGTCTAGTGACAGTGTCAGATCGGTCACTCACTGTCAGCAGTCTAGTGACAGTGTCAGATCGGTCACTCACTGTCAGCAGTCTAGTGACAATGTCAAATCGGTCACTCACTGGGACACACATCAACATATTATGGTGGCACAATGACACTGCAATGGACATGAACATGGACATGGACACTTGGTGACATGTAATATTTACATATATGTGTGAACTAAGCAATCGCTGAACATTAAACTATCAGTCTATCAGGAAACTACACAATAAATACAAGCATTTAGTTCACAAGATTCGGAAGAGAGCGATCTAACCTAGAAATGTCATGTCAGTTTCTATGAGCTCATTCAAGTTAGGAAGACATCTACTCACCTCACGACCCCGTGACCCTTGGAGGCAGTCATGTCACGATGACATATGTCTCTGAGGATGCGGGTGGCTATGAGAAACCCTGCCGCTGACACGATCGCCAGAATGACGCAGAACACGCGGAACGTCATCAGATAGTGACGGTCCCACACGATGTACGACATAAACACTGACAGTGCACCAAATATCCCAAAGAGTGAGCAGTGGAAGTTGAGACGAGTCCTCACTTCGGAGTCTACTGCGAGGTCTGCCAACAAGGCTGAATGATGGAGATCGATCATGGTGAGGAATCCATCGTAGAGACACAGACAGACCACAAACTGCACTGGGGGATAGGTCCACGATACCCAGAAGGCAAGGAACGACGCCTGCGAAAAATGGGCCGTTCCACGTGAGCGAACGCAGTCGCTGGAGCACGACCGTGTGTCCGCCAACGCTCTGGGTGAGGTACTTCTTGTCGCTGATCCAGCCGAATAAAGGGTCATTGCAAGAGTTCCAGACGAGGAAGATTGTCTCGCCAACCCAGAACGACAGTTTGTCGATCTTGTAGATGGACACGAACACATCGATGTGGTAGAGTAGGAAGATGTTGTGGAGCATCGAGTTGAAGAGGGCGATAGACCCGTAGCACATGCACAGACGTGTGTCTAACATGGTCGCTTCTTACTTATAGTACTGCACGGTTACTTGTATGAGTTCATTTTACGCACAGCTACTTGAGGTAGACGTTTTACTTGCCCTAAGTGATAACTCATTTCTTCACTGAAGCCGTATCAGGAATTGGTTTTGGTCCAAATTAGTTTACTTGCACACCGACTGTGCATTATTCACGTGATCAGGGAATGACTAGTTTGGACAGAACTGGCCCTGATAAACTTCACCATTTGCATTGATAAAATAAAATAGAATCTTCTCTGTCAACTGACACAGTACAGGTGGAAAGTGATGCGAATGATCTGGTCGCTCAGGTATAATTGAAAATATTTGTTCAAATACATACACCGCTTGCATATGATGAGGGGACAGTGTGGATATAAATGATATCTGGGAGATATATAAAAGTAATTTTTCTATTATGCTATTAAGTAAAAATAAATACTATTGACTGAGTCAATGGCAAGAGAGTGCACACATATTTGTTGTGAAGGTTGTCAGTAGTGAGGCTGTGACATGTCAACTGTGATATGACATGTCAAATGTATGTGATGTATCAACTGTGTGTGGGGTGTCAGATGTGCTGTGAATATGTGACGGGGCTGAGTCAGCCTGTGTGTGACTTGGAAGCAGACAGTACAACATGAGGCAACAGTTTGTCATCTCAGCCTCTGTTTCGTCATTGCCACAGCACCTGTAGCAGACAATAGCACACAAGTATTAGAACACACACATGTGTAGTAAGTAGTAAATTTATTCTCTGATTCAGATTCCGTGTTTTTACACAAGGAGTCCTATGATCATGTTAGTTCCACAATAGCAGAAACGGGAATCTTAATGTTTTTGCCACCAAACAGCGAACACTAAAAGTTCCTTTAAAATTATATAGCCCTAGGGTTCTTTGAAGACGACACTATATGCCACAGACTCTTCAATTATATGGGAATTAAAGTTACAGTGACATAGTCACGGACACATCTTCTCAGATTCACAATACTGAGGTCCCGAAAGCTGTGAGGGGGGTGCTGACTCATGATGCTTCCATCCATCAGTTCAGTCCATCCAGGGGCAATCCCGATTCACAATTGGATGTCTGAAGGGAGACAGGAGTGGAGGTGGCAGAAGAACATCCCTAGTTTTACCTGCCTACAATATATAACTCCAGTCCATAGCTACACTAACCACAGACGGCACAGGCATGGTCATAATCATATACCATTGCCAGGCTGTGCAGAGGGTAGGTTCTGGCATTATGGTGGTTTGCTTTTGTAACATATCAGCAACTATATAGATCTACTAGTTGTTGTGTACAACATATCGCACTGGCACTAGCTGTCACGGGCACTATAATAGAACCCAGACCCACCTTAATTTTGCAATTATAACAGTACATCTGCATACATTGACCCTAAACATAATTCTTCAGCATTTCCTTTTCCCAAATATCTTTATGTTTTTATAATTTTTGCGTCTTAAGACATTTTTAAACCCAAATTGCATTGCAATTTATGACAGCCACAAGTGCAACGGCCGCATGTTACTGCACTTGGAATGAACGATAAACAAAGTTTGTTTATGGCAATGACCAAACGTACGTACGTACGTACGTACATATGTGTGTACGTACATGCATACATTACATAGCTGTGACATGTGTGAATACTTTTCTGCCTAAATTCTGATAAATTATATAATTTCAAGCCAATGTCAATAAGGAGAGTTTCCCTAATTCGCATAGCAGTGACGTCATTGCTCTGCGAATTAGGGAAACAGTTGCAGTATTCACAGAGCACTGAGAGCAGGTAGGAGAGAATCTTTGACTAGTTGCTATGCATGTTGGTAAAATAATAATAAACTTTATATACAGTAAATCTCTTTTCAGTAGTATTTAAAAGTTATAAGAAATAAATATAATAAAAGTACCTTGTACAAGTAAGACATATGAATAGCTAAATCATTGATTTAGTTTTATCTCCTGTAGTTCCGTTCTGTACAACTAAGGTGGCAGTGTTGTAATTTATATTATTTATCACTGTAGTCAAGAAATAGAATATATAAAATACGAGTATAGCAATTGCCAAAAATAAAAAAATGTAACTGCCGTGACTGGGAGGTTAACACGGGCGGTTGGCGTCAGAGGCGGAGCGCCAACCACTAGACTACCCACGCCACTTACGACATTATCCGCGCCATTCGCCTCGTCATTGTTAGGACAGAATACTATTTAGAAAAAAACTTCTATGAACACACGCCAACTGTATTTAGTAACCAGCTTGTAAAACCTTCGCACTGAGTTATAAGTATCCAATAAACACCCTTTCCTACCAGCTCTGCGAATAATAACAACTATGTTTTCTCAATTCGCAGAGCAGTGACATCACTGCTCTGCGAATAGTGGCGAGTGTGACCTTATTCACAGAGCTGCTCTGTGATTAGCCAGTCTAATAATGGATAATCTTCCACTTTACCAGCCTAAATTATTAGTGCCTTTTCAGAATCATCAATGTTTTATCACCTTTTTTGATGTGTATATGTTCGGAATGTCATTCTACATCATTTCTGGTACAAAAAAGTCATATATAATTTTTTAAATTGTGTTTTAGAGCAATTTAATGGCGTCGGGTCGACATAAATAGGCCGACATCACAGGGCGAAAGCGGTTAGTGCATCTTAGAAGCATCTTGACCACAAAGACAATGTCTTGCAATTTGCGGATATATATGTTCCTAAACATGTCAAACTTAAGGCTACATTATTAATTTGTATTTTGTATAATTCAGATTTATTTGTTTTAAGTATAAATTGATAAAATATTGTTAATTGTTTCTATATTTTGACTTCGCAAAGCACACTAAAGAAATTGCCTTTGGGGTCCTGATGCGTCTGGGATGCACTGACCGCACAGACCCTGTGACATCGGAATATTTACGTCGACTCAACGGTATTAAATTGCTTTAAAACATCATAATTTAAAAAATTAATATCCGAGTTCTTTGTACCGGAAATGATGTAGAATGACATTCCGAAAACATACACATCGAAAAAGTTGTAAAAACGTTCTGAAAAGGCCCTAATAATTTAGGCCAGTTAACTGGAAGATTACCGGCAAAATGTAGGTAGGTCCGGATTGTACACAAATGCTTACTCCTATGTCAAATGAGTGAGATCACTGCCAGTGCCCGGCTGGTTAGGCTAGGTTTTGGGATTTGTATATATTGAATAATTTTTTTTAATATCTAGACTAAGAACGTATCAGCAACTGCGTCTACGTAACGTATAAAATATATAACACCTTAGCCTACATGTTAAGGACGGGTACATATATCTAACCCTATGGTCGGGTGCCACATCGTCAATGTGTCACCCAAACTGAATAGGGCCTGTGGACAGACAACACAACGACGCACCGGTAGCAGTGACGTGTGACGATTGCTTGCTTTATTGCTTAACAGACTGACAGTTCCGTACATCAGGCGTACGTGACACACCATAGACTGTGTGGACATATACAGTAACTACTTCAAACTAATAAATAAATACATATAAATACTATCAACAAAGATTGCGTGAGCGCTTACCGTATCCATCAATCTTATCGTTCCAGTGGTCATATGTCACTATGAAATAGTCGCCCCATAAAAAGACAAGCATACTTAGTTGGTTGGACTGGCACCCCGCATTCGACACGACACTGTTACTTTAAAAACTAAAATATGATACATTTTTCAAATGTATTTTAAGAAAAGCCAGAACTCCTTTTTAGTGTTTTTAGAAAACATTTCCATTCAACTACGAAATGTATGTTACGCGTAGCCGTAGGTCTGCATGGTTAGGTCTATCGCAAGAAAGGAAATCGCAATTAAAACCGTCTTTACACAAGTACGTTGATGAGTCTATAATTATGTAATCAACCATTAGAATCATTCAATGTAATAGAAAATAAAACATTAGCTTTTAATTAAGGCATTAATGTTATTATGAGAAAAGATTCCACTGTGTGATCAATGATGTGTCCATTGCACTAAGATGTGTTTATATTCCACGGTCGCACCGTCGCAAAGCAGGTGTTCCAGTCCAAATGGGGTGTAACTCACCTCAAGCTGCTTTGCGTAGAGGATTTAATTTGCTCATAAAACAATGAGGTTCCCAAATCACACAGTTTGGTGTTAAATTTTGAAAGTCATATGAACCTCCACATATAATTTATTAGAACGATCTACAAAGAATGGGGAGTTATACTGTCACTCAGTTCTTACACCCCTCGAGGGCTACTGGAACGGGGGCTAGAGACACCGAGACTAGTGGGATGATACAAATCATTCGTACAACTGACTGAACTGGAGCAATGTTGAGTGAAAACTTGCCCAATGTTTGGCACGACAGCACATGATTCGAGTCCGGGTTCTCATGGTCGAGAATCCGAAGTTGTAGCCATTGCACCATTGGGCTGCCTTTAGCACATTTTTGCATATAAAATGATGACTAAAACGATGAAAACAAAAGAAAAAAAATTGTTATCACAATATTGATGCACTCGATATAGTATGTTATATCGAGTGCATCAATAATGTGATGACACTTTTTATTCTTTTTTTACATCTTTTTCGTCATGAATATTTTATCATCAAAACATTGGTAGTCATTAAAAAATTGCACACGTTATACATACACCCAAGCTACCCGTGGGTCTACAAAATAACACAAAATTAATCCAATATGGGATTATACCTACAACATATACACAACATATACTCATGTAGGCCAGGGTTACATCAAACACATCATCGTCTCCGAGCTCCTATGCAACACTGCAATCCGGGCAGCGTATGACAATGTGTCGCTTCATCCAGCGATCCAGAACCATGGTCGACTAAAATTGTTTATTTCACGTAGAGATCTATGATGTCAGTAGGGGGGGGGCTGTATCTCGTGGGGGCGGCTCGTGGTCACTAGTCGGTCCTGGTGCTTGTCGTCTACCCGTGTCGTGCGACTTTCTGGTCTCTGCACGTCCGCGCCTCATGCATAGGAATCCATTGAACCTACAGAGTGCGTTGGCCGAGGTCCGCATTCTCTTGACAGCTTATTATGCAGGGTTCCTATCCCAGTTCACGATCTTAACTAACATCAGCCACATTTAAGGTACGTCCTGACGTTAAGGTTAGTTCTGACAGCGCGTATTACCCTCACAATAATAGAAGCTGCGAGTTTGCGAAGACAATTAAGAAACTTGCAAAAAGGGCCGAGGCGGAGCGACACCAAGGAGAAGTGATAAGGGGAAGGCCACATCTGAGATGGGACCGAGTGAGGAGGGACTTGAGACGACCAGGGAAGGACGACAACAGGGAACAATGAGGAGTCCTACAATGAACAGGGAATCGTAGAGATTTTCCAATATGGCGCTAGACGGAATAGAACTGCAGGTCGTAATAATTGGAAGTCCGCACAAAGGCGCACTAAATTATAACAAACCAGTACACTGTATATTGTTTGCGGGTGCAACAAGGTAAAGGAAAACATATCCTGGCAGATGGCATCCATAAACGAGGTCGACCAGGGAATGGAACCGCCACAGCAGTGCAGAAACACTCGAATTCGTGAAGACGAAACCAAACACGGTGTGTTCGTCCGTCTTCTATGAAAACTAACGCCAAGAGAACTACGTCAGCCTGCGGGTGTTGGGCCTACACCTACGATCTACTATGCCGATTGATTACAAACGGTGTAGTGTGTGTATATCAGTGTTTTGTTAACATGTGCGATCAAGTACGACTTTTCTATTAGATGGCGTCTGCACTCTGCTGACTGCTGGCGCCTTCATCTCGACCCCGTCCCGACCGTGCCACGCACTTAGTTTCGCAGCTCGTGACGCACACTCCCTCACCACTCTAATATTACTTTTAGAACGTTCTTGTTTACTAAAATGAATAACCGTTCACTATACCTATGTATAAACACGCGCCATCACCGACAGTATCCAACTGTGCCATAAATGTCGCCCCTCTCTCGCCCTCTCTCTCTCTCTCTCTCTCTCTCTCCCTCTCTCTCTCTCTCTCTCCTCTCTCTCCCTCTCTCTCCCTCTCTCTCCCCTCCTCTCCCTCTCTCTCCCTCTCTCTCCCTCTCTCGCTATCCCTCCCTCCCTCCCTCCCTCCCTCCCTCCTCCCTCCCTCTCCCTCCCCACCTCTCTCACTCACCTGGCCTTGTCTCCAGGAGTAAGACAGAGCCACCTCTCTCACTCACCTGGCCTTGTCTCCAGGAGTAAGACAGAACCACCTCTCTCACTCACCTGGACCTTGTCTCCAGGAGTAAGGCTGAACCACCTCTCTCACTCACCTGGCCTTGTCTCCAGGAGTAAGGCAGAACCACCTCTCTCACTCACCTGGACCTTGTCTCCAGGAGTAAGGCAGAACCACCTCTCTCACTCACATGGACCTTGTCTCCAGGAGTAAGGCAGAACCACCTCTCTCACTCACATGGACCTTGTCTCCAGGAGTAAGGCAGAACCACCTCTCACTCACCTGGACCTTGTCTCCAGGAGTAAGGCAGAACCAACTCTCTCTCTCACTCACCTGGAACTTGTCTCCAGGAGTAAGGCAGAACCAACTCTCTCACTCACCTGGACCTTCTCTCCAGGAGTAAGGCAGAACCAACTCTCTCACTCACCTGGACCTTCTCTCCAGGAGTAAGGCAGAACCACCTCTCTCACTCACCTGGACCTTGTCTCCAGGAGTAAGACAGAACCACCTCTCTGACTCACCTGGACCTTGTCTCCAGGAGTAAGGCAGAACCACCTCTCTCACTCACCTGGAACTTGTCTCTAGGAGTAAGACAGAACCACCTCTCTCACTCACCTGGACCTTGTCTCCAGGAGTAAGGCAGAACCAACTCTCTCACTCACCTGGATCTTGTCTCCAGGAGTAAGACAGAACCACCTCTCTCAATCACCTGGTCCTTTTCTCCAGGAGTAAGACAGAACCAAATAGAAAAAGGATAGCTATATGGCAGATGCCCTATGCTGTTCAATGTATTGACTTGGTTTACACAATAAAAACAGTAATTTCATGCCGGAACTGAAACAATTTGGAAGGGCTGGAAAGCACTGGATCTCAAGCATCAGCACCACTCCACTTCACTATCTCGCGATAGATCATGATGTGTGAAGATGGGGGATATATTTTGATTTTTTTGAAATTCCAGCAGGTGGCTGCCCCCTTAACCCTTCTTTCCCATATATATTACTTCGTCACAAAATAGGCCTTGATAGGTTTCACGTGTCTTACTTACATTTTAAAATAAGAAATGAACTAGATGTGTGAACATTATAGATTGGGACAAGACAGCACTAATTAGAAACAAGATGCATCAGACAACATTCCTGCTGAATCCTAAATTGGCTAACTAACAACATACTTATTCACATTTTAATTGGATTTCTTCAAGCATCACATATTACTTACTGGAGTTTTCTGATAAATGCAATGACAAACATTGATCATTGGAGGTAAACTTAGTCATCGCAAGATGGTGATGATATTGGGGATTGGATTACTGTGAGATAATAATAATATTCCTGATAATATGTTCCTTATCATCAGGATCAGAAATATCAGGCCAAACTACCAGGTGACACTGGCAAAAACAGCTGGCGTGATCTTAATGACAAAGGTGGCCTATGACCAGCTGAAACCCTACCACACACCTCACCTTCCTACCCCACTGTCTTCTCCTACCCCACTGTCTTCTCCTACCCCACTGTCTTCTCCTACCCCACTGTCTCTCTCCTACTCCACTGTCTTCTCCTACCCCACTGTCCTCTCCTACCCCACTGTCTTCTCCTACCCCACTGTCCTCTCCTACCCCACTGTCCTCTCATACCCCACTGTCCTCTCATACCCTACTGTCTTCTCATACACCACTGTCTTCTCATACACCACTGTCCTCTCCTACCCTACTGTCTTCTCCTACCCCACTCTCTTCTCCTACCCCACTGTCTTCTCCTACCCCACTGTCTTCTCCTACTCCACTGTCCTCTCCTACCCCACTGTCCTCTCCTACCCCACTGTCTTCTCCTACTCCACTGTCCTCTCCTACCCCACTGTCCTCTCCTACTCCACTGTCCTCTCCTACCCCACTGTCTTCTCATACCCCACTGTCTCTTCCGCTTAAGGTGACGGGTGCACTTTTGCCATGGGAATGGCTGAATGACAACGTATGTTATCTTAAAAAACAGTTTGTGCATGCATGTTCCACATACTTTTTGAAGTTATATATTCACGCACAGACACGACAGACACACACACACACACACACACACACACACACACACACACACACACACACACACACACACACACACACACATTATAACTGCAAGAGTTGAACAATCACGTGGTGTACTGGTATGTAATAAACCATGGTTGTAATTATTATCTGAAAACTATTAAATAGAATCAATGCGTGTGCACACATGTAATGTTTGCATAAGGAACACCAGCAGGGTGTGAATCTGCCACACACAACACTGAATCGATATTACCCTAAACTATCCAAGTGAACAAAATGGTTAGACAAACAACTGACAATGCATTTGCATTACAACACAGTATTCTAAATGCAATCAGTCACAACTGTATTTTATATTATTAGAAAATTTATATCATCTGACAGGAATACATAATTATAAAAAAATCTAAAAACAAGTATGCACAAATTCACTTTTCTGGATAACACTGCTAACTTTGTTTTGAACTCTTCTTTTATGGACAAGTCCTCCAAGATATAGTTAAGCAGTAACTACTATTTATTACAGGTTCAAGCATTTTTATATCTTTCAATAATATGTTTTTCCACAAACAAAACGTAGAACGAATTAATTAAAGTTTATCGTGAAAAACAGAATTTTTTAAAGATAAAATCCATGAAATTATGTAATTTATAAAATTTAAAAAGAGGGTATCCGGAAGTGGGAGACACTGGGAACATTCTGCCTATAGTACATTAGTACATAGTACAGTATCTAATGTATCTACTTGGGCTCGGGACTCCGCTTTGGTTGCTCCTTACAACGTTCCCCTGGCGAGAAATGTCACGACCTTCAACCCTCACAACTGACCACTGTGCTACGAGAAAGGGAGGGAGTATCTGCCCCTAAGCCCGGCGTTCCATTGCCGGATGTGACCCTCCATATTGCGAGGATCACGTGATACACCCTTTGCCACGAGGCATCGAATACACATCAGTTACAATTATAGTAGGAATTTCCTTTCTTTATATACCATATAGTGTTTGACTGGCGAGATTGTGGTGTCAACTTGTCTTAACTTAAACTGATATAACTATTTCCAGTGAAGGTTTTTTGTATTGTAGAATGGCGTTAAAACAACGTCTATATGTTATATTATATCATATGATACATTAAACATGCTAACATGTGAAACTATAATTATTCATCCATGCACAGTTATGGATAGGTATGTTTTACACCAGGCGACGTGAAACCAAGATGGCGCACACATCGTCGCCATTTTGTCCTTCATAAAATGTAACAAGGAATTACTTTAAAATGTTGATACATAATTCGTATAATTCCATATAACTCAAATTTGTAAACAAGAATACATAACATAACATAATAAACATATAATTAACAGACTAAGACAACTTTAGTTATTTTATTAAAGATATTATCGACACCAATCAGCAGTATTGTGATCGTAATTTTGTTTTCCACATGCGTGTTGGCTTAAACAGGCAAAAACATCGTTTATATGTTAGATTATATCATATGATACATTAAACATGTTAACATGTGAACCTATAATTATTCATCCATGCAGATTTATGGATAGGAATGTTTTACAACAGGCGACGTGAAACCAAGATGGCGCACACATCGTAGCCATTTTGTCCTTCATAAAATGTAACAAGGAATTACTTTAAATGTTGATACATAATTCGCATAATTCCATATAACTCAAATTGGCAAACAAGAATACATAACAT